>JAHOYR010000009.1:4923703-4956236 GCA_023213295.1 Bruguiera hainesii
TTTCTAACCTTTGCTAGGCATAACCATACTCTTAAACCTAAAGAATTCTAGTAATGCATAATAAGTCCCACCAATTCACACAAGAAGGCAGTTCTCTGAATCAATGGTTAAAAAGTTCCAACCATAACCTAAATGGTTAGTTATGACTCTAGTATTGTAGGATTGATTCAAGATGGTGAAATCTCAAATTGATTTAAGCATTACAAGTTGAACAAGTAGTGAGGCAAAATTAGCTGGAGCACCTCATAAGCAAAGTTTGACATAATCATTGATAATCCATCATGGTGATGTTTCAACAATTACTAGTGGCTTTTCACACATTGTTCAATTGCAAGGCCTCAGAGAGCATTTTACCATGTTAGATCTCACCCTTTCTACTTAGGGGCAAGTCACAACAATAGTTATAGACATTTACATCTATTTTCTAAAAATTATATCTAATAAACAGTAGTTATACTTACTTTTGAATGACGAAGACAATTGAGAAAATATCATAGCACAAAAATCTCTAATAACAATCTTTAATTTGCAATCAAAGTAGTGAACGTTCTTGTATTGAAAATGTAAAATGCAAGTTGGTAGTTGACAAGTATAGGGATAAAAGGTAAGGCAAGGAATGTTAGAATTCCATGCAACATAATAAAAGGATTGTTAGGGTTTGATCCCTATGGGCCATGCATGGTGAGATCTAATTAAAAACATGAACATAAACAATAATAAGAATAAGAAAATTACCAAGATGAAATAGTACATAGATAAAGATATTTATGTCAGTTGGCAAATTCTTGCTTATGTCTACAAAGGAGAGAAACATCTATTATCTAATGATAAATTACATTGTGCATCCAAAAAGCTTGTGCTTAATAGCCAAACCTAGATCTCATTTACAACTATCTCAAAACCCAATAAATAAAGACATCACAAGAGGTATCACAAAGTCTTACTACACTTTCTATCTCTCCTTCCTTTTTCTTGACATCTCTATCTCTCTCTCTATAACTTCTTTACACAAAACTATCACTATATATAGAGAGACAAATATATGGCAGTAATAATGATCAATATGCACATCCATAAAACAATGACAACTAGGCATGTTCTCTAAGGCAACAATAATGTTATACATTTATCTTCCACACATTTCAACATTATCTTACCCCACCCATTTTGGCACATTTATTACCCACATATTGCAACACATTATCTACCACACACTCTAACACAATACTCAATATTGTTTAGATAGAGTATTCTCCTTCTCCTTACAATGTTATTACAAAATTACAACATTAACCTCCACATACCAGCTACACATCCTAAATAGTCATATTTTGTTTAAACTATTCAGCCAAAAACATGCATAGTTGTAGCAAACTAATCACATCATTAGCTTTGGAGATGGACTTCAATACATCATTCCCCACAGCAAAAATTTCCCTTAAACCATTGTTTGTTCTTGAAAGGACCATGAGCACCATGCTTTTAGCTATCCTTTAAGATCCTAGGAATAAATGCCTTTCTAACCAAATCATAACAATTTATACTTTTATCCTTTCAAGACTTCATCACCTTATGTGATTTGCATAGCTTTACCTATCACTTATGGAAATTACCTTGCTAAATGATGTTAGATTTTTCCTTTCACATAACTTTAGAATACATCATGCCACATAAATTGTATTGCTCCCTCATAACATAAAGTCCCTACTAAAACTACAAGCAAATCTAAAATTACAAAAGTATCTATACAATAAGACTATAAGGACATTTCTACCAACAGTCAACAAGAGAATTTTTATCATCGTCATTTTACACCAAAGACGATCTCCCTACCTATATCTTTCCAACCTCATATCTACATCTACTAACTTCAGATTTCTGGTCAGTTTTTGTTTTTCACACTTACCTTCATCTCAAGGCATATCTTTTCCTTTTAATACATGAATGCACCCCTTGTTAAATAAGATATCATTTCCATTCACTATGTACATTAGAAAACAATTGAATCTTTTCTAGTCTTGAGCCGAACACCATTTATTAGAAGTCCTATATAGACATTGATATCACTTGTTGAGGTTTTGAAGTCCACATAAATTATAAGCATGTACATACACAATAATGGAAATAAAAGAATAACCAAGATGAAATAGTATGTACACAAAGTGATTTACATGGTTTGACAAATTTTTACTTATATCCATAAAGAAAGAAACATATAGTATATTGTAAGTCTAATGTATAATACTCAAGCCCAAATCCCATGTACACTTATCTCATAGCCTAATAGATTAAGGCACCGTAAGAGGCATCATAAAATCTTAGTGCACCTAAGCCTTCTACTTCACCTCTCTTGTTCTTTAATGCTTTATATAAAATGGCAAATACATGGTAGTAATAATTATTGGTATGTATACCCATACAACAATAATGGTTATGCACATTCTCTTAAGAGTCATAACATTAGACATTCCTACCCCACATCCATTTCAGTGCATTTATTATCCACATACTCCAACACGATATCTACTATACATTTAGACACAATAATAAATATAATTTTGATATATGGTAAGGACTGCATTCTGCTCGATAACTTATAGGTGTCACTTTAAATGGTGTATATGCCATCCTCCCCATCAATTTTTAGGTATTGGCTACTAGTGATCGTAGGGGAAAATGTTCTTAAAAAATGTAGACATACAACACTCACTCTTTTCATTTCAAGTCATGTATATATAAAAATTATAAGCTTTAGCTTAATTTATATTACTTTTTTATTTTAAGATCCAATTTGTGTTGTAGGAACCTCTTACATGCAAAAAAATAACATGACCCCAACTTCATGACAATGTAGTAATGAAACTGATGTTTCTCAAAAAAAAAAGAAAAATAAGATATTATGAAAGATGATTTTCATTACAATTATCATGTTCTTTTAGAATTTTATATTAGATTTACTTTCTTATAAAAATATTCTTCAATTGTGTATGGTTATTTGTTTAAAATTTCTTCTATCAATTAAATAAGTAGTGCCTTGACTAAAAAGATGATGAATATTTAAATGACCTAAAATTGACAAAAAAATGGAAAGGTTTTCTTAATATAGCATGTTTAACTATAATAGTAAACTTCGTAGGGCTTAATGAGGGTTAAGATCCTCATTATTGTAATTTATCAAAACATGTGGATTTTAATTTCTATATGCCAAAAAGTTTTATTCTTCCATAAAATCCTAATGATTTATGGCCTAAAATTTGTGATGTTTATTAATGAATAGCTGAAAATTTTCTTCTTTATAATCTTCTTGTATGAACAAAAAAAGGATAATTATATTTCATTATCATCAATGTATTTTCCTTTAATATTTATGTATAATCATTAATTTAATAATGGGAACTACTAAGTATACATAAAAGTGGTGTACATAAGTAGCCATAAATGATTTTTATATTATAAATAAAATATTTTATATTATATAAAATATCAATGTAGTATATAATATATTATATGTGGTACAAAAATCATTTTTGGCTATTGGTGTAGACCATTTATGTGTACACTAAGATTTTTCTATCAACAAATCTTTAAAAAAAGAGTTTACAAGTTTATAATTAGTTAAATTGTATTTGATTATTTTAAGTAGACTTAAATTTGATTCAATATTGAATTACGTGCTCTAATTAGCTCTAATTAAGAGGTAGTAGTTTAGGGGAAAATTTGTGTTATGGTTTAGGTTTATTGTTGTTATATGTGATTTTGTAACTTAAGTATAATGCTTTGATGTAATATGCACTTTTAAGAGTGTTCTATGTGTGCGTGGAATTCTAGCAGAAGAACTACAGAAATTTGTCATATGCTCTCTCTGTTTTTTTTTTTTGGTACTATCCACCAATAATATGTTAGAATTTCAGAGGTCAATTTTCTTCTTTCGGTACATGGGAAACGATCGGTGAGGTCAACTCAGCCTGGCGTGAATGGGCTGCATTTGAGAGTTGACTAGCCATGAATGGGTAAATTACTAGGAGTTTGCCAGCCATGAATAAATGAAACGCACAACAATAAGAACGACGAAGACGACAAAATTTTGCGTCTGTTGTGCGCAAAGTTATATATATATATTTGATTGTGTTTACTTTCCATGTTTTGAGTCCTTAGAGCGTGATATTCTCATTAAAATAACTAGTTGAAATTATGGCCCACACACAAAAATCCTCACCCAAAAATTTAACTTCAATTTAATTTGAGCTTCTTGGCCCTATGGTTCTGTTAAATAGTTGCTTGTAATGTTGGGTTTGATGCCTCTAAATTACAACAAGAAAAAAATGTTCAAGCTCACATATACCAAAAACAAAATGGAACTTCATAACTGTAAATATCCTCTATATTGATAAAAAAAATTAATCTTTGGATCTATGATAAAATGCTAGTTTTGCACCCAATAGGTAACCCTCGAACTATAGATGATTTCTATTACATGTTCTAAAATGAAGGGATAAAGTTGCATAAGATGTACTCAGAATTCACTTTGTTTCAAAATCTAAACTCAACCAAAAGACTCAATGGTACAACCAGCTATTGTGTCACAATTATTGTCTACCTTTCGTTTCAACATGCCTTCCCCATAGAAAGGTACAAGCCCTTTTTTGTTTTTTACGGGGAGAAAGAACCCCAACAGTGGGAAACATTGTAAACAAGTACTTCAATTATGATAGATGATGAGACACAAATATTAAGGAGGTGTGGTGGTGAAGGTTGTGGCGGTAGTGGCTATGACTGGTATAGATCCTCGTCTTGGAGGAAATTCTCTCAAGCAAGTGCCAGCCTGTGGTGGAGGTGGTGCTGCAGGATTGATCCTCCTCTGGGGCATTTGCATTAATTTTTTGTGATAAGACCTTGCCTTATTGTTGAATAGGTTTTGGTGGGGGAGAAGTGATAAGGGAAGAAAAGTCCACTAAGCATCTTGGGAAAAATTAACTCTTCCGAAGGAGGTGGTGGATTAGGATTTCGGGACTTCCCAAATTTCAACTTAGCAATGCTAGGAAAACAAATTTGGAGGATTTTAACAATTCATGATTCTTTGCTGTCCAAAATCTTCAAGGCCAAATATTTCCCGAATTGTAATTTCCAATAGGCAAGGATTGGCTTTAGGCCAAGCTATACATGGAAAAGCATCTTGCAGTCCAAAGCACTCCTGCTTAAAGAACTTCAGTGGCTGACTGGAGACGGTAAAACTGTGAATATATGGAGAGATCCATGGTTGCCCGAACAAAATGAACTTTAGGTCCTCTCTCCACATGTGGAACTCAATATGATGCAGAAAACCTCAATGGACATGGTTTAGGAACCCCATGCACAAAAGAAATCAAAACATTTCCAAGAAAACTAAATTAGATTTTAATAATACAAACCCTAAACCCAACATTCAAAGGAACATGAACTTAAGGTATTTAAAAAAGATATGGATGTCACACTTCAGAAAAGAAATTTAGGAGAAACACTTATTTAGGACAAATTCTTACACATATAACTTTTACTTTTATACAATCACTTATTTAGGATAAACTTTTATTTAGGAGTGAATGCTATTACTTAGTACTTCAATTATATTAATAAGGTATCGACTCTCTTTCAACCTTGAATTTGCACCATTTGTAGCTTAGTTGGCTTGAATGTCCTTAATCAATCCATTTAGTGCTTCTTTCATCTTTTTGACTCTACTTTGTGTTATTGGGTCTTTTGGAATGTGTAATGTACCTTCTATATCCTTTGAAGCTTTCGACACATTATCTCTAAGTCTCTCATCATTCTCCCTCTCCTCAGAAGGATTCGTCCTCAAATCATCATTTATATCAAAAGGGGAAAGATAAGAAATATTAAATGTTGCCCCCACATTATACTTACCAAACAAGTCTAACTTATAAGCATTGTCATTAATTTGTGCAACTTGAAATCGACAATCTTCTCTATGTTGTAACTTTGAATGCCTATAAGTTAGGAACCTTTCCTTGGGTATATGCACCCAAACCAATTGCTAGGTTTAAACACCACCTCCTTTTGCCCTTTGTTGACATGGGATGCATATTGCTTAATTTATTTTTCAATATGTTGTCGCACCTTCTCATATAATTTTTTCACCATATTAGTCTTGTGTTCACCATCTAAGCTAGCATACTTATCGACAGGTATACACACCAAATCCAAAGGACTTAATGGATTAAAACCATATACAATTTCAAATAGAGAGTGACTAGTAGTAGAATGAACACTCCTATTATATGCAAACTCAACATATAGTAAGCAATCATACCATGTTTTCAAATTAATTCAAATAATAGCACGCAAAAGACTAGAAAGAGTTCAATTAATTACCTCAGTCTGCCTATTAGTTTATGGATGACAAGTAGTTGAAAATAATAACTTAGTACCTAACTTACCCCAAAAAGACTTCTAAAAGTAGCTTAAGAACTTTGTATCCTGGTCTAAAACAATTCTTTGAGGCATGTCATGCAAACGTACTATTTCTCTAAAGAATAAGTTAGTTATATTACTTGCATCATTAGTTTTATGGCGTGAGATGAAGTGTGTCATTTTTGAAAATTTATCAACAACAACAAATATCCAATCCTTACCCCTTTTTGACCATGACAATCCTAGTACAAAGTCCATAGATAAATCAACTTAGGGATGACTAAGTATAAGTGAGCAGGTATACGCGCCATAAGGTAAAAACTTTAAATTTAGCCTGTTTGCATGTTATGCATTTCTCACATACCCTCTCAACATCTCGTTTCATGTGTGGCCAAAAGAAATGTTTAGTTAGGACATCTAAGGTTTTCTTAACTCTGAAATGACCCATTAGACCACCCCTATGAGTTTCTCTCACAAACAACTCCTTTAAAGGACTCATAGGCACGCATAAACAATTTTTCCTAAATAAGAAACACTCATGCCTATAAAACTTCTCAAAGGTTGACTTCTCACATGCTCTATACACATTAGAAAAGTCAGGATCTTCCATATATAAATCTTTAATACATTCAAATCGTAATAATTTTGTAGTAGGTGTAGAGATAAGGGCATACCTGCGAGATAATATATCAACTACCACATTTTCCTTACCTTGTTTATATTTGATGTTGTAGGGAAAGGTCTAAATGAATTTGATCCACTTGGCATGTCTTTTGCCTAACTTTCCTTGTCCTTTCAAGTGCTTCAAGGATTCATGGTCAATATGGATGATAAACTCCTTGGGCCAAAGGTGATGTTGCCATGTCTCTAAAGCTTATACCAATGCATACATCTCTTTATCATAAATAGTATTAAGGCTTACTCCACTTAGCTTTTCACTAAAGTAGGCAATTGGGTGCCCTTCTTACATCAAAATAGCTCTAATGGTAATACTTGAAGTATTATACTCAATCTCAAAAGGTTTTGTAAAGTCAAGTAAAGCAAGTAAGGGTGTATAACTTAATTTTTCCTTGATGCAAATAAAACCTTATCTTGATTACTACCCCACTTAAATCTCATGTTCTTTTTGATAACTTCAGTTAGTGGTGTAGCAATGATGCTAAAGTCCCTAACAAAATGTTTATAGAAACTGGGTAGAACATGAAAGTTATGCATATCATTAATTGACTTAGGTGTAGACCAATCACGGATTGCCCTAACGTTTTCCTCATCAACCTTAACACCTTTAGCACTCATAACATAGCCAAGAATTGTGATCTGGTTAGTACAAAAGGAACATTTCTTGAAGTCAGCATACAATTTTTCAGAACATAAAATAATTAAAATAAAACGTAAATGATCAATATGCTCTTTTAGGCTTTTGGTATAAATCAAAATATCATCAAAATACATAACCATAAATTTACCAATGAATGGATGCAAAACATGATCCATTAATTGTATAAAAGTACTTGGTGCATTAGTGAGACCAAATGACATAACAAGCCATTCATACAAACAATTTTTAGTTTTGAAAGTTGTTTTCCACTTATCTCCCTCTCTCATCCTAATCTAGTGATATCCACTTTTCAAATCAATTTTAGAAAAGACATACAAACCATGCAATTCATCCAACATGTCATCTAACTTAGGTATGAGGTGATGATACTTTATAATGAGTTTGTTGATCGCTCAACAGTCAACACACATCCTCTAAGTCTTATCTTTTTTAGGTACAAGTAAGACAAAAACTATATAGGGACTCATGTTTTCCCTCATATATCCTTTCAAAATAAGTTCCTAAACTTGTCTTTGAAACTCCTTTGTCTTGTCAAGATTATTCTTATCTATTGCTTGGTTTGGAATACATACACCGGGGATAAATTTAATTTAATGCTCAATTCCTCTTTTAGGTGGCAATGCACTTAGGACATTATTAAGGAATAAATCTTCAAAATCCTATGAAAAAGAAATAACAATATTAGGCAAAAATGGGTCAAACTTGTTAGTGTAAATATAAGTCTTTTTGTACAAAAGTATGATCATAAGCTATTTGGCATAAAATGCTCTTTTGACATCACTTTCTTTTGCATAAAACTTTCTATTCTCTTTTTTTTTTTCTCTTGTGTCCTCACATTTTCTCCTTTCTTTTCTGTTTTAATTATCCCTTGTTGTTCAATCTCTCTCTTTTGTTCATTCTCATTTTTAATCCTTAACTAATCCTTATAAGTTTGTTGAGGTGATAATGGTATAAGAATGACAGGTCTTTCATTCATTACAAAGGAATATCAATCCTTGAAGTCATCATGCATAACTTACTTGTCAAATTGTCATTGCCTTCTAATAGAATATGACCTACATGCATGGGTAGAACATCATATAAAACTTCATCACGGTACCTTTTGATAGAAAATGGCATGAGCACTTACTTATTTACCTTGACTTCACCACTCTCGTTCAACCATTGAAGCTTATATGGTGTAAGATGCTTCATAATTGGTAGATTTAGCTTTTCAACCATAATTTTGCTAGCCATATTAATACAACTGCCACTATCAATAATCATACTTCATACCTTATCTTTAATGAGACACCTTGTATGAAAGATGTTATCTCATTGCACCATATTTTCTTCCTTCACTCCTATATTCAATGCTCGCCTTGTGATGAGAGCTACCCTATTAATTGGATACTCCTCTCCATCACTTTCACCCTTTGATAATGGCATAGAATCATCATTTGATTCACTTGCAATTTCAACATCACCGTTACCTCTCAAGATCATTGCACACTTATTCAGACATTGAGATGCAATGTGACCCCTTCCCAAGCACTTAAAACATTTAACATTTCTATTTCTACTTGGTTAGGGATTAGAATTACCTACCTCCTTGCTGGATCCCATATTCTTGCTCTTAGATAGCTTGACATTAGACTTGTAATCAACTTTCCCATCCCTTTTACTCTAATTCGACTTCCAAGATGAGGTAGAACTTGAATTCTACCCAAACCATGTGGAACACTTTCGTTTAAGTTGTTTTTCAAATTTTATTATCATATGCTCCATGTCTTCTAATTCCATGTAGTGTTGCAACTTAACAACGTTGACTATGTCTCTATTTAGCCCTTGCATAAATAGAGTCAATAAATATAGTCATGTTTGCCTCTTTATCTTTTTTTACATTCACCCTGATCATTGCAGTCTCCATCTCTTTGTGGTAATCCTTTACACTTTTGGTGCCTTAAGTGAGCCCTTGTAGCCTTTGGTACAAATCACTATAATAGTGATTAAGGGTAAACCTCCTTCTCATGATAGTTTTCATATCCTCCCATGTATTAATAGGCTACTCATGATTTCTTCTCCTAGTCAAATAAGTTGATCCCACCAAATAATAGCATAATTAATAAATTCAACAACAGTATGTTTTATCTTTTTCTCCTCATAATAGTTATGGCAATCAAAAACCAATTCAACCTTCTTCTCCCATTCTAGGTATGCATTAGAATCATTCTTACCTTGGAACGAAGGAATTTTCATTTCAATATTGCCTAAATCACAATCATAGGTGCCTTGCCTCTTAAAATATCTTTGATCTCTTCTATTGTTGGCAGTTCTAACCATAGTAGTTTGATCGTCAAATTCATCATCTTCTACATCATATTTATGGTCATCATCTCATCTCAATTGCCATCTTGCATTAGGAGCCTTATATTCTGCATGTCTCCTTTGTAACTCTATTATTGTATTCGCTTACTCATCCATCCTCTCTCTCATATCATCAAATCTAGTTTTCATGCACTCAAATTATTATTGTATAGCTTTGATCATAAAGGACACATCACTAACTCCCTCTTGAGTTACACCTTTGTCTTTGGAAGTCATAGTATTACTTCTATACAAAATGATTAGGATACTATACAAAACACTCCCTCTCGTGTTTCACTTAAAAGAAAAGTTGTCACACTTTCTCATGTTTTCACTTTTTATGGCTTTTTTCTTAATATGAACTTCCACTCTTACCTTTTACCACTCATGTTTCCCCTTTCATCTTTTTAAAAAACTAAACAAGCTAAATCAAGGGGATTTTTTTTAACAAATTAAGATAAATGACATAGAATTGAACTAATTGGAGAATAAGGAGTAAAAACAAAAAAACAAAAAAGGATATCAAGCCAAACAAATTTAATGAACTAAATTCAAAAAAATCAAGATAGGGGGTTAAACTTAAAGGACAAACTTGGATGATATAATAAGAAAATAGATGGTAGAATTGGAGTTGAGTAAGAAATTATATTTATTTTTGTAGTCAATATGACCAAACTATTTAACTTTTATCAATAATTTGAAATTGATGCCTTTTTTTTGTTTGTCTTTTTTTTTTTCATTTCTCTTTTTTATTTTTTCTTTTGCTCAATATAAAACAATAGTAGAATACTTAGAGACAACAATTGGAATTGAAATTAGCACATTTTTTATAGTTATGATCTCAAACAAACAAGCCAAGCAAGAAGGGTTGTAAACAGACATATTAGACATTTGAATGGTAACACACTTAACAGACAAACTAAACAAAATGAATAAATCACAAGGTTGTAAAGTGAACAATTAGTTGATGTAACCTTATTTAGGGTTAGCCTTTGATACCAACTAATGTGGAAAACCCTAAAGGACATGACTCAAGGACCCAACACACACAACAAATCAAAGAATATCCAAGAAAGCTAAATTAGACTTTAATGACACAAACTCTAGACCCAACATTCAAAGGAACACGAACCTAGGGTATTTAAGAAGGATATGGATGCCACACTCTAGAAAAGAAAAGGAATTGGGAGTGATAAGTCAAGTTGAATGCCACAAAAAGAGGTAACCTTATTTAGTTCTTTAGTTCTTGAAAGAAATGAAAGAGAAAACCCTTATTTTTTAGTTTTCTTAAAGTTTTCTGATATTCCAAAGCTTACAAGAAGGTGCCGATTTATAAGCTAAAATAGAAATCCTAAAGTGGCATAAATTCCTCTTTAAGACAAATCCTTATTTAAGAGGAACTCTTATCTAGGACAAATTCTTACACAAAAAACTTTCATTTTTATACAATCACTTATTTAGGATAAACTCCTATTTAGGAGTGAATGCTATGACTTAGTCCTGACCCATTAAGTACTCTAATTATATTAATAAGGCCTTCACTCTCTTTCAAGCTTGAATTTGCACCATTTGTAGCTTGGTTTGTCTAAATGTCCTCAATCAGCTCATTTAGTACTTCTTTCATCTTTTTGGCTCTTACTTGTGTTATTGGGCCTTTTGAAATGTGCATTGGACCTCTTGCATCCTTTGAAGCTTTCCACACATCATCTCTAAGCTTCTTATCAATAAGGAAACTACTAAGCATTATGGCGGGCTCAAAATAAGTGGGTGATGGAGAAGCATGAGATGCCACTAGAGTTGATTCTTGGAATGGCCACTAAATTATATGTCAAGTTCAAGAATGAATATTGCACCTTTCAACTACAGCAACCAAGAACCTCTATAGCTAAGTAGCAGGTTCCAAAATTTGGAAAGATTAAAATATACACAAATGCTACCCAGGGAGATAATGCAAGGGGCTTTGATGTAGTTTTTCAAAAATTATGACAGAATAACTGTGCTGACTTTTACTACAAGTGTATAGCGGTCCCTACAACCTAAAGTTCTCGAACTCATGGCTGTGCCTAAAGCTCTCCAAAAGGCTTTAGAGCAGACCATTACTATCATATGCTTAGAATATGACTGCTTAATTGTAGTCAATGCAGTCTGAAGGCACTAAGGTGAGAACTGGGATGTTGCTCATTTGGCAGAGGATATTAGGACTCTTTTGGTTGACTTTTCTAACACCAGTGTAAACCCAATTAAGAGAAAGGCAAATGCCATTGCTTATGCACTTGTTAAAATTGTTTTGTCCAATATTAAATAGATGGAGTGGAATAGGAGTAGCTTAGCTTCAGTTTAATCTTTAATTGATCAAGATGTAAGTGATCTTATATATGAATGAAATCCTCCTGATTTGCTGTAAAAAGGAAAATTATGATCTAGAATTGTGAAACACTTGTCAATTGTCATCATTTCGCATGAGAATACCTTGGGCGCCATTGAACAATCCAGCATTGATGTGTTGCTATATCTTGCACATAGATGGATCTATCTAGAGGAAAATTTCCCACCCTCCAACTTGCTTAATCACCATGAAACCTATACATTAATCATGTAAACTAAATGTTACCTTCAATTGTTCACAAGTAATAAATTGTCTCCCCTAGTTCAAATTAGTCCAAAACGTATATAGTATGGCTTCCCTTCCATAATGACATAACTTCCCTAACTTTTCTACCTTATCTTTAGAGAATGTCATCGGTGAAAGGTGATTTGCTGGAACAAGAGTTGATTTGTTCAAAAGAAGGGTTGATTTTCTTAATTAAAGGGGCTAATCACATGAACAAGGAAGACTTTATAATTTTTTATAAAGAGGAAAAATGGTACGAAGAAGATAAGCTTGACCTAGAATTTGGGGTTTCTTTTTATTTGTCCTTAGGAATCATGTGTATAAACTTTTATATAATAGTTTCATGTATTTTCTTTTTAATTTTTATCTGTTCAAACTATGACTTCTAACATCTTGAGGAAATTCTATCCGCGGAAAAACTTGATTGGAAAAATTTAATAAGGTATAAGATTAAATTGAAAAGGTCGAAAGATATAAAACTTAATTGTAAAAATCCTAGGAGGTTTATGACTAGAAAAGTGGATATCCCAATTACTGAAGCATTTCAAGTGTGTTTTCTTAGGAGATGGAGAAACTCTTCTGGTGATCATTACAAAGAATTTGACCCTATTGCAAGAAGTAAAAATTGTTTAGGTTCTAAGAGATCACATGAAAACAGTAGGATGAACCTTAGGGGACATCAAAGGGATAAATCTAACCATGTGTATGCATTGCATCCTACTTAAGGAAGGTTCAAAACCATTAAGAGAAACATAATGTAGATTGAACCCTCTTATGATGGATGTAGTGAAGAAGGAGATATTAAAGTTTCTTAATGTTGGTGTGACTACCCAATTTCAGATAGCAAATAGGTTAGTCTGGTGCAAATGGTTCCAAAAAAAACAAGCATAATAGTGATCAAAAACCAAGATGATGAGTTAATTCCCATCCGAATTCAAAACAAGTTGAGGGTTTATGTTGATTACTACAAGCTAAATACTACAACTTCCTAAGATTACTTTTCTTTACCTTTGATTGATCAAATGATTGAAAGGTTGGTTAGTCAATCTCATTATTATTTTCTTTATCATTTTTCAAGTTATAACTAGATTTTTTATTGCAGTGAAAGACCAAGACAAGACAAACTTTACCTTCTTATTTGGCTAACTAGAAATCATATTTGCTTTCTCTTCTTTTTCATCTTTATTTTCGTTTTCATGTTTGATATTGTGTTTTTGTTTACATTTCATTTGGCTATTAAAGTGTTAAAGTGTATGCTCCCTAAAGATGGTTATATGGGTTTATGATTTGACATGGTTGCTCATATGGTATTTAACTTTTGATTACTCCTTAAAAGTTGAAAGTTTGAGTAGATCAAAGAATAAGAAACAAGAGAAGAAAAAAGAAAAGAAAAAGGAATAAAAAGGAAGCAAAAAAAGTAATTTACTCTAATGTTTTAAATTTCTTAGTAATTAGGGGCTTTTATCATAAATGTTGACTTTGATGTCAAAAGGTAACTTGAAATATAAGTACTTAGAGCACTCTAAGTGTCTAACTTGTGAAATAATAAGGTTCTCTCATTACAAATGTTAATATTTGTATCAAGAAGTAAATAAGTGTTTAGATAAGACAATATTGTAGCCTCTAAATAATAGGAAAGTAAAAAGGTGAAAATTCTCAGCTTCTTATTTTTATTATAATAAGATAAGAGTAATTACTTATTAGATGTTACTTGTTGCAATTATACTGATTATTAATTTACATGAGCGTATATGGAAGTATGTGTGGATATACAAGTAATAATTAGTACATGATTGACTTACTTATTTGGTTTTGTTGGGTCCTAAGTTAAAATTCATATTTGAGGAATGCTATGAGTTTTATTATTATTTTGTGTTTTCTTTTATTTTATGTGTTGCATACATTACATTCATGAATGATTTTGACATGTATGCACATAAAATGCTATACACAAAAAATTTTGTATACATTATACACAAATGTTAAAATAATACTCACAAGCCAAAATTGGACTCAAATAATGCTTTTCACTATTTTTACATTCAAAATATTGTATTTTAGTGGAAAAACATTTACAATTGGTTCCTATGTTTGACACATATGTACATAAAATACTTATAACAATATTACTTCTAGTGTTAGACTTTTTGATATTTTCACTACAGTTTTATTCTTTCAATTCATCTTAATTTATTTTTAAATTTAATTAAATTATATCAAATTTGTCTACATTATATTCCTTCATTTAATTTCTTCTTGGAAAACATAAGGTTTGGTAAGAATTTCATAATAAAAAGTCACAAATTCTTTTTTTTTTTTTTGGTCTTTTGAAGTAGAAAATTAGATACCACATAAAAAATTGGATCATTAGACTAATATATTTCAAAATTTGCACGAATTTTAACAACAAGCAAAATAATTCCTATATAAATTTTTAATTACAAATTTGGTATAAATTCAAATCACTTGAATGAAATTCGTTACATCCTATGACAGGTCATATTTACATTGAAATAAAGTTTATTTGCATTCAAAAGAAAGTTTATGATTAGGAGTAGGATGCATAGATTAGATACAATAATATAAACACGATGTGATATGGAAACTGCAACACGACTATATATGTTTGTATATAGATATTTACACACACATAAACATTTACATTCTACCAATGCATTGAAGGTATTGTGTGATTTTTATATATATTATTTTTTTAATATTTGTAATAATTATTATTAATATAAGTCCAACCAAATATTATTGTTCAAAATATATATTATATTATAATATTGATTATTGTGTTATTCACAAAATAAATATACAAATCAAGCCATCACTTATGAGTGTAACATTAATTTTTGGTTAGATTTCATTTTTTTTTGTTAAAATTACAAAAAAATTATTCCAAATGTGTTCTCAACATGTCTTAGGTGTGTTTGCAATGTGTCAAAAGTGTGTTTGATATTTTTTTAAAAATATTTTTAAAGACACTTGTACAACACATGTCCATGTGAACACATGTCCAATATAGCATAGGGTTCTCCCATGCCATTTTTGAGCATCTCAGGTTAAGATTGATGACATGAGGTTAGATCCTTTAGGCACAATCATCCAAAAGGGTCCTCATGATCAACCTACGCAAGTGTTAGCTAGCATTCTTCTTTTTCCCTTCTCTCTTTGTATCTCCACCATTCCTTGCATAGATACTTTTGAAAATTAGATGTTTAAGCTTTGGTAATTTGCAATGAATTGCTGCAATTATGTTAAGGAAGAAAAAAAGGATAATTGTTCTATTGATAGTAATCTTGTATTTTAGGTTAGATTCTAATAACATTTACCAAATTACATAATTTATTCTTAGGCATAAAAAATTTTAAATATCTATTTTATTACATGTTTATTCTATAAACATATAATTGATTCCTAACAATTAGAACAATGCATAACTCTCTAAATGGCTGCTACTTTGTGTAATGTTTATTCCTATGACAATTATTAACAAAAACTTGATGATTTTTTCTTTTAAAGTGTAATCAATGTAAACTAACTTTTATACTAATATGGAATTGTTTTCATAAATGCATCTAACTATAGGCATGTGTAATTAAATTAGCATCTATTGTCTTTTAGGAGATACTTCAGTAGTTTAACACTTAGACCTATATTTTAATGGCCTCAAAATAAGGGCTATGAGATTTATAAAAATGAGATGAGTTACTTTTATTATATAATTTATAGTCTAATATGCCTCTTAATAAAAAAAAAATTAGCATTCACATACTTGAAAAAGACATAACTCTTGTAGTGAATGCTTTTAAATTTGAGTTAACCTTCCTAATATGTTTCTCTAGCTTTTGAATGTACTACGCTCCTAAAGTATCAGCCAATGTTACTTTAATATTCCTTACGTGGACTTTCTTTGTTTATAAGAATTTATTAATCCTATAACTAACCTCCAATTTTCTTTTATGCACATACACACACATATATAGACATACATATATACAAGATAAAGGTTCTAAAATTTTAAATCGTTTACTACCATCACAATTATAAATTATATCAGCATTTGAAATGATAAATGTAAATAAATTATATCTTTTTCAACATCAAATTTCAATTTAGTGATTAGTTTGTTACTAACCATAAAAAATATAAATGAAATTACTTGAGTTAATAATACCCCAAGATATCAGTTGATGAGCAACAAATAAATGAGAAGTGCATTAATAAGCTAGTAGAACAAGCACTCTAGAGTTGTACTCCTCCTAAAAGAGAACAAAATGAACACTTAAAAGTAAAAGCAAGGTTCCTCTTATGGAAGATGATGAGGACATAATGGTTTCTCTTACAACAATTGAGGTTAAGGGGGTCATTATAACAATCATGGAGATGAAGACAATCAATACAATGACCAACAAATATTAGACTAGACATATAGAGATCAAGGTCACAAGTAGGGTACGACAAATTTAATGTTGAGTGCTACTTATGTCACAAGCATAACCATTATGCTAATAAATGCAACCTTAAGGAGAATAATCAAACAACTCATTATGTAGAAAGGGAAAATATAGATGATGGAAATTAAGCTCTCATAATAGTTACTACATTATAATACACAATTCCTTGACATAAGGTGTAGTAATCACAACTGTGGAAAAAATGAGCTCTTTGTTGATCTTGATGAGTCAATCCAATGCATGATCAAATTTGCTGATGATGGTAGTATTATAGTGATTAAAAAGGGGAAAATTCTTATCAAGTTAAAGAATGAAGATTATAATTACCTCTCAAGTGTGTTTTATGTACTAGGCATAAACAGCAACCCATGCAGCCTAGGCCAATTGTTTGAAAAAGGTATAACGTATAGTTATGTGATAATTCTCTTTCAATTATTGATGAGAGTGATACACTCTTTCTCAAATCCTTTTTTATGAAGAACTAGATATTTTGAGTTGACATTGTCACTGAAGTTTACACCTATCTAAATGTTATTGTGAAAGATGAGTCTTGGTTATGACATCTTTGCTTTAATTATATGAATTTTTGTAATTTGAATCCACTTGTACAAGGAGACATGGAGACAGACTTGCCCAGAATACACCATCCTAATTAGATTTATGAAACTTATATTCTTGCAAAAAAGAGTAGATTGCCTTTTGTCACAAAATGAAATTGCCATGCATGACAACCATTCCAACTCATCAACTCTGATTTTTATGGCTCAATGATTGTTCCATGAAAGAGTAACAATAGATATTTTGCTAGCTTCATTAATGATTTTACAAGGAAGATATAAGTTTATTACATGTAAAGGAAGTTTGAAGTATTTGATTGGTTTAAAAAGTTTGAAGCCTATCTTAAGAGATAGAGTGGATGAGAAAACATCATTTCATAGAGCTGTTTATGGGTCTCTTCCTTCTATTACTAAGGGCTCTCTTCCATGCTGGCTCTATTAGACCTATGTATCTTTTTTATTTCTCTTTGAGGAAACGTTCTCTTAGACCCATTCATATACAGAAAGGAAAAAAACAAAAGATAAGGGACCCAAAAAAATAAAAATAAAAAACATTAGATAGCTCTCATTAAAAGCAATGCAGTTCACTAGTTAAGTTGAAAATACATCTTGACCTAATAATAATAATAATAATAATAAATATATCCTTATTATATCAACCATCTAATACAAGGTAAATCTTCTCTCTTGAAAAAAGGAAAATCTAATTGGCATCCCAAATTTGATAGGGATGCTTATTGTATGATAATGACACCAAAATGGTTAGTTTACAAGCCTAAAGTATCTGCTACTGAAGTTCTTGGTAACTTTCTCCATATAATTTTAGTATTCAAGTGACCTTTTAGATGTGAATATCTATCACATAGGAAGGCAAAAAAATTTTTGGGTTGCCACCTATTGTTCTAGTTATGATCTCTAATAGCACATTTTATGCACTTGTTCCCTCTTTTCAATTAAGCTTCATTCCTTGGTGAACTTTTCTGCTTGGTAAAAAAGATGGGTTTGATTTCTACTTTTCTATAGCTAAGGGTAATGCTTTTGTCCCTACCATAGATATGACCAAGTGGTTTGACAATAACTAATAGGTGAAGAATTTTAACCTAATTGTTGATGCAAGCTTTGTAACTTGGTTAGTGGTTACCAGTTTCATCTAATTACACAAATGATATTTATGTTTCTTGGGGTAACCATTACATTGTGCCTATGATTGGACCAAAAGTTTAGTTTTCTTATGCATCTCATAATGATGTTGAAGAGTACAAAGAAGCCAAATCTATGAGTTGGCTTAATCACATAGTCCTTGCATATTTTGTCTCATGTTTGTGTTGTGGTTGTATTTGTTCTATGTGTTTATATGATCGTGGAAAATTTTGGATCCTTATGGATATTTGTGTTATCTAGTCATAGGCATCAAGAATTTAGATTGCAAGATGTTTAACATAGAATAATGTGAATGCTAGATGTGTGCAAAAAAGAGTAGAATTTAAATGCTACTAAGATAATTTAACACTATATGAGATGTCCATGTTGTAGAAATGTATGCATCATCTTTCAATTCAAAGTTCTTGTTTGTGATTTGAGAAACATTGAGATCATAAAGATATCATTGTGTACATATAAACTTTCACTAATCATGGAACACATCAAAGATCATGACTATTATTTAGAATTTCATAAATCAACTCTAAGACAAAGTGAACAAATTAATCAAGCATTAAATAGGCATAATAATTATTATTTTCTTTAATTCATGTTCCAATGCAATTATCATTCATCAAAGTAAAGGGAAATCAAAATAAATTGAACCAATGAAAGAAAAGGGATAAACAAAAGCAATAGCAAGAAGAAGTGAATAATTCCTTTGAAACTTAAAATTGACATTATTTTTAATATTATAAATAACTAAAATAAAGAAAGAAAAAGATAATTCCTTTGAAACATGGGTACTTCATATAAAGTGCTTCCTTTATAGTCCTTAGTCAGACTCTTTATGGTTTCATTTTGGTTCATGTAATTGAATGGTGATTTCAAACTTTTTAAATCCACCATCTACATAGGTCTTTAATCTTTCACTACTAACTTTGAATGTTCCTTTTGTGTCATTAGAAATTTTTGTGGTATACAAATTAAAATTTTAAACTAGTCTTAAATAATTTCTTAAGTGTCTTCCAAATGAAAGTAACAAATTTGACTTACCTATTAGACCCAATGGAAACAAGTAAACCATATAGCTTGAAAACTTCTGTGAAAAAACAACTTGGAATAATAAGGTGCATTAGTGGACTTATTACATTGAATATAATGAGCCACTATAGAAAAACTATTTATAACATTAAGAAGGGAGTCATGACAATAAGCTATCTTAGGAAAACCAAGTGTAAAATCCATAATTACATTATACCAATATTTATGTTGAATGGAACGAGGAGTGTACAAACAAGTTTATGCTTTTTAACTTTAGCAATTGAATTGTACAACATTGTGACACAATGCTAGACACATCTCTCTTTAAGAAAGGTCAGTAAAACCAATCCTCAACAATTGTAGTGATCTTATCTCTTCCAAAATGACTAGCTAACATATCAACATGCATCACCTTAACCAAAAGTCACAAAGTGATATATGTAGAATGCATAACTTGTTAGCCTTAAATAAATAACCATCATGAATTCTAAAATCAACAAAATCTTACAATGACCATCACAAATAGATTTAAATATAAAACCAAAGTTAGGATATGCAAAATATTCTTTAAACAATCTTTCAATCCTTATAACATGAGCATTCATCATTTAAAGGACACAAAAAAAACTCAACTTAAAGCATCAACAACATTTTTTTCACACCATAACAATGCATCGGGACAAAAGAATACTCATTAAAAACTCAATCTATACAACATGCATACTATTAAATTTCCTTTGGGAATTTAAATAACACAGTGCTTCATGATTAAAAACAAAACAAATTCTTAAGGTAATAGATAGTACCTCCAATAATGAAGGGACTAAAACATAAGATAAAACTCTTTATCATAAGATAAATATTTGTGTTTTGCCTTATAGAGTTGATTGTTGAAAAATGCAATAAGATGCCCTTTTTGACTTAAAATTCCTTATATACCAACTTTTGATGCTTTGAAAGCAACCTCAAACACCTAGTTGAAGTTAGGACGCCCAAAATAAGGGCCTCATTGATTTGCTTCTTAATGTCATTCAAAACTATGGTAGCTTTAGTAGACTGCTTAAATTCCTTTTATTCTAGACAATCAGTGATAAAGGCCATAATGATTCTAAATCCATTATTGAACCTCTTCTACAAAGAAGCTAAACCATAAAAACAATGGACATTAATAAGTGACTTAGGCTCTAACTACCCTCACATGACTTTAACCTTCTCAAGATTAATAACTATATAAAGGGTAAAAATTATAAATCCTAAGAATAACATCTTAAGTTGTAAGAATGAATACTTCTTAAGGTTAACATAAGTTTAGTTTTTCATAAAGGAAGGAAAACTAACCAAAAATGACTTAAGTGGTCTTTCTTGAACTTGCTATAGATGAGGATATCATCAAAATAAATTACTAAAAACTAGCCAATGAAATATGTTGAGGCATGGGTCATGACTCTCATAAAAGTACTAAAAACATTGAATAACTCAAAAAGCTTAAGTAGCCACCAAAACAACCCATTTGAGTTTTAAATGTGGTTTTCCACTCATCATTAAGCGTAATGTGAATTTAGTGGAACCCATTATGAAGGTCTATCTTGGAGTACCAGCTAGAGTCATCCAAAGTCCAACATATCCTTTAGCTTAAGAATAAGAAACCTATACTTGACAAAGATCTTGTTGATGACTATATTATCAACACACATCATCTAAAAGTCATCTTTAATAAGGGTTAACAACATGAGAACAATAGAAGGATTGAGACTATAATGCATATAACCTTTAAAAAGTCCTTTTATTTGCTTGTTTAACTCAACATATTCTCAAGGGTTAATCCTATTATTTGGAAGATTAGTAACTATGAACTAGGAAATATGTCAATAGTATGTTGCATGTCTTTAATAAGTGGTAAGTTGCTAGGAAGATCATTAAGCATGATGCCCCTAAAATTAGCTAAGAGGGAAGGTTGGCTCTAAGTATACTAGATTATGGAATTATTTTTTTGGCAATAATAGCTAACAAGCATTCATTCCTTTTTCACTCCCTCTCAAAGGTATTGTGATATGAAACATAAAGAACATTCTTGAAAAAAACAAGTTAGGAAGATTTGGGCTTTAGTCCTTAGCAAAGGATTTGGCAGGATTCAAAATGATGTTCTTGCCTTCATATTTGAAAACATATGTATTCTCCCTACTATGGTTGGTCCTGCCAATAGTTATACAATTTTTTCAAAGATTAGGCCATGCATTTGTAAGTATGAATTAATTTAGACTGTGAAACCAAAAATGGCTCATTAAATAAGTTGTTTATTTGATCATACCTATTACTCAGATAACCATAGTAATTATAAAGCTAATACATGTAGCAAACCCTAACTTTTGGAAAGGATGCATTCATTAGATAAAAACTTGACATGGGCTCTACTTATTGCTCAAATGATTTATATAACTGCACAAATCACATGACTAATATATCAATGATGCATCATCCAAATTTTTTCCTATCAACTTTGATGGTAGGATAAAGGCCTACTATTAGTCCTTTAAACTTGTTATCTTAAGAATGCAAGCAAATTGTTGGCATCTTGCACCAATTTTGGATGAGTATTTAGGTGAGGTAAGCAAGGTGGGGTAAGAACATATGTATAGTAGCATATGAGGATTTAAGTGTGGGCTTGTGCAAGTGGCTAACAAGTACTCTAAGGATTGACTATGACATCAATAAGCTGTTAATGCATGGGCTTTGAGCTTGAGCTGACATTTTACAAGCTTGATTCTAGGCAAGCTAGTAAGGAAAAAGCTCAGAGTGTGAACCAATTCAGATTATGTCCCCAAACTCCATGAAATATAATGATCATTGGTGTTATACTACACCAAAATGTTGGCATATGCATTAATGGTGGAAGTGGCAAGCAAAATAGAGCCTTATCCAAAGTGATACATTGGAATGCTCTCCTAAAGACAAAGAGAATATGGGCAGCCAAAGGGAGTGGCTAATCAAGGTCCTAATAAGGTGTCAAGCTCTACTTCAACATAGTTGCATGTTCTCCCCATGGAATTAGGCAAGTGCTACTAAGACATGGGATCCCTGCTATGCTTAATTGCCTTGGTAGCCTAGTCATACATGTCCCTCGATAATTAAGGGTGCCAACTACAACTATATGTATATATATGTGTGTGTATGTATGTATAGTGGCAACTAAGGCTCTATACAAAATTGTTAAGAGAAACACTTGTGTGAGACCTTTAGCAAATCCTTTGTACTTTGTGAGGAAATTAATAAAGGTTGGGAAATGATCTCTGTTAGAGTGCTTATGTCTTATTTGTACTAAAGTGGCTGACACCAAGTGTAACTTAGTGTCATCACAAGGTCAAAATTTTGAGTGAAAGGATTGGCCCTATGACACCTATTATTAGCCCTCTATGTCTCTTGACTTTAAAATGCAAGTATTTGGTAGAACACCTTGCACTAATGCTTGGCATAGAGTGTGTATAGGATGGGCACGTTAAGGGAAATAAGGTGAATATGGAGTTAGCATTCATGGCAAAAAGTTACGGGAGGATAGGTTTAGGCTATGGCATTGGCATCAAGTGGGTTATAAGTTGGAGGCTAAAGCATAAGGTGCATTATAGCAATGTGTGCTCTTGTTGCAGTAGCATGTGGTAGCATTGGCATCAAGTGGGAATGATGTTTGGGTCATTGGTTAGTACCACAATGTGCACCAGCATGCTGCTAGCAATTGTGTGACTACTTAGACACATTAATGTCTTCTCCTACCAAATGGTCAAATTCTCTAATGCTCTTAAGTGGAGTTATGCATGTCTTACTTAAGAGTTAGCCAACATTGACGCACGAATGGAGGTCTGAGCAAACATTATGTGATTATAAGGAAAATTGGCTAACATGTGTTCCATGAATTCATTATGACATCAAGAGACATTGATGTACCGGTTAAGGTTTGAGCCAATAAAGTTTAAGGTAACCTACATGCATGTGCTAGGCATGCATCACTGAGCTAACAATTTGGGAGTGTGCAGCATACAAGCATGATCTTAAGCCTTATAAAAATAAGGAGATCATGAGAAGTTCTTCTTAATAACATAGGCATGTGACTAATGGTCAATATGTGTGTTGATCAAGTCATTTGAGTTGCTTGATTCTCCTTAAACATAGCACAATATGGAGTGGCTATAGGCCAAAAATGTGGGAACATTTATAGGCAACTTGGAGTGGGTAAAATGTTCCATGCAAATATGAGAATATGGGCTAAAGAGTGTTGTATAAGGCGCATGAACATGAGGCTCAAAAATGGGGAAGTGGGATACTTTCCAAGGCCACTACACTATGAAACCATATAATCCATTAAGGCATGATTGGCTTGGCAGTCAAGTCATGAAAACCTAAGTAGTCAAGGGTATCATCTACAAAATTTATAAATAGGTATAGGTATCCAAGGGTTCACCACTATAGAGAAAAGAGTGAAAGGTGTGGAGAACACTTGAGGGTCTAGTATTGTATCCTTTGTAGACTTTTTATGAAAGTAATAAAGGTTGGGAAGATTCTTTTATGTGTTGTGCCTATCGCTTTACTTTTAAGCTATTATGTGAACACTTTGTTTGTGTTCTTGTGTGCAAGTTTGGCTAAGACTAAGAGGTTTCTTGGTGCCATACAAATGCAAAAATTTTTACACAAATGGGTTCATGCCAATGTTATAAGGGCTTGTTGTAAGTGGCTAATAAGTGCTATAAGGATTGCCTACAACATCAATGGGCCCTTAACACATAGGCTTCGAGTTTGGGCTGATGCTATATGAGTTTAATTATGGGTAGGCTAGCCAGGCAAGGGCTTAAAGTGTACTAAGGCAGATGGTGCCTATATACCCCACAAAATAAGGAGATCATAGTTATTTTATACTACACCAAAACATGAGCATAAATGTTAATGGTATAAATGATAAGCAAGCTAAAGCCTTATCCAAAGTGATGAATTAGCAAGGTCTCTCAGAGAGAAGGAGGACATGGGTGGCCGAAGAGAGTGGCTAATCAAGTTCCCAATAAGGTGTCCAGCTCTCCTCTAACATAGTTGCATGTTTTAACCAAGGAAATGGTTGAGTGCTTCTAAGAAAGAGGATCCTCACTGTACATGATTGGCTTGGCAGCCAAGTTATGCATGTCTTTAGGTAGTTAGGGATGTCAATTGCAACTCTCTCTCTCTCTCTCTCTCTCTCTCTCTCTTGATATATCTATAGTTGTAGCCAAGGCTTCATACAAAATTATGGAGAGAAACACTAGTGTGGAGCCTTTAGTAAATCCTTTGCACTTTAGGAGGAAAGTAATAAAAGTTAGGAAGTGATTCTTGTAAAAGTGCTTGTGCCTTATGTATGCTAAAATGGTTAAGGTTAAATGCAACTTAATAACATCACAAGGTCAAAAATTTGAGTGGATTGGCCCTGTGTCATTGAGTATCAGAGCACTAAGGTTTGATCTATGGCTAGTGGATCAAGTCTTGATGTGATGTAGGAGTGGGTGACTAAGATAAAAAAGGCTTTTAGTGATGTTCTTAAGGAGCATGCCCTTTTGGTTTTGGCACGACTCAAGAAGTTGGAAAATTTGGTACATCTTTTGCAATCTACTTATCATAGTCTCAATTTTGCATAGGTTAATCACTTTGCTGATGTAGAGTAGGATGTTGTTGTCCTTAAGAAGGCAATAGGCAACCAAGTGTGGTTGCCAATAACTCTTGAAAGATAAAGGTGTTAGAGGCTAAAGCCGTAGAAGGAGAGTGTTAAGCTAAGGTGATTGAAAATTTCTTATGAGACACAAAGCAATACTTCATGGTTGCTCAAGTGTCGGACAAGGAGAAGGTGATGCTTACTAGCATGTACCTCACCAAGGACACCATGTTATGGTGATGGACTAGACTTGATGATGATGAAAGCACAGGAAAACCTTGGATAGAAATGTGTGAAAGCTTGAAGAAACTAAAGGATCAATTTCTTCCTTGCAACACATCTTTGGTTGCAAAGGAATCCTTAAAAAAATTGAAACATAATGGTACGGTGCAAGATTACATGAAAAAAATCATTTTATTAATGCTTGATAATTGTAACATGTCAAATAAGGACAAACTCTTCAACTTTCTATCAAGTCTTCAACCATGGGCTCAAATTGACCTACAAAGGCAAGGGGTCAAAAGAGTTGCCTTCAACTATAGTCATTGCTGATGGATTGGTTGATTTCAGAATCAACAAGTCCTTTGATTCTAATGTGGGAAAGTTTCCCAAAGAGAAGGGAACAAAGAAGAAGAAGGGCAAGAAGAAAGAAAAGCATAAGGATAGGGGTAAATTGAATTTTAAGGTGCCACACATTACTTTGTTGTTAAAAAAATGGAGTCACTTAGGTTGAAAAACACTAGGAGCGGTAACTAAATGAAGGCAATCAACTCAACAACCTGTAAGCTGTTTGGCATAACAACAAGTATGAAGGTAACCATTGGCAACTGGGTTAGCAATCTTAACTTTATGATTATGCCATTAGATGACTTTCATATTATTTTAGGAGTTGAGCTTTCTATGTATGCAAAAGTTGCTTTGCTACTTTATTTAGGTGGACTCATGATTATGCATGAGAACTATCCTTGCTTTATTGTGGACAAGATCATTCCTTTGGTTGGCATTGGTGGAAAGTCATATGGTATGCTTTCTGTATATAGGTGGAGCATGGCTTGAAAAAGGGTAAGGCCATTTAGTTGGCTGCATTGATCAAAATTAAGGGGTTGTCGCCAAGGTGCTTAATAGTGCTCCTAAACTAGTGGGTGACTTTGTGGACGTAATGCCCTTTGAGCTACCAAAGTGCCTTACTCTTAAGTGTGCAATTAACCACATAATTGATCTAACTTTGGGCTATAAACCTCTAGATCAAGCCCCCTATCATAGGACTTTAATGGAATTTCCCAAATTAAGGAAGCAATACATAGAGTTATTAGATACAGGCTTGATTTAGCCCTCTAAAGCCCCTTATGGTGACCCAATGTTGTTCCAAAAGAAGAATAATGGCTCCTTATGGATGTGTGTGGATTATAGGGCCTTGAATAAGGTCACAATGAAGAACAAGTATCACATTCTGTTAATTCCTAAGTATGGAAGAAGATCAGTAGCAAAACTGTGCATTAGGAGTTAATTCCCAAGTATGATTATCCCTTTATTATAGTAAAGAAGGTTACTAGTATTGCTCATCAACTCCAACTACTAAAGAGGTTGAATGTGCATCCGACCTCCCATATGAGCCTTTTGAAATCTTTCCCTAAAAAAGATGGTGATAAGCCTCTAAGTAGACAATTAAGACATGCTCACCAACAATTAGAATGAAATTTTAGCATGAAAAGGAAAAGGTTCCAAACCACTGAACATATGAGCAGAGTTAGAAGAATTGCTGAGTTGAGTACTTGGTGAAGTGAAAAAATGCTCTAGACAATAAAGCTAGCTAGAAAAGAGATGTGACTTTATGGCAATTCAAAAAGTATACCCAAGATTACTTATTAACCCTACCAATGAGGACATTGGCTTCAACTAAAGGGGGTAGTTTATTAGTTGCTTAATCTTATTGGCTTAAGAATACAAGTAAATTGGTGGCAACTCACACCAATTCTTGCATGAGGATTTGGGTATGGACAACCAAGTAAAGCAAAGTGAGGTAAGAACATGTGTATTGTAATACATTAAGGGAGGCTAAGTTGTTGGTGTCAAGCGGAAACTTGGGCTTAGGTCGATGCTTTAGGGTTTGCCACAAGTGGCTAACAAGTGCTCCAATGATTGACTAAAACATCAATGAGTCATTAGCATAGGGGCTCTGGGCTTGACCCAATGCTGTATGAGTTTGATTACAAGCAAGCTAGTAAGGCAAGAACTTAAAGTGCAGATCAAGTTAAATGATGGCCCATATGTTTGTACCTTAAATGTATTAATGTAAAAATTCAAGCATTTAGTCACACCTTACACTAATGCCTAGCATAGAGTTGGCATGGAATGGGCATGTCAAGGGAAACAAGGTGAATATGGGGTTAACATGCATGGTAGCTAAGTTGGGGAAGGTAGGTTTGGGCTATAACATGGGTGGCAAGCAAGGTGATGGCTTAAGCACATCATGCACTAGCAATGTGGTAATAGGCACTAGCATGCTCTTGGCAATAAAGTGATGGGTCAAGCACATCAATATCTCCTCCTACCAAATGGCTAAATTCCCTAATACTTTTTAGAGGGGTAGTGCATATCTCCCTCCAAAGTTAGCCAATATACATGAACTTGGATTTAGGTTAACGCTCTAAGAGCTTGTGTCATATGGCTAACATTTTTGCTACAAATTTTTTGCCTTGTAATGCCATCAAGATGTCTCTTAGTCTTAACCAAACCTACACACAAGAACACAAGCAAAGTATTCACACAATAGCACAAAAGTATAACAATAATTATAGCACATACGAGAACCTTTCCAACCTTTATTACTTTTCACAAAAATCCTACAAAGGATACAATGTCATGTCCTCAAGTGTTTCCCACACGTTTCACACTTTTTTGTTTAGGTGGTGAGCCCTTGGCTACCCACACCTATTCACAGAGTTCATAATTAACACCCTCAACTACTTAGGTTTGAATAACTTGGCTACCAAATCAACCATGCCTCAGTGGATTACATGGTTTCATAATTTAGTGGCCTTAGAAAGTGCCCCACTTCGCTCATTTCTGAGACTCATGTCTAAGTTCCTTGTATAGCACTCTTTGGTCCTCATTCTCCTACTCAGATGGGACTTTCTACCTACTCTAAGTTGACCATAAATGCTTATGTTTTTGGCCAACAGAAACTCTAATTTAGGCTATCTTTAAGGAGAATTAGACACCTCAAATGACTTGATCAGCACACATGCTGCTCATTGGTCATGCACCCATATTATTAGGAAGCACCACCCATGATCTTCTTATTTTTGTGGACTTGAGATTATACTTACTTTTTGCACACTCCTAAGCTATCTACTCACCAATGCATGCCCAACTTTTGCATGTAGGCTGACTAGCACGTTGATGGCCCAAACCCCAACCTATATGCTAATGCCATAGCCCAAACATAGCCTCTTTCACCTTGACTACCATGCATGTCCTCATTGGTAGGGTGAACCAACCTTCCCATATATGCAATTTAACACCCTACTAACCTCACTTCTTGGTGTAAAAATCCACAAGATTGACTACTACCACTTATAAGCAACATTACCCACATCAACAACATTATCAATGTTAAAATCATAGCTTAAAGAAAACCTATAATACAGCTTGTCATCCTTCGCATACCCCCATGACCCATTGTTACTATGTCAAACAAGACTCACATCAAACTTACATGGCTTTTTGGCAGCCATTGGTCTTTTCCCTATACTTGATTTTGCAAAAATTGGCTTATGGTGTGTGACATGTTTCTTTGAAAGAGGTTTGGCCAATGCATGGTGCCTTGCATTGTCCCTTATCGCATCTTTGTTAGGCATATCCACATTTGTCTCAGATCTGATTAGCTGCAAAGCCACCAAGTACTTCACACACCCTTCTTCTAACACTTGTTACACCTGTACGCTAGACAACATAGCACAAATTTTCCCACCTTTACTGGTATGAGAATATTTTTCCCTAGCAACAAAGCATAGTGGATCTTATCCATGACCATCAAGCACCCAAAAAAGGTATTGATGCAATTTTCACTTCCACAAATAAATCCAATCCTAGGATCACATCAAAATCTTCTAACAACATTATAGAGAAATCAAATTTACCAATCCTTTGACCAAGAGTTACTTTAACTCCTTTTTCCATTCCAAGAATATCACATGCCATTGAGCTGACTGCCTTCACATAGCTACTACTCTTGTTGATCACATTCAGTGATAGCATCATAATTGTTACATTATTTATGTTTTATTTGCAATTTATGCTTTGTTAAATTGGTCATTTGATATGTTTAGTGAGTGTTTTATGGGTAAGTGATTTTAGTTTTACCTCACTCTAAGGGTTTTCCATGTAAATCTATTATATTCTATTGCTATTCATTTTTATTTGATTGACTTATATTATCTGTCAAATTATACAAAGAGGGAGAAGAATAAGCATATGAGAATTGGTCGTCCATTGCAAGACTCTTAACCATTTTGCTTCTTTACTTGCTATAATTAGTGCTAGAAATTCTATAGCCATGGTAGAAACTATTATTTAAATCCATTTCTCGGAAATCTAAGAAATATCACCTCTACAAAGCATAAAGTTCGACCCAACTAATAAAAGCATGATCCTTTTTATTAGTGATCTAAGTGCTGTCTGAGTATCTTCCTAAAATATAAGGGTAACATGTATAGCTTATACCATAATCCTTTTTTTTTGTTTGGGTACTTCAAAATCTATTTATTCCATGTCAATGTGTGTTGCTCAAATTGCTCATGTATCTACTTATTTTGCTAATTTCATATGTCATGCCTAGCATTGTCCATCTCATAATGTATATAAGATACCATATTCCTTGGGTATATTCTAATTATGACTCTAGACTTCCAAGATTCAAGGAAAACTTATAAATAAAGGCCAAAATATAATTTGAATGATTAAAGTTATTAAGAACTATTTCAATATAATGTGATTGAACAAGTGTTATGCTTTTTTTATCTCACAGGATTCTAATTCTATGGATGGCAACTCCCTTGCCCATGTCTTCAATATCCAAATTGTAGTTGAATTATCCTGCATGTACATCTATAATTTTTCTTAAAGTACCTTTGTTGCATTTAAAATATGTCCCTTGCAAATGACATTATATGTCTCCCCAATTTTGCCTCCTTTTGCATTAGCAACAATCTCATTCTCCGACTCCACAATTTTTTAATACTCATAATGTAAGCGACTTGTAGTATCACCAATAAGATTTGAACACATTTTTGTCATCATATGTAGTTCCCTCCATTGAACCTCTTAAATTTCATGACGTTGGAAGCTAATGCTTGTAAAGTTTCAGCCGTAATTTTGTCTTAAGGTGGTTAATACCAAACCTAGGATAATCTAAAAATTCTTGAATTGATTCAAGTCATGTAACAATGCATTTGTTTTTTAGGCAAACTTCATCCTTTAATTAACTGCATCAAAGTTCATGTAAATAACCTTTAGGATAAAGAGAAGCTCTTCATTGCATTTGTGCAATGTGAAATCGAGTGTTTAGAGAAGAATGTGTTTCATGGAATTGTATAGAAACTACACTATGTTTCCCTGTAGAATAAAATGGACAGTTTTATCTATTTAAATAACCAAAGGGATAGTAATTTATTAACTGCTCTGAGCAATTATGTCCCAACCAATGTGTGTCAGATAGATGCAGTAATGTAACCATTCCTTCTTGTTTGGAATAGTTATATCCCAATCAATACATTTGTGTCTAACAAACGCAGTTATATCCCAAAACAGAGGTAATTATGTAACCACTTTTGGATAGTCATGCCTTTTGGACATAATCAGTTATTAACTTCTTATAGCAAACTTTTAACCCCATTATGAAATTGTTTACTTTGAAAATATGGCAACACACATATTTTATTAAAAGGAAATAAAACTCATCACCTATGTGGAGTTTAAGACAATTAAGAAGGCATTTTTCCTTGGTCCCTTGAAGAATTTATTTGGTACACTCTTTGGACCCTTAAGTGGTCTTTGACCGCAAAAGGTGGTGGCTAATTCATATAGATGAAAATCATGACATTAATGGCACGAACTAATTTGATAGCCATTTTGATTTCAGAGAAACAAGCTACATCAACCATAGTAATTGTAGTTGTTATCCCTTATTCATGTTTCATGGCATCTTTCTATTTGCAATATATATAAGGCATCTATTGCAAGGAAAAAATAAAATCTAAATAGTCGAGAGAGACAAAAATAAAAATAACTCTTTTCTTATGTAAATTAATCGAGTTTTTGTGATTTGTGCACAGGAAAAAAAAAGTGAGTGTTAATTCAAGTGTATTGGGATTTCAAGTATTTGTGCAATAAAATGTTTTTGTGTGCCCATTTATTCTTTTCTTTTCATCTTTTCTATTTTGTTGTCCGGTATTTTCTTACCTGTAGGTCTTATTTCTTAAGAAATTTGAATGAAATGTTTCCCAACGACCTCTTTTAGTGCTTCTTGATTACTAAAATGATGTTTAAACATAGAGATGTCTCGGAATTTATCCTTTCTTCTTCCGAAGTTTGAAATGCAATGAAAATAGTTCATGTTTTTGTCATCCATTAAAGCCATAGTTCCCTTTAATCTTGACACCGAGAAATTTCTTCCGTTGAGAGAATACTCTTTAGACTACATTTTAACTAAATTCTTTTCATGAATTTGTCACTTGATAACATAGAGTTATGCTTTTTCTTGTCTAACTACTACTATAGACTATAGGATGTTCTAAAATTCTTCAACATTCCAACTTCTAGTCTTAACTTTAAGGAGTTTTGATTTGTTTGCCACTAGAAAAGTGTACTGCTAGCTTTTTGCCTGGCAATCCCACCACTGCAGAACTTTTTGTAAGAAAAGAAAAAATATATTTGATTCTAGCAATATATTTTCGGAGTGGAAAG
>JAHOYR010000009.1:4964332-5020506 GCA_023213295.1 Bruguiera hainesii
TTTTTTTGTACCACCTAAATGAAGATCATTAGCCATGGCAATTGCTTCTTTTTTTCATCACTCAACAACATGTATTCCATGTATTAATGAATGCTCCCTTGCAATTCATGCAATTAGTTGTGCAAAGGGTTCTCACAAAACTACTGTCGTCATAACAACATTGGGCACTATAGTTTCAAATTTTTTTACTGTGGTTAGTTTTATTGAATTTATGTCACACAAAACTTTTCTATTGATACCAAGTAGAAATATCACATTTAAAGAAAATTATGATATGATATTTTCATGTTATGATTCCTAAAACATGAAGTCATCATATGTTATTGCTTTATGTTGTCAATTTCTTGGACTTTTGCAATTAAAGTATAGTTTTAAACCTTGTTCCTACACATGAAGCCATGACCTTTCTTTAATATTAAGTTGTTGATATTTATTAAGGAAAGTTTTGGGTTTTAGATTTACATTTTAATTCATTTATGTCTATCCCATGTAGTTTTGGATGTTTTTCTCATCTTGTATTGTTTTATTGGGTGATAATCTACAAGTTGCAAAATTCAGCCAAGATTTTAGACCAATAGTATTACTAACAAAAGATCTTCCTTTAAAGCTTCAAGATGTTAAAGCAAGTCAAACAATCAACTAGGTATAAATTAATAAGTTTAATATAAATTATATGAATGTGGTGTTTACAATTTATAATGGCTCATGGCACTTTATTTTTTTGTTATGCAAGTATCATCAATAAGATAATATTATCTCATTGTCATTTTAAGGCTTTTTTTCCATGGTATAGATGACATAAGATAAACAAGAAGAGTTAGATAACTAACACGAGAATCCACCTAAGATTAAAAATAAATAGGAATTCATCTAAATGTAAATTTAATATTCAATAAATATTTCAATACTCATAATACATCTAATACTGAACCATATCAATTTAATATTCAATGAATATTTCAATACTCATAATACATCTAATACTGAACCATATCTATAGAATTGGCTAAAAGAAGAAATAAAAGTAGCAATAAAAAGAAAATCTCTCTTGAAAAGAAAAAAGATTTTAAAATAACTTGAATAAGGAAGAAAAATATCTCAAATAAAAAAATTCAAATTAGTGTATGAATAAAAATATATTAAATAGGAGAATCCTAATTAGGTGTGAAATAAGATCTTTTAGAATTTCCTTAATAAGAAAACCCTAATTAGGTGCAAAACGAGGTTTTGTAAAATATTTCTTAATGAAACATCATTATTATAGGCAAACTCAATGATCGATAGGATTATTTCTCAATTACCCTGTTTTGCACCTCAAGACACCTTAGTAGTTTACCCAAATTTCAGTTAACTACTTCAATTTGACTATTTGTTTGAGGGTTAAAGGTGAAATGCAAATGAAAATTTTAAATTAGTCTCAAATAATTTCCTAAATGTCTTCCAAAAGTATCTAACAAATTTGACATTTTTATCAAATATGATAAAATTAGGTTTAGTATGCAACTTGACAACTTTTCTAAAAAATGTTTGTTAACATGAGATGCATCAATGAACATATGCAATGCAATGAGCCATTTTAAAAAATCTATCTTCAACAACAAGAATGAAATCATGATTACGAGTTGTTCTAGGCAAACCAAGTACAAAATCATGAGGTAAGCCTAACATAATTGTCCTCTAGTTGCTTGTCCAAATGTTTTAATATCGAGTTTAGTCTATTGGACAATTTTGCAAAATCACTCTTGAAATTTATTTATGTTAGATTGAAGGGTTTAAATATCTTAGTATATATGGTAGAATAAAGATGCTATGGCTTCTTTGGTGTGAATCATATTGGCTAATTATTTTTTCCTTTTTCTAGTGAGAAAAAATTATGCAAAGATAAAACACTATTTATAAAAAATAATAAAATTTATAAAATATTAAAGTATATAACATTAGAAATAAAATGTGATGTGAATAATATTATAATAAATTAAAGAATAAGATAAACAAAGACAAAAAGAGAATATAAAAGTTATGAATAAAGAACAAGACTATAGTAAATTAGATGTAATAAAGGAATATAATAAAGAAACAAACTGATGACTAAAGAAACTTTTTTTAACCTAAAATAAACTTAATTATTAATATAATAATAATTGCACTTTTTAAATAGAGAAAATATACTTGAAATGATACCTTTTACTTAAAAGAGATTGTTGTCATTGATAAGATGTTATGGGATTAGCTACATCAACCTATATGTTAGTGTTTGGCTTAGCTAACAAAGGATAAGATGGTAGTAGCAAGAAAATAAAAAAAACAAAATTTGCTAATTTTGGTGTGATTTTGGGTCCATTTACGTGAATTTGGAAACTTTTGGTGAGAATTTGGATCATGATTTAATTTCTAATATCAAATTGATATGAGATAAATAAGAAATATTTGTCAACTAATACAAGAATCCACTCGAAATTAAAAACTAAGAATTTACTTTCAAATAGATTTAATATTTAATAAATATTTCATTACTTATAATATATTGGATTAATAAAATTAATATTGGATTGTTTTCATAAAGTTGATTAAAACAAATATATAAAAATAAAAATAATTTGTTTAAAAATGGGGAAAATTATAAAATAATAAAAAATAAAAATTTGGCAAATAAAAAATATAAAAATAAAAAATTTTAATTAAGTGCAAAATAAAAATTTTAAAATATCCTTTCTTATTAACTACTAATCAATAAAATTAAAGCATTTTTGTACGGGTGAAGAATAGCCAGAAGATAGAAACGTGTAAAAGGGACCTAGGGTATCAAGTTATCAACCGGTAACCAAAATAATTTTCCTAAAAAGTCCTCTCCCTCTGCCCCTCCCCTCGTCATCTCTCTGGCGGGCGCAAGGACAAAACGTAGTTTTAAATTTTGCCGTCTAGGGGTCTCTCCTCCATTTCCCTTTCTCTTCCTGCAAATGGTGTCTGGAGACAGACGGGAAACGGAGCAAAGAAAGCGGCCTTATATGTCATTAAAATGGTGCATATTGATTAACGAGACCAAGAATTTCACCAATAAAAAATCACCTTTCTTTTCATTTTCTCCCACTGCACCACCAGTTCAACTCTTCTTTTCTAAGAATTTTTGACCCCCCTGCATCCTTCGGTCGTGGAGGGTTTTAGAATCAATTTTTTTGCATTCCAAGAAGTGAAAAATAAAAAAATTGAATGTTTTTATTTTTTTTAGAAAAGAATTTGCACCCTTGATTATGAGTAAATTACTGTTTGCAGCTTCTTTTACTACTTTTTTTCTTATTTCTTTATTTTGTGTTTGTTGGAAAAAATGCATGCTCCGCTGAGGTTACATGGGCGTCCATTGCGTGCTGAGGTAAGCTATATGCTGTTTCTCGCTTCCTTTCAAGCTTATATGGAATCTGTACACATGATTAATTTGATGTATTGTTGAGTCATTGCCCCTAAATCTTGATTGATGTCATACTAACATGTGCGCATAAGGTTTGTGATTTCTTAGATTGAAAGCTGGTGTGAATGCATTTTTTAGTTTCTTGAAACTTCACTTTTGGAAAGCCAATGTAATTTTCAAGTTTTATGTTATCCTACTTTGTTGATGTTTTCTTGTTCTGCTAGGCTGATTCCCAGTTGCTCAATCTGGTGGCAATCTTTTGCAGAATATAGAACAGTTTCAAAAGTGTCATTTGGATCATCCTATGGGGCAATCCTTTGGTGAGTGTACAGACCTCAGTGTGAAGCTTGTGGTCATGTTTCTCTGTCTTATGTTTCCTTCTAGTTGAAGCATATTGACGTGGAAAACCCCAAAAAGTTATGATTTAGGGACCCAACACATATATAAGGAGGCAAAAAAACAATCAAGAAAATTAAATCAGAGTTTAATAATATAAATATTTGACCCAATATTTGAAAAAATATAAATTTAGAGTATTCAAGAAAGATATGAACGCTACACTCCATAAAAAAAAAGAATTGAGAGTGATAAGTTAATTTAAACGTCATAAGAAAAAGTACCTCTTGATAAATTTTTTGGTTTTCAAAAGAATCGAGTGAGAAAAACCGTTACTTTTTATTCTACTCAAAATTGTCTAATTTTCATAGTTTATAAGGGGTGTCTATTTATTGGGTAAGATAGCAATTATAAAAAGGTACAAATTACTATTTAGGAGAATTTCTTATTTTGGAGGAATTTCGGACAAATTCTAACATATACAATAAACTCCTATTTAAGAGTGAATGTTATTACTTGACCCATTAAGTATTTCAATTATATTAATTAGGCCTAAACTCTCTTTCAAATTTGAATTCACACCTTTTGAAATTTGGTTGGACCGAATGTCCTTAATTAGCTTATTTAGTGTTTCTTTAATCTTTTTGGTTCTACCTCATGTTATTGAGTTTTCTGTAATGTGCAATGGACCTCTTGCATCCATTGAAACTCTATCTCGTATTATTGGGTCTTCTAAAATGTGCAATGGACCTCTTGCATTTATTGAAGCCTTCCACTCATTATCTCTACGATTCTCATCATTCCCTCCCTTCTCAAAAGGATTTGCCCTCGAATCATCACTTACATCAAAAGGGAAAAGGTTAAAAATGTTAAATGTTGCACTCATATCATACTCATTAGGAATGTCCAACTTATAAGTATTGTTATTAATTTATACTACAACTTAGAAGGAACCATCTCCTTTAGGTTGTATCTTTGAACACCTCTAAACTAGGAATCGTTCTTTATGCATATGCATCCAAACCCAATCACCAGGTTCAAACATTACTTTCTTTCGTCCCTTGTTGATATGGGACGCGTATTGCTTAATTCGTTTTTCAATATGTTATCGCACTTTTCTATGCAATTTTTTTATCATATCAGCTTTGCATTCACCATTTATGTTGGCATACTCATTAATAAGTATAAGTACCAAATCCAAAGGAGTTAACGAATTAAAACAATATACAATTTCAAATGAAGAGTAACTAGTAGTAAAATTAATACTCCTATTATACGCAAACTCAACATGTGGTAAACAATCTTCCCATATTTTCAAATTTGTTCAAATAATAACACGTAAAAGAGTAGAAAGAGTTTGATTAACCATCTTAATCTGCCCATTAGTTTGTAAATGACAAGTAGTTAAAAACAATAACTTAGTACCTAACTTACCCCACAAAGTTTTCTAGAAGTAGTTTAAGAAGTTCGTATCCTAGTCTAAAACAATGCTCCATGGCATATCATGCAAACGTACTACTTCTCTAAAGAATAAGTCAGCCACATTGTTCACATCATTAATTTTAAGACATGGGATGAAGTGTGTTATCTTTGAAAATCTATTAACAACAACAAATACAGAATCCTTACCACTTTTTGTTTGTGGCAATCCTAGTACAAAGTCCATAAATAAATCAACTCAGAGATGTGTAAAGGGGTATACAAGCCATGGGATAAAACTCTAAATCTAACCTGTTTACATGTTTTGCATTTCTCATATATCCTTTCAATATCTCGTTTCATGCGTGGCCAAAAGAAATGTTCATTTAGGACATCTAGGGTTTCCTAACTCGGAAATGATCCATTAGACCACTCTTATAAGCTTCTCTTATAACCAACTCCCTTAAAAAACTCGTAGGTATACATAAACGATTTTCCCTAAATAAGAAACACTTATGCCTATAAAACTTCTTAAAGGCTAACTTCTCACATGCTTTATACACATTAGTAAGGTCCTGATCATTTACATATAAATCTTTAATATGTTCAAATCCTAATAAGTTTGCAATAAGTGTAAAGATAAGGGCACACCTGCAAGATAATGCACCAATTACCATATTTTTCTTACCTTGTTTATATTTGATGATGTAAGGAAAGGTCTCAATGAATTCAATCCACTTGACATGTCTTTTATTTAACTTTCCTTGTCCCTTTAAGTGCTTAAACAATTTATGGTCAGTATGGATGACAAACTCCTTGGGCCAAAGGTACTGTTACCATGTCTTAAAAGCTCGTACCAATGCATACATTTCTTTATCATAAGTAAGATAATTAAGACTTGCTCCACTTAGCTTTTCACTAAAGTAAGCAATTAGGTTCCTTTCCTACATCAAAACAGCTTTGATGCCAATACCTAAAGCATCACACTCAATCTCGAAAGCTTTTGCAAAGTTAGGTAAGGCAAGTAGGGGTGTAGAACTTAATTTTTCTTTGATATAATTAAAAATCTTGTCTTGGTCACTACCCTACCTAAAACTCATGTTCTTTTTGATAAACTCAGTGAGTGGTGCAACAATGATACTAAAGTCTTTAACAAAGTGTTTATAGAGACTAGTTAGATCATGAAAGTTACGTACATCACTAATTGACTTAGGTGTAGGCCAATCACGAATTACCTTAACTTTTTCCTCGTCAACCTCAATACCTTTAGAACTCACAATATAGCCAAGAAATGTGATTTGATTAGTACAAAAGGAACATTTATTTAAGTTAGCATACAATTTCTCATAACATAAGACACTCATAATAGAACGTAAATGATCAAAATACTCTTATAGGGTTTTATTATAGACCAAAATATCATCAAAATATACAACCATAAATTTACTAATAAATGGATGCAAAACATGATTGATTAGTCGTATAAAAGTACTTAGTGCATTGGTAAGACTAAATGGCATAACAAGTCATTCATACAAACCGTACTTAGTTTTAAAAGTTGTTTTCCACTTATCTTCCTCTCTTATCCTAATCTAATGATATTCACTTTTCAAATCAATCTTAGAAAAGACACATGAATCATGCAATTCATCCAACATGTCATCTAATCTAGATATAGGGTGACGATACTTTATAGTGATTTTGTTTATTGCTCGACAATCAACACATATACTCCAAGTCCCATCTTTCTTGGGTATAAATAGGATAGGAACAGCATATGGACTCATGCTTTCCCTCACATATCTTTTGGAAATAAGCTCCTTAACCTACTTTTGAAGCTCCTTTGTCTCCTTAAGATTACTCTTACATGATGGCCAGTTAGGGATGGATGCACCTAGGATGAAATTAATTTGATACTTAATTCTTCTATTAGGTGGCAATCCACTTAGGAAATTGTTAGGGAATACATCTTCAAATTCCTACAATAAGTAATAATAATACTAGGAAAAGATGGGTCAAACTTGTTAGTGTTAAAATAAGCCTCCTTGTATAGAAGTATGATTACAGGTTGTTTGACATAAAATGCTCTTTTGACATCACTCTTTTTTCATAGAAACTTTCTCTTTTCTTCTCTTTCTTTTATGTCATCATGTTTTCTCCTCTCTTTTCTCTTTTATTAATCTTTCTTTTCTGTTCATTCTTATTTTTAATCCTTAATTGATCCTCATAAGTTTGTTAAGGTGATAATGGTACAAGAGTGATGGGTTTTTCATTCATTACAAAGGAATATCGATTCTTGAAGCCATTATGCATAACTCGCCTATCAAATTATCATGGTCTTCCTAATAGAATATGCCCAAAATGTATAGGTACAACATCACATAAAACTTAATCACGGTACCTTCCGATAGAAAATGTTATAAGCATTTGCTTATTTACCTTGACTTCATCACTCTTATTCAACCATTCAAACTTATATAACCTAGGATGCTTTATAGTAGGTAAATATAGCTTCTCAACTATAGTTGTGCTAGCAACATTAATGCAATTTCCACCATCAATAATCATACTACATACCTTATCTTTGATAAGACATCTCGTCTGAAAGATGTTATCTCATTGTACCTCATTTTCTTCCTTTACTTGCACATTCAATGCTCGTCTTGTGACGAGAGCTACTATATTAATCAAATATTCCTCTCCATCACTTTCACCCTCTGATGATGGCAAAGAATCATCATTTGATTCACTTTCAGTTTCAACATCACCATTACTTCTCAAGATCATTGCACGTTTATTTAGACATTAAAATGCAATGTGACCCCTATCCAAACAATTAAAACATTTAATATCTCTATTTTTACTGGGTTGGGGGTCAAAATTACCTGCCTCCTTGCTAGAACCCACATTCTTATACTTAGATTGCTCGACTTTGGACTTGTAATTGGTCATCTCATCCCTTGTACTCTAATTTGGCTTCCAAGATGAGGTAAAACTTGAGTTCTACCCAAACCGTGTGGAACCCTTTCATTTGAGTTGCCTTTCAACTTTCATTATTATGTGTACCATGTCTTCTAATTTCATATAGTGTTGCAATTCAACCATGTTTGCTATGTCCTTATTTAGCCCTTGCAGAAATTAAGTCATGGTTGCTTCTCTATTTCTTCTACGTTCACCCTAATCATGGTAATCTTTATCTCCTTGTGGTAGTCCTTTATACTTTTGGTGCCTTGAGTTAGCCCTTGCAGCCTTCAATATAACTCCATGTAATAGTGATTAAGGACAAACTTCCTCCTTATGATAGCCTTCATCTCCTCCTATGTATTAATAAGTCATTCACGATTCCTTCTCCTACTCAAAACAAGTTGATCCCACCAAATAATAGTATAATTAGTAAATTCAACTACAACAAGTTTTACCTTTTTCTCCTCATAATAGTTGTGGAAGTCAAAAACCAATTCAACCTTCTTCTCCTCATAATAGTTGTGGAAGTCAAAAACCAATTCAACCTTCTTCTCCCATTCTAGGTATGCATCAAGATCATTCTTACCTTGAATGGAGGAATTGTCATTTTAATACTGCCCAAATTATGGTCATAGATGTCTTGCCTCTCAAATTCTTTTTGATCCCTTTTTTTGTTAGTAGTTATAACCACAGTAATTTGATCATCAAATTCATCATCTTCTACATCATCTTTATGGTCATAGACACGTTTCAACATCCTTCTTACTTTAAAAGCCTTATATTCCCTATGCCTCTTTTGCAACTCTGCTATAATATTAGATTGCTCCTTCATTCTCTCTATCATATCATCAAATATGATATTCATACACTTAAATTATTGTTGCATAACTTTAATCATAAAAGACACATCACCAATTCCCTCTTGAGTTGCACCTTTGTCTTTGGATGTCATAGTATTACTTTTATACAAAATAATAAAATACCTCACAGAATACTCCCTCATGTGTTTCACTTAAAAGAAGGTGTCACACTCCCTCGTGTTTACACTCTTTATGGCTTTTTATTTATATGAACTTTCACTCATACCTTTTACCACTCGAATTTCCCCTTTTAGCTCTGTAAAGAACTAAGCAAACTAAATCAAGAAGATTGATTTTGAACATAATAAGATAAATGACATAGGATTAAAAAAATTGGAGAACAAGGAGTTGAAAAAGGATATTAACATAAATGAATTAAATGAACTAAACTCATAAAAATCAAGAAAGGGGTAGTTAAATTTAAAGGACAAACTTGGATAACAAAACAGAAAAATAGATGGTAAAATTGGAGTTGAGTAAGAAAAATTTGTTATTATTAAAACTAATATGACCAAACTGTTAATTTTATCAATAACTTCAATTTGATGTCTTCTTCCTTCTTTTTCTCCCTTTTTTTTGTTGTTTTTTTTTATTTCTTTTCTTTTGCTCAACATAAAACAACAGTAGAATACTTAGACACAACAATTGAAATTGGAATTAGCAAATTTTTGATAGTTCTAAACTCAAACAAACAAGTAAATAGAAGGATTGCAAACAAATAAATTAGTGCATTTGAATGGTAATACACTTAATAGATAAACTAGTTAGAAATAAATAAATCAAAAGGTAGAAAATTGAAGAGTGAGTGAATTCAACTTGATTTAGAACTAGACTCTAATACCAACTGATGCGGAAAACCCCAAAAAGTCTTACCTTAGGGACCCAACACATATAAGAAATCAAAGAACAACTAGAAAAACTAAATTAGAATTTAATAATATAAACCCTCGAACTAATATTCAAAGGAATATGAACTTAGGGTATTCAAGAAGGATATGGACGTCACACTCTAGAAAAGAAAGGAATTAGGAGTGATAAGTCGATTTAAATGTCACAAGAAGAAGTACATCTTGCTAAGTTCTTTAGTTTTCAAAAAAACAAAAAGAGAAAAACTCTTACTTTCTATTTATAGTTTACAAGGGATGTCTATTTATAAGTTAAGATAGCAATTTTAAAGAGGTTGAAATTCCTACTTATAAGAAATCCTTATTTTGGAGGAATTTTGGATAAATTCCAGTATATACAATAAACTCCTATTTAGGAGTGAATACTATTATTTAGTTTAACTCATTAAGTATTCTAATTATATTAATTAAGTTTGGACTCCTTTTCAAACTTGAATTTGCATTGGTTGGCTTGAATGTTTTCAATCAACACATTTAGTATTTCTTTAATCCTTTTAACTCTAACTCATGTTATTGAGTTTTTTGGAATATGCAATAGAACTCTTATATCCATTGAAATTATAACTCGTGTTATTAGACTTTTTGGGATGTACAATGAATATCTTACATCTATTAAAACTTTCCACCCATTATCTATACGGTTCTCATCACATATGGTTTTCAACTTTGAAGTATATTATTTTTCCGTCTCATCCTTATAAAGCTGTAAGACAAGTCTAACTAAAGTAAGGAAGCTGCGGCCAAAAGCTCTGAGGAGAAGAATCTCGTTAAAGGAAAAAGATTCTTTGTGGACCATGCTTTTGGATTTGTAGAGATTTGTATGTTAAAGGAACCAAACGGGACATAGCCTCACCATTGAATTTGGATTCTATTTGTTGCATATGCCAGTTTAATGTTATCATTGCTTGGTCATGTTTGACTCAACTTTATCTGCATTGATGAGGAGCTGTTTAGCCCGTCATCTTAGATTATTACTTTGGTTTGTGCGATCACTGTTTTTATCACCAACTTCCTTAAGGTTGGTTGTGTTGTCCTAGTTCATCTATTAGCTGTATGGATTTAGATAAAAAGATTGAATAAATATATGGCTAAACGGAAACATTGATGCAAAATATAAACATATGAAATGTACATTACAAGTCGTAGCAATCAATTGATGTCGTTTGCACTTGAATCTCTAACATCATAGTCATTCCAATATCTGATGTTGCCAGTGCTGCTTTATTTTGCAGATCCCTCGTCCTTGGAGGCCCCTGGTATGCTTTTGTCGTAAGATGATTGTCTTGGGTTTGTGCACTACTCATCATTTCCAATGCCATTGGTTGGTCTCCTCTAGTCAATTGCTAATGATCTTAGAGACCGCCAGAAGCAACTCTCTGGCGACTAGAATCAATGCGTCTCGTTTCTGACTGAAGTATCTGTTATCCGTTCGCGTCAATTTTGTGTAATTAGATGAGGCGCATTGACATGATGAATCAACCCCTTTCAACTTTTTGTTAGCTTTTGGTAGGTTAGTAAAGCGTCGAAACATGCCAAGCGAACCGAGGTTTCACATAGCGCGCAATATAAGAAGATCGGGAGCCGTCTACCATGGGCTGACATGAGCGCTTTCACTTACCAGCGACAGTAAGACAACAGAGATGACAAGAGTAGCCATTTTTCAAGGCATTATCATTCGTAGCCATTTCCGAATGATGCTTGTTGTTCCTAATTCTTGCCCCTGTTTATATTTCCCCTTCTGCACGAAATTGATTTCAGGATCTGGACATTGACACAACCAATTTGTTTGCCATTTTTTTTGGGAATTTGATTTTGGTTTTCAAGTACTTAAAACACTGGAATTAGTGGGATACTGGAGGAGAATGAAATATAAAATTCCTCATTTAATTTGTCTCTTTATGTTATATTCTCAGGCCCCTCTTTTTTTATGTTTATCCATAATTTACATATAACCCATCCTTAGCGACCTGTTTTTGGGTCTTCCATTTTGAATCCAGAGTTGAAGAGTGTCCAAAAACGAGCATGATCTGAACCTCGTCCCGTCTACAGTTACAAAAAATTTTAAAGCTCTAACGTCTTAAAACCTTCTCATAAGTCCTAAAAATTTTTCAAATTTGCACCAAACTTTGGAATCATGCCATCAGAGTCTTATTTTTCTGAGCTATGATCTCATTTTTCATTTTATTTTTTTAAAAATTGGGGTTTCATTATTTTGAAAGTCCAATATTATTAGAGCTCATCGCATCTTCTAAGCTCACATACCAAAAATGGTCTTTTGAAGCACCACAAACCTCACTTTCTTTAAATTTAGACATCACTTTTAAAATATGGAATAAGAGTTTTACTCTATTATATTGAAATCTCACTTTTCTTTTTATAATAAAATCACATTCTTTTTAAATCCTACTTTTTAAAGTTCCCATTCCCATTTTTTTGAATTTAAGTATCAAGAATCCCTTGTTAGAAAACTACAATCAAATTTCTCTTATGAATTATTCTCACTTTTTATGTTTGGTAATGAGATTTTATTTTTTTAACTAAAATCTTACTTTTTTTGTTTTTTTTTTTTATTAGAGTTCCACCTTTTTTCAGTTACATTTTTTTGATATATGATCCCCTTTTTAAACTCAAGTATCGAGAATTGTTTCTTTTAAACTAGAGTCCAACTTCTCGTTGGCTTAGTCCTCACTTAATTTTTTTGGCTAGATATCATAGTCTCACTTTTTTTGAACTAATTTCTCCTTTTTTTTTTTTTAATTAATGTCATTCTTTGGAAATCTAATTTTGTGAGTCACAAATCCCTTATTTCTTCAGTGAAAGTGTCAAGGATCACCTTTTAAATTAAAGTCTTTCAACTTCTCTTCCCTCCAGTGTCACTGTTTAGAAGTAGGTTTTTTTTGAACTTCATTCCCTATTTTTTTAACTGAATATGCTAACAATCACTTTTTTAAACTACAATCTATCTTAGCTCTTGCTTTAAAGTATGGAAGAGGAGTTTTATTTTACTATATTGAAATTTCACTTTTTTATAATAAGATCACATTTTTTTTTATTTTAACTTTTTGAGTTTTTATTTTTATTTTTTAAATTTAAATATTAAGAATCACTTGTTAAAAAATTATAATTCAATTTTTCTTACGAATTGTTTCCACCTTTTATATTTGGTAGTGAGGTTTCATTTTTTTTTAATTAAAATCTTATTTTTTTATTAGAATCCCACTTTTTTTGAATCTCATTTTTTTGATTTATGATCCTCTTTTTCTAAACTCAAATATCCTCTCTTTAAACTAGAGTCCAACTTCTCTTAGGCTCATTTCTCACTTTTTTTTTTTTTTTTTTCTTTTGACAGATATAGTCTCACTTATTTGAACTAAATTCTCTTTTATTTTTTTTTAATTAGAGTCATTATTTGGAAATCTTATTTTTTGAGTGGCAGTCCCTTGTTATTTTCAGTGAAAGTGCCAAGAATCACTTTTTAAATTACAGTCTTAACTTCTCCTGCCCTCTGGTCTCACTTTTGGAAGAGGGTTTTTTTTTTTTTTAACTTAGTTCCCTATTTTTTTAATTGAAGTGCTGGCAATCACTTTTTTATGTTACGATCTAACTTAACTTTTGCTTTAGTCTCACATTTTTTGAAGTATCATGTTTATCGGTCTCAATATTTTGAGCTCAAATGCCAGACTTCAATTTTTTTGAGCTGCGGTTCTTTTTCTTGTTCTTTTTTTTTTTTTTTTTTGAGTGGATGCCTCGAGAATTGCTTTTTTCAATTTATAATCTAATTTCGCTTGGACTAGAATTACGTTTTATACAGGAAATTGGGATCTCACTTTTTAAAAATCACATTTTTCTGAGTTGTGTTCCTCTTTTTTTGGTTTGAGCCTAAACATGTTAGGAATCACTTTTTTAAGCTAACATATAACTTCTTTCAATCTATGGTCTCACTTTCTATATATGGCGTTGGGTCTTACTCTTTTAAATTGAGATTTTACCTCTTTTAATTGTAGTCTCACTTTTTTAAATCACATTTTTTATAACTACATTTTTTATTTTTTAATTCAATGTGCTGAAAATTGCTTTAAGTTAGATTTTAACCTTTTTTGAGTTGTAATCTCACTTTTTATGTATAAGGTTGGAATGTCACTTTTTAAATTAAATCTCACTTTTTAAAATATCGGTCTTTTTCTTTTCTTTTTTTTTTTTTTAGTTTATATGGTAGGAATTGCTTTTTAAAGTTAAAATTTAGTCTCGCCTTTTTTTTTTGAACTGAAGTATTGTTTTTTTTTTTAAATTAGAATCTCAATATTTAGAAAATTTGATTTCAGTTGTGATTTTTTGTTTTTTTTTAAGTAAATATGTTAAGAATCACTTTCTTAAATTACAGATTAATTTTCTTGAACTCCAGTATCACCTTTTATATATTGAGTGATGTTTCACTTTCTTTAACTAAGATTTCACATTTTTTAATTAGAGTCTCACTTTTGAAAAATTACATTTTTTTGAGCTTGTTCCTTTTTTTGCCTTAATGTGCTTGAAATTACATTTTTAAACTAGAGTCTAACTTCTATTGAGCTCCAATCTCGCATACGGGATTAAGATCTCATTTTTTGAAACTAAAGTCTTGCTTTTCTCTCACCGAAAAGGCATCAATGTGCACCCAATCCATTACAAACTGCTTCTAATGTCAGTCTCTAATCTGGTTAAGCCAATCAATCGCATTTCAACCGACTTGATTACAAGGATTATGCAAATGACAATTCAATTACAATGTTGGTAATACAAGCTGAATTTAGACAAAACTCAGTCCGATCTCTACATTTGATATGTACTAAACATATTGATTACTTATAGACTAGGATTGTAAGTGCTTAAACGATACATAAAGGCGATGAACAAATTAGCATGCAGTACATGTATGTGTGCCGTTGGAAGCCCCTAACTACCCAACCTTACAAATAGTGAAAGGTCACCAAAATGGTCCAAGGCCTTGTGGCGATAGGGTTCAACATATATTAGAGACAGTGAGCAACAAAAGCTATAAGTTCCCTCGTGGAAGTAGGGACTATCAGTAGCAAAAATAATGGAAGACGAAAAATTTACAGAATTTAGAGAGGCAAGGGAGAGAGAGAGAGAGAGAGAGAGAGAGAGACAAGAGAGAGAGGACAGCCAGATCAATCTTAAGATAAAAAGAAAGTTTTCATGTTAGATTGAATGTCTTCATAAAAAAGAATTTTTTTTTTAAGTTTTTAAAATTACCTGTTTAATAGGTAAAAAGTTTACAAAGATGGAAAGATCAAACCAAAAATAAAAATATTTTTAAATCTAATAGTTAGAATTTAGTAAGGATGAATTTTTGCATCATAGTTTTGCCCCCATTTTAATTATGAAAGAATTTTGTTTAGTCATTAACAGCAATTGACATAATTGATAAAATAGTCCACTACCATATTCAAAATAAATAATTTCATATATGACTACAATAAAAAAAAATCAAGAAATATTTTATAATCTATATAAAATGTTTCGAAGTTCTTATTATATCAAATGTCTAATAAAATTAAGAGTATAAGAAAAATAAAACTCATGATTGTACATAAATATATAAATATAAATGCCAGTTCAAGTTCATAGTACAGGGGACACACATAAGCTAGTTCAAGTTCATATACATGCAATAAAACCTAATAGACTATATACATTATAATTACTCACAGAATACAAGTAGTAATTCTATCGTGACTACAATTGCGAGGATGGGAATGTGACTTGTATTGAGTCTACAATCAAATCAAAGAATAAGAGATCAAAATTGCAAAATATTAAGATGATGAAATAAAATGATAAATTGCCCTTAGAACCTCCATCCCAGCACGATTGAAATATTTTGACAGATACAGGCATTAGAAAATGCCATCAGGGTATCTGGTTGGGCCGACCAACCTGGCAGTAGGTGTGCCGGTGAGGGCCTAGCCAACAGGCGGTTCTATCAAGCGAAGCTACCATCCAACAGCAGACATTTCTTGTACAAGCTAATATTTGACTCCGATCACTCCAATTTCACTTAGTCTTTCAATTCTGCCTCCCCAACAATTTATTGAATTTCCTATAGTCGACACACAATTGATTAACTCAAATTTCAACCCCAAAAACAAATCGGCTACCGAATGCACAAGAAAATTGCCCAATATTCCGTCTAGGTCTAATCCAGAAGCTAGGATTTTTGAAAATAAAAATTTAATTACCCATAATTAACGTTGGAAAGCTTGCTATCAGTAGGCCTAAGAGACATCCATCAACTCGCGAACAAAGACTTACGAGCCGAGAGTTGTTTGACATAGTTTATGGATGTAGCAGGACATAAGCTTTTAATTGTTACGTGACCAATTTGGACATAAACTCAGCTGGAAACCATGGTGCTATATGTTTTATATTGATCATGGCGTGCATTTAATGAATTTATTGATATAATGTTTACATGAGCAAATCAAAAGTTTAAAAGCATCGCATGCATTTCATTGACAAACTCATGATAGAGCAAGGAGCAAGTTTTTACAGGATTTTTATGTTGCTTCTTCCTTTTTCTTTTGTTTCTTTGTTTCTTCTTTTTTTCTTTTTTCTTATTATAAATTCAAGATATCACTTGAAAGTGTGACATAAAATGAGCCACTTAAAAACTGATTTCGTTGTATTCTACTAGATATAAATTTCAAAAGCCTGGATTGCCACGTTCCCATTTTTTTCAATAAATCTTAAATTTCCCTTTGTACTGTGGCTAACATTACTCAGCCCTAAAACTGTTGTTTTCAATTTATCTGGAGGTTTATGGATTATCCAACGTAGTAAATTTCCTCTCTTCTATTAATTGTATCATGTGCATCCAACAAATTTGAACCAGTTACCTTTAACTTTTAAATTCAAGTTATTTGGATGTCCCTTACGGACAAAGCCTAATTCCTATAACATCGCGATGGATGTGTTATAGAACCCAATGAATCATTCTGGAATATTTTTTCTATAACCGAATGAACAACATTGGAATTATCTTCGAGAATGATGTTGTTCTTCTACCTATTTTTCTAAGGAGAAAGGGTGATAGGAAAAGAACTCGCTCATTTTTGTTATTCGGTTTGGAAGGAGAGGACTTATTCTTTGGTTTACAGAAGTTAACTTTTAAAGAAGTCTCGTGAACCAATGCAACGTGTTATATAATTTTCTCGAAGTTCAGTTTCCATAAGCCAGCACCAATTGACACAATAGCTAACAACTTGAATTTCTAAATTATATGTGCCAAATTTGGGTATAATGATCACGAGAGGAGGAGTGATTTTTATAAAATAAGAAAGTGCTACTCTTGTTGCGTAGATATAGTTAATTGTTTTAATTCCAATACTACATGAATAGTTTTAATCCTCATAATATGGTTGTCATAACTTGTTTGACAAGTGGCTCACCTTCATGGAAGTTAATGGCCTAAGGTTAAAAGGTACATAAAACATAAAGAAGAAAAATTTATAAGAGGAAATAGCTGGGGGAAGAAAAAATTTAATGTTGATCAGTGATCGCTTGTGAATCAAAACTAGTATTTCAAATGTTTTTTTGTTTTCTTGACTTGTTTAGACTAAAAACACAACATTTTATAGTCATATCTCATTATTGGTGTTGGTTCCTAAGGCAACCCAAGTAGGGGGTGAGTTAAGTCTAATTAGTTTAGTTATTCTACTCTCACTCAATCTCAATTGCAGAGAGAAATAATAAAATAATTTATAAATTAAAGTAAAGTAAGTAAGTGATAAGAAAGAGAGAGGGTGTAGAGTGATTTATAGTAGTTTAACTCAAATTGAGAACTTATGTCCACTCTTCAAAGTTCCTCCCTTTTTTTTTTTTTTTTTCAGAAGATAAAAGTAACTCTTTACACTTAGTTACCTTGACCTTAATTAGAATAAATATTTTGCAAAGTTTTCATTGATTATTCACGACACTTGAGAACTCATACCCTATTACTTTTCATTAAAGTACTTTTATTCTTCCCATCACAAATTTTGTCTCTTAGAGTTCCAACTATTTGATCTTATCTTTTTTTATCACTTTCTCTTTTTTCTAAATAATTACAATGAATAGTTCTATAACCCCATATCTGGAGCACTACACTTCCTTGCATTTTGGGCCCTAGAAACTCTGCTGCCAGGAGGTCCACCAGTGCCGTATAATTTAGTAACCTGGCAGATGCAGCATTCAGCAGTCCCACCACAATTAGAGCCGTTGGACTGTCTTCCTTGTAAGTGTTTGATAAAAGAATTCCCAGCACGATACCAAAGGGAGTTTTGGTGGAGAAGAAAAACACCATGATTGCTTTTGTCTTCATTTGATATTCAGCCTGACCATTCATGACAGAATGCAAGTGTTGGAAAAAGTGTATTTGATCGTGAAGTATGGCATGCTTTTCCATATTAAATTGTACCCAGTTTTGTAACCTGTAGTATGCATCCTCCAAGAGCCATTTCTTCAAAGAGTTGATGAAAGCAAAAGGCACCAATGAGTGGCCTGTATTGGCAGTTGCCCCCATTGAGGGACCTATTACCACTGAGTGAACTACAATGCCAAATTTGAGCACCTACACGTATACGTTACACACAATAATTTGTAAAGATCTAAACGCTGGAACCAATTATATAGATGCAAGATGTGAACCAAAGATAACATGGAAACATGCATATCAAATTTCAGCTAATAATCAAATTTCACACAATCATATATAAGAAATCAAGGAACATTAACGACTCTAGCAGTAGAAAAGATGAACACATTTGGACTGGTGCAAGATCACCGGTCAGCAATGCCATAATCTTAGATTGACAATTGGGAATATAAATATACCTGCACCACAACCCGATTCCTCATTAACACCTTACGGCCATCGTCCTTCTCAGCCTTTTTAGCAGCTTCTAACTCATCACCATAGTTTTGCCTCTATGTTAATTATTAAAGAATTTCATTTAGTTATTAACAACAATTGACATAATTGATAAAATAAACTACTAATGTTTTCAAAAACCATAATCTCATAAACGACCAGACTGGAAACGAAAAATCAAGAAACATTTCATAATCAATATAAAATGTCTGGATATTTGCACAATGTTGAATTTCTTACAAGACGCATAACTAAAGAAAAAAGAAAAGAGAGAACTCATCGTCGTACATAGATATAGGCCAGTTCTAGCAAGCCTCTCTTCTCCACCTAACCTATTTACCGAGCACGTTACTTGTTGCTTAAACAAATTGTCCAAAATGCAAGTGGTCGTGTGTTATTGACAGTACATGGTACACATGCAAGCTAGTTCAAGTACATATACATGCAGTAAAACCCATCAGACCGTGCATATTATAATTACTCACAGGATAAAAGTAGTAATCCTATCGTGACTACAACTGCATTGAATGGCAGTGTGATTTGCATTGATTCTACGAGCAAATCAAAGAATAAGAGATCAAAATTAAAGTATATTCAGATGATGAAACAAAATGATAGATTGCCCCTCAAAGCCTTTATCCTAGCATGATTGAAATATTTCGACATGTATGGGCATCAGAAAATGCCATTAGTGTCTGTGGTTGGGCCGCCAAACCCGGCAGCAGGTGTGCTGGCAAGGGCCTAGCTTGTAAGTGGTTCCGTCAAGCGAAGCTGCCATCCAGCAACACACATTTCTTGTACAAGCTAATATTTGACTCCGATCACTCCAGTTTCACTTAATCCTCCAATTTCTGCTTCCCTAACAATTTATTGAATTTGCTAAAGCCGGCACACAATTGATCAACTCAAATTTCAACCCAAAAGTATCGATTTACCATTTTTTTGTGTGTTGCTTGTCCCCGAAACTCAATTTTAAGCTCTGCTTCCAATTCACCCTCAATTACCTCTTCTATAAACTCTAAGCGATGACGAAGGAGAAAGGGAGAAGCCAACGAGGTGACTAGCAATTGGGTCGGGAAGGAGGCCCTGATGCTTGCTGTTGAACCGTGAGGGAGATTAGAAGGAATCAGGGTGGAAAAGGGAAGGGAAAAGCCGCGACAGGGTGGGTAAGGAACAAGAGATTGTTGACCAGTGAAGAGCGGGAACACCGTGGGGAAGAACTTCTAGTGATGTGGAAAAAGAAAAGGAGCACAGAAGGAAGCATTCTGTGCATTTCACTGACAAGCTCATGACAGAACAAGGAGCCAGTTTTAGAAGATTTTTTTTCCCTGCTTCTTCCTTTCTTTGCTTCTTTTTGTTTTTTTATAAATTCAAGATATCTCTTGAAAAGTGACGTAAAACGTTATATAGGTTGACTATTTTAGCATTTCCTTGTATTCTATAGATATAAATGCCAAAGTCCTGTATTGTCACGTTCCTCTGTTTTTTATTTTTTATTTTTTATTTTTTTTCGTATAAATCTTAAGTTTTCCTTGGTACTTTGGACAGCATTTCTCAGCTCTGAAATTGTTTTTTTTTTTCTTTTTCTAAGTTTATCTGGACGTTTATGGAGTATACGATACAGCAAATTGTATTAATTGCATCCCTGTTCATCCAACAAATTCGAAACAGTTACCTTTAATTTTAAATTTCAAGTTATTAGGATGTCCCTTACGGGACAAAACCCAGTTCCTATGACGTGATGGATGTTTTATAGAAACGAATGAATCATTTTGTAATATTTTTTTTTTATAAAACATAATGGATATACTTGGAATATTTCTTCCACCACCAATGAACATTCTTGGAATTATCATCAAGAATAATGTTGTTCTTCTAACTATTTTTCTATGGAGGAAGGGTGATAGGGATAGGACTTGCTCATTTTTATTATCCTGTTTGGCAGGAGAGAAATCATTCTTTAGTTTACAGAAGTTGACTTTTAGCGAAGTCTCACAAACCAAAGCAACGTGTCATATAATTTTCTGAAAGTTCAGTTCCCACAAACAAAACGATTGATGATGACACAACAGCTAATAACTAGAATTTCTAAATTAAATGTGTCAACTATAGGTATAATTATCACGAGAAATTGTGTCATTTTATAAAATAAGAAAGTGTTATTCTTATTGTATAATTATAGCTAAGAAAGTGTTACTCTTGTTGTATAATTATAGTTAATTGTTAAATTTTAAGACTAAATAAATAGTTTTAATTATATTATAAGATAGTTGTCATAACTCGTTAGACTAATGACTCATCTCTATGACAGTTAATGGTGTAAGGTTAAAAGGCACATAAATTGTAGAGAAATCAATTTATAAGGTGAAGTAATTAGGGGAATTAGTTATCGCTTGTGAATCAAAACAAGTATTTCCAACGTTTTTGGTTTTTCCAACTTATTTAGATTAAAATCTCAATGTTTTATAGCTATATCTTGTTATTAGCATTAGTCTTTAAGGTAACTTAATAAGTAAGGTGAATTAGGTCTAATCAGTTTGATTATTTAATTCTTACTCAATCTCAACTTTAAAAAAAGATAATAAGATAAATAATAAATAAAAATAAAATAAGCAAAATAATCAATAAAAAATTAAAAAGAAATAAGGAAAATAAGAGTATGAATAATAATTTATAATAGCTTAACTTGAGGTATAAATTTATGTCCACTACTCAAGTTTTTTTCCTTGAGAATTCAACTTTATTATTACTTTTTACTTTCACGAGATGAAGCCAACCCTTTATATTTGGTTGCCATCACTTTGATCATAACAACGTGTTTGCAAAATTTTTACAAGAATATGTTGATTCTTCATAATACTTAAAGATTCAAATTCTATTGTTTTTCATTAAAATACTCTTTCCCTTTCACAATTACAACTTTTTTCTTTTAGAACTCTTGCTCTTTGATTTTAGCACTTTTAATCCCTTTTTCTTTTTTCTAGATTATAATGAATAGTTCTTCAAAATTTTACATAAAAGAGTTTCTCACTTTTTTATAGATCAAATGTATAAATTAATCATTGGATATTAATATTTTCTTATAAAAAATTTAATTCTAAAAACAAGATGTGTCTATTGTGGAGTATTAATTGACAACAACACTTGGATTGGTCAAATGATGCAAAATCTATAACTTTTCAGCTTTTGCTCTTCATGTTGTTTAGTCCCATTAGTAAGCTTAGGCACAATCAGGGAAACCAACTTGAATTTTCTATAACTTCACTTTTTGAACTTTATGTCATTCAATTATCTCTTGACAACCATAGTTATAGTTATGTCAATTTGTTTGAAATTTCTGTTCCTCTTTGTACTTTGTAGCTTGACTCTTTTTTGGTGTTTAGTTGACCATGGACACCAATCTGGTTGACCAATCTAATTTTTTAATTTCTTTTTGACTTTTTTTTTATTTTCACTTCATGTTGTATAGTTAATGTCATAGGTCGATCGATCTAACTTTTCTACCAATTATGAACTCTACAATTCTTACCATCTTTTCTTGAGATCTCTTAAGATCACATTCAATATTTTCTTAAACATAAAAATTTGATGGAAGACAAAATATTTACAAGATTGGTAGCTCAATTCAAAGATTTTATTAAAAATAGCATAAATCAAAAAAATAATTATCCATATCTAGCTCACATGCTTGCCAATCAATTAAACAAAGATATAGAAATATAATTCATATAAATTAACATTAATTGAATATAAAGGACACATCAAAGCCCAAAAGATATAACGCATGATCCATAACAATCTTAACAATCTCCCTTTATTTAATGATGACAATCATGATTGACTAATAAGGCTAAAAAGATAAACTAGACACAATATCTTCCTTAAATGTTTGCACTTCCCTTTACTAATGCAATCAAAGTAATTGAACAATCATATTAATCAACTAATAAACTCAAGCAAGTATTAGAACATGATAATTAAGATAATTATCAATTAATAAGCATAACAAAGTAAGTATCAAAACAAACACTCAAACATAAGTGTGATGAACTCAATATGCTATGATAAATCAAATAGAGCTAAAGAAATATTAAAGCATAAACTAATGAAGTATCAAAAAGTATACCAATCATCTAAAATAAAAATAAACTAATTTAAAAAATCCACACCAAAATATCAACAAAGACATCAATCATCTTTCTCCCCCTATTAGCATTATAAAAAATGCAAGAACTAGACTTCACAACTTCATTTTCATAGAACTTGGATCAAAGAGATTTCCTCTTTATAGCAAACCAAGAATAGGTGCAAAATTCTCTCTTGATTTCTTTATGAAACCTTTATAGGTTTATTCTAATTTTAATCTACATCATCCTTAAATCCATTCTAGTTCTTCTTGAGCTCTTCAACTTCCTCAACTAAGGAAGACAAATCAACACTAGTAGTGGCTTAGGAAAGAGTTAAAGGACTAGATATTGTTGGCTTTGTGCTAAATGATTTTAAGTTTGAACTTGGTTCTTTTAAGGGTGTAGACCATTTTTCTTCACTTTTACCAAGTGCATTTACTTAAGCATGGTAGTACTATTGTATCTACCCTCATTGAATTGTGAAGGAGCCATTTTAATTATTAGTACTCCTAACTTCCTAAGATGATAACTTATGAAACCTTTTCAAGCGCCTTTATCATGTGTTTTTGCAAATTAAACTTCTCTTTCCTTAGGATGTGTTTTTCAACACATACATATATGGAAAGTTTAAATAGTCATAGTGCCTACCCCTTGGATTAATGTTACAAGTCACAATCCTTTAAAATATTCTTGACTTAATTGACAATAAGGAACCCTTAAAAGGCTTTTTGATGTTAACAACTTCTTCAATAATCTCGAGTTGTCCTTCAAAGATAATCTCTAATTGCTCTAGAGGACAAAATTTTAACAATCCAAATGTCATTCTAATTGACACTACCACTTCTAAAGGAAAATTTAAATTTAGAGAATAAGCTTTATTCACTTTTATATTTGAAAAAAAAATAGTTTGATCATCTTAGTGTAAAATTCATTGAGGAAAGTGATAAAGCCTACCTTGTTTTGATAAGCAAACCCCTTTAAGAAACCAATTTTCTCAAATTTAGCTTGTAAATTCAACCTAAGGAGTCTACCAACATATAGAGTACTCTTTTTGAACTTGGAAAAGTCCTCAACAATCTTAGATGTTATAAATTAAAAGCTATAGTATCTCAATGAATCTAAGGTCTACAAAGATAAAGTGCCCACTATAGATGTTGTTTAAGGTAAAGGAGGAGATGGTGAATTTGTAGGTGGTGCTATAGGAGAAGAACGAGGTGTCAGAGAGGTCTTTAATGAGGAAGATGAGACTGGTTTAACACTTTTAGATTTCTCATTCAACTTCTTCTTCAGTGTTAGTTTCATTCTCTTCATCAAAGGCTAACTTGGTCCCCCTTTAGAGGTTTTATCAATAGAGGAGGAATGTGAGGAATCATCTTTGATGAGGATGCTGATGGCATAGGTGATGATAAGAACTTATTGGTGATTATTAACTTTGGTGTTGAGGCTATAAATGATATGGATAAGGGTAGAGGAGTGGTAATGACATCTTGGATTCTTAAGGAGATTAAACCTAATTTATTTGGTTCCAACTTGCCTCTCTTCTAACTAGATCTAAATTTTGGCTCTATAGATGATGAATTTAAGAGATTGATGCCTTAGTGTGTTGATTAACAATGGATTATATGGAAATTTATAGATTTAGGGTTTGAATTTGAAAAAGGAAAGTGGATTTCTAAATATGAGTATTTTTTGCAATCTAAAAAGGGAAAAGGGAAAGAGGAAAAGGGGGACTTTTAAAATACCATCAATTGACTTGAGTAAGTCGTAGGTTGATTATTCATATTGGTTAACATATACTTTTGGTTTGGTCAACCAATCCCTCTTGGATAAAAACATTGACTTTCATTTTTCAAACTTAAAATGTCTAGATCAACATGCAACACTTATATAAAACATGTAATCATATATAATTATACCTTAAATCACATAAAAGCATATAAAATCACAATAATCATATAATCAAGAGATCAATCCAACTTAATTATACCTAATTTATCTTTAATAGTTACAAACCTATCCTTACTCAAGAGTTTAGTGAAGATATTAGCTAGCTGACCATTGGTGTTCACAAACTTCAACGACACATCTCCTTTAAACACATGATCTCTAAAGAAATGGTGCTTGAGGTCAATTTATTTGGTTTGAGCATGGTGTATAAGGTTATTGGTCATATGGATTGCACCTTATGTTATTACACTTGAGAGAAAGATAAAAGTAATGCAATTTAAAGTCTTTTAAGATATGTTTCATCCAAAGCAATTGAATACAATAAGCACCAACTACCATGTACTCTACTTTAACTATATAAAGAGTAACTAAATCTTGCTTGTTATTATATCATGAGACCAAGGATTGGCTAAGGAATTAACATGTACCCATTTCACTTTTCCTCACATTTTTATCTCCCACAAAGTCTAAGTTTTAGTAACCTATTAAGTCAAAGGTCATTCTCTTAAGATACTAAAGTCTTAAACTAGTGGTTCCCTTCATATACCTAAACCTTATCTTAAGGGAAACCAGGTGTAATTCCCTTGGGTCAGGTTGACATCTTGCACATGTATAAACAGTACATATCAAATTTTGTTTACTAGTAGTAAGATTAAGAAGACTACTAATTATATCTCTATACAAATTTTCATTTACAATCTTGTCATTTTCATCATTGTTTAGCTTTATGGTGGTCATTGGAGTGCCATAAGGTTTGGAATCATCTATGCCAAACTTCTTCAATAGCTTCTTTGTATACTTGGCTTGGTTTATGAAGATTCCATCCTTTGTTTACTTGATTTATAACCCAAGGAAGAAATTCAATTCTTCTATCATGCTTAATGACTTAATAGCAAACTCCTTACATATTAACTTATTAGTAAAATCAAATATTATATCATCAAAATAAATTTGAATAATTAATAAGTCCTTACCTTTTGACTTAATAAAATAAAAGGAGTAAAATTAACTTTGCCTTTTATAAAGCCCTTGTCAACCAACAAACAAATCAATCTTCTATACCAAGCTTTTGACACTTGTTTCAACCAATTTAGAGCTTTCAAAAACTTGTAAACATGATCCGGTAACTCATTACCTTCAAAATTGGGGTTTTGGTCAACTTATACTTCCTTTATGATGTAGCCATTCATAAATGTACTCTTCACGACTATTTGGTACAACTTCAAATACTTATGAGATGTAAATGAAAGTAACATTATAATGGTCTCTAACCTAACAACTAGACAAAGGTTTCATCATAAACAATGTCCTTTTTTTGATTATAGCTTTTGACAACTAACCTTTTCTTTTTTCTCACAATTTAGCCACTTTCATTAAAGTCCTTTTGGTTCTACTAATAGAATGATCATTGGTATTTGTACCAAAGTTTAGGCTTTATTTTTCCCAAACTAGTTGAGCTCATCCTCTATTGAAAGCATCCAAGATTGGTCTAATAATACATTATTTACATGTGTTAGTCTTACTTGTGAAATAATTGCAATAGTGGTAAGGTTCTTAGGAGTAGATTGAGTTCTCAAAGGATTACAAGGATTACCAAAAGTTTGATCCTAAAATGCCTTTCTAGCATGTTTTCATTTTATTGGAACTTGTTGAACAACACTATTAAGGTTGCCATCCTTTAGAAGGTTGGACCCATTAAATTTAGGTTGTTTATTCTACTCTTTTTGAACGTCACTAGAATGTTATTATTGTTTTGATGACTTATTTGCCTTCTTTGAGCTTTTCTTTGTTCTTACAAGATCATTTAATGTTTTATTTATAACAAAGAAGGGATTAGCTTTAGCACATGTAATATGCATTGACTTTTTTACAATAAGAGAGTTCTTATTGAACTCTCTATATACCTTAGTCTTAGAAGTGCATCCCAAGAATATGTCTTCATCTACCTTAGAATCAAACTGACATAGGTTGCCTTGTATGTTTAGAATATAACCCTTGCAACCAAAGATACAGAAGAAGTTTAATCTCAACTTCCTCTCATTCCACACCTTATAAGGGGTCTTTGTAAGAGTTAAATGAATGAAGACTCTATTTGACAAATAGCAAATAGTATGGATTGCTTTTACCCAAAAGTATTAAGGAACGCTATACTTATCTAACATATTCTAACTATCTCTTGCAAGGCTTTATTCTTCATTTTAGATAATTAATTTTATTGTAGAGTTCTTTATGTTGAAAAATTGTGAGAAATACCTTAAATGTACACAAATTCTCAAATTCACCACCATTATCACTTCTAATTGAAGTGACATGGTATCCCTTTTCATTTTAAACTTACAAAACCTCTTAAATATTTTTAAGCACTTGTCTTTGTGAGTTAGGAATGTAAATCATGCAAATTTCCTATAATTATCTACAATGACATATGGATATGACTTATTGCTTAAAGATGAAACACCAGTAGGATCAAAGAATTTCATTTGTAATAGTTGTACGGGTTTAGTAGTAAATATTACCTTTTTTTTCTCTTAAAAGAGATCTTACTTTACTTACCCATTTGCCATACGTCACATAACTTATTCTTCTCAAATTTAAGATTTGGAAGACCTTCCATAAGATTATGTTGGTTGAGTTTTGATAGTTACTTCATGCTTTCACAACTAAACCTTTGATGTCACGTCTATGATTCTTTCACTAATAAAAGAAAAGTACTTAACATTTTAGTTAGCCAAAGGGTGTAAATTAATAATATACATATTGTTTAACCATTTAGTAACAAATAAAGGATCATATGTTTTGGAATCAGTAACATAACAAGCATATTTTGGTCAAATGATTCCTCATAGCCTTTATCACAAAATTGACTTAACAAATTGACTTTAAGTTTTTTGACAAGTGATACATTGTTAATCATAAGGGACATTTTCTTACCTATTTTATCAATACCAATAATCTTTCTTTTGGCATTGTCTCCAAATTTTTTCATCTCACCATCTATTTTCTTGAGGGAAATGAAGTTCTCAGGATCTCTTGTCATGTGTCTTTAGAAGCCATTATCTGGATACCATTTGTCTTTCATCATGCTACCCATTAAACACATGTATAAACAAGTCATATAGATTTAGGTCCCAAATTTTCTTAGGGCTTTATAAGTTAACTTTCTTAAGGCTTTAGACACCTATATAAGAATAACCATCTAAACTCCATCTCAAGTTGAAAGAATATTAAATGTGCCATAGTCACTATAGAAATAGTATGTAACATGATCTCTAGCATGGTGTCTATATGCATAAGCATTATATTTATCATAAGAGTATGCATGCCCACAAGATGCTCTAGGTCATTATGTGTATCTTGTATAAATATATGCATAGTTGTAAGATGCTTTTCTACCATTATATGATGCATGAGTATTCTTGTGTCATATACTACTAGATGCTTGTGCACATATGTGTACATGATCTACCTTGCCATGAGAAGTTTTGGGTTGATATGCATAAGATACATAGCCCAAGCCACTCTTCTCACCTTAACACTTTTGAGATTCAAGTTTCATATTTAGTTTATCTTTACTTTAAGCAAACTTAAAAGGACACTCTTGAACCTTAGATACTTCTTTCTTAAGATAAATATTATCATTTAAAAGCTTTACAAGTCTTTTGCTCATTATAGACATTTTCCATCTCATTATTGTTTTTTTAGTAAGTGACTTGATCTTATCTTTTAAAGAATCATTCTCATCTTTTAGAAAAACATTCTTATTTTTTAGAGAATCATTCTTACCCTCTACTAAAGTATTCTTTCCCTTCAAGGATCCAATTTCATGCTTCATATAAACATTCTTAGCATGAAGGCCTATGTTTTTTAACAACTATATCTTTGAGCTTTCATCCATATACAATCTAAAATGTCATATAATTCATCAATCAAGGACTTATCTTTATTAAAGGTATCATATTCAAAATTTATCTCATCTTCTATGGTCATGAATGTTGAGTTGACTCCAGTATCATTGGCATTATCTTTTGAATCACTTTAGTTATCCTAAGGAACATTGTAGGCCTTCTTTATTGGCTTTTTTTCCTTCTTGTTTGTAGGAAAATTGGAAGCAATGTGATTAGGATTGTTATAAATGTAATAAGTGATCTTATCCCTTTCATGATTGCTCTTGAAAGATCTATTATCACTTTGCTTCTTCTTTTTCCAAAGTTGTGTGACTCTTTTGGTTAACATAGTAAACTATTCTTCATTTATTTGAGTGTATCGATCACTCTTATCATCATCATTGCTTTCTTTAGGTGAAAAGGCTTCAAAAGGAGACCTTTTTTCTTCATATTAACCTTTTTGGTGAAAGTCATCTCATAGATTAACAAAGACCCAATCAACTCATCCAAACCTAAAATGTTTGAGTCCTTAGATTTGGTGATCATGATAACCTTGGGGTTCTAAAACTCTAGAAGTGATCTCAATATCTTCTTCACAAGATCCCTTTTCTCAACATCCTTTCCAAGATTCTTGAGTGGATTGGTAATGTTGATGAACCTTGTGTACATCTCTAATATCGTTTCATCACTCTTTATCTTAAAAAGCTCATCCTCTCATAAAAGCAAATTGATTTTGGCACCCTTTACTTGTGTTATACCCTTATGAATGACTTTATACTTGTCTTATATCCTTTGTCATCTTATACGAAGTAGCTTATTGTATTCACTAACACTTAAACCACAATGAAGCATGATGGTGGCTTTAAAGTTAAGGGTTTTGAATTTCTTTTCCTCAATGGTGGACACACTCTTTTTCTTGCTAAGGCCCACTTTAAGGCTTTTTTTTTTGGGTCACTTTCAACTATTTCCCAAAGTTTATAATCATGGGATTAAATATACATGGTTACTTATCTCTTTAATAGTTGTAACAGGTACAATAAAAAATAGGAACATTTAAAGATGTTTATACCTTTAACATGATATATGGGTATAAAAGATGTTGTAAATTGACTTTAGGAAGTTAGGCCAATGAAACAAAGATCAAACTTTGATACTACTAATTAGTCCTTAAGGTAACCTAAGGAAGGGGATGAATTGGGTCTAATCAACTTGATCACTTAACCTTTGCTCAACTCTTACTCTAAATAGAGATAACAAGATAAACAATAATAAAAGTAAAGCAAACAATATAATTAATAAAAAATTAAATAAACCTATATCCACTTCTCAAAGTTTCTTTTTAAAAGCTTAACTTCACTATTACTTTCTTCTTTTAGAGGGTGATGACAACTCTTTACACTTAGTCATCTTGACTTTGATCATAACAAAGCCTTTATAAAGCTTTTACAAGAACACATTAGTTCTTCATAATACTCAAAAACTCATGCTTTATTGCTTTTCACTAAAGCACTCTAGCTCTTTCATAATCATAACTTTTTTCGTTTAGGGCTTTTACTCTTTGATCTTATCACTTTTGATCACTTTTCTCCTTTTTCTGGATGATTACAATGAATAATTCTTTAATGTCTTACACAAAAGAGTATCTCAAACTCTCTTATAGAGCAAATACACAAACTAGTTATTTTAGATTGATCTTTGTCCATAAAGAGAATTAATTTCAAAAGCAAACTATATCTCTTTTGGAACATTGGTCGACCGCAACAATTGAAGAGGTCAACCATGCCAAAATCTTTGTAACATTTTTAACTTCTACTCTTCTCATTGTTTAGTCCCATTGATTGATTATAGGCTTAGTTAAGTTGACTAACTTGAATTCTTTGTAACTTTTCACTTTCTAAACTTGATGTCTTTCAACTACCTCTAGTTGACTGTAGCTATAATTAAGTCACTTTCTACTCAGAAGCTTGATTCTTTTTTGGTGTCTAATTGATCACAGACACTAGTCAAATCGACTAATCTAATTTCTCTATTTCTTGTTTCCTTTTCTTCTCTTTGCTCCTTACTATCTAGTCAATGACATAGGTCAATAGATTTGAATTTTCTGTGAACTTTAGATCTTTACGATTTTTTTCAAATTTCTTGAGATCTCTTAAGATCTCATTCAATATCTTTTTAAAAATAAAGATATAAAATCTTTACAAAAACTTTTGGCTTAATTCAAATTTGAAATTCAAATACTTACTACAAATAGCATGAATAAAAAAAAAACCATCCATATATAGGTCACATGCTTGTCAATCAATCAAATAATGATATAGAAATATAATTCAAATAAATTAACATTAGTCAGACATAAGGAACACAAGATCCACAATAACAATTGGTAACAAACCTATATCTTGTTTTCTTATGGATTTTGCAATAAAATTTATTGATTCATGTGATAGCGGATTATTGACCTATGTAGTGCCTACACCTTATGATCTCTAACTTTGTTGTATGCAATTTTATGGGGTAAAAAAAAAAACATAGAATATAATTAGGTACAAGTACTTGGCAAAAATAATAAAAAGTTTCTTTTATATTTTCATTATATGTTTGTATCAAACTGATGACACGTCTATAAGTTAAGACATCATTTTTGCTTTTTTGACTCAGGTGTCCCAATCTTGTAAAGATGAATATTTAATTGGATATAGTATACGTATGATAAAGTAAGAATCCAATTATGTATGCCTTTTCCCTAACTTTATGCATAGAAATAGTAATACAGCACATCTCAATGTCAAAAGGAGTTAAGACCGGTGAGCTACTACTTTCTAAAAGTAACCTCCATGGACAAGTATATAAATTTCATGTTAGATTTTCAAATTTCTCTAGGATTAATATAATTTTCAAGAATTTGCACCTGAACAAGTTCATATTAACAACTCAGAAGTAGTAGCACGTTGTCTGGTTGCTGAAGGAGTTGATGCAGTCCATCATTGGCAAAATTAACCACTTGACTATTCCAAATTCCAGTGCAGTGGACACAAATGCGAGGAGAAGGCAATAGCTTGCAATTCTTGGAAGTAACTCCTGCAGAGAAATGGTCGTTGTAGCTCTAAAGATGGTAAAAATAGGAGCCCAAACAAAAGCATGAAACAATGAGGGTTTGTCCTTGAAGATGATGGTTAGAGCTGAATTCTGACCATCATTAACCTTTTCGAAAGGAAATTGAATGAGCAACAATGTTGTCATAATACACTCCAACAAGCTCTTGTGTTCCAATGTTGTTGGTTTACGCAAATCAATGTACGTTATTATAGGCAATCGAAAGTGAATTCAAAAGTTGTTTGCAAGAGTGGTTTACCATCTTTATATATTGAATACAACAAAAAGTTTTAAGAGCCTCTTTGACAACATATGTGAGTCGCAATCTAGCCTCTCTACTCTTGTATATAAAAAGCTTGGAAGCTTAGAACTATGCAATCGACTTTAATTTCTTGTGGTTGCTGAGCAGTAATTTGCGAAGGAAATTTCATAGCAGCATAACGTTCCCTGACATTTCAAGATATAATAAGTGAAAAGGGATTGTTATTATCCCTTATGTGTGCCAATGTGTTAACTTTGAAGAGACGTTGGAATTTAATCTGGGGTCATTAAGCAGACAACAGTTTCAACTTGGATTACAGGTTCCTTGAAGTTGCTTCAAAGGCTCCACAATTACAATTAATGCACATAAGAAAGAGTGTAAATAAGCAGGCGGGGACAATCAGATCAAGTATTCACGCAGTGATCTAACACATAGTATGTCAAGTGGGGCCATTTAATTTTAACAGTAAATAATGTGAAAATTTGAACTAGGTTATGAAAAATTAGAGTATTAGTTTGGGTTTTGAAATTTGAAATTTATATGAACTTAGTATTAGATGGGAAAAAAAATTAGAAGTGGAAAAGGCGGGATTAACATTGTAAGAGGCCTTATGAATTGTGTCCAAGTGGGCGTCGCACAGGATAAAAGAGACAAAAAGATCTTGCACATGCAGGTCAAGAAGAGGAAAAAATTTTGCTTAGAGAGGACATTGTCTACACTAATCTCTAAGGTGTTAATCTAGAATTTGAAAGGGCAAGGTAGGGACAGTATGGCTGAACAAATATTAAGTGCATCGCTTAGTTTTGGAGAAGGGTCTCCTATAATCATATCTTGAACATTGGAATTTTTTTGGGTGATTCAAGCGTAGGGTGGCATATCGAAGTTACAGGGGATTTGGCTATAGTTTCACTTTTGAGTTATAAAAAAAGGTGAAATTTGGTTTTTTTTTTTTTTTTCACTGGACATAATTGATCTTTTGTTATTTTGTACATAAGATGGTGCTTGGGTCTATTAATGAAATAGATGTTCTATGTGTGATCAGGTGGTCAAAACTGACGAAGTGTTCGACCCAATTATGATGCATTTGGACTTTGTTATTTTTTTTGGTTGCTTAAGAATGGATGTGTATTCCTATTATCCTTTTTTTATATGTAATGAGAGGCAGGTTCCTTAAACATGATGTATGTATGATAAAAGATCATATGGTTTAGTGGATTGAAATATAAATTGAAATAGGTGTTTATTTTGAGCTCACAGTTTTGGTGTCCTGGTGAATTGCTGTTATGGTTTTAAGTTTGCTGCCTGTGATTTTTGTGATTATAATCTGATAAAAAAGGATTTTAATGTGTACAGGAGGTATTATGTGTCTGAACACATGGAAAAGGGTAAAAAATGGGAGAAACCATGCAGTGTAAGGAGGGTTTGAGATGTTGGCTGAGTTATCATTTTGTTTGTATTAATGAGTGGATGATGTTCACTGTTTTTGGTTTATATAAGCTGAAATTAGGAAGGCGTCGAGTTAGGGGAAAGATGGCATGGGCAATCAATGCTCAATGGAGGGCAGAAGGTAAAAAAGATGGCAAATTCGATAAATGTCCAAACAACAAGGGGCTAGTGAGTTTTAAGATTCTTAATTGAAGACATGTTTTTTAGTTTTGTTGACAATTTTGCTTTGAATGTATTTGGCAGCTGGTGAGTTGCTATAATAGATTTGATGGAAGCTGTTTTGAGGACTGAACAATATTAAAGTAGCATTTTATGGATCATTTACTTTCTTTGGATTGTGAATGGTTAGGTTCGGAAACCATGAATTAGGGATTCGCATGCTTGTTGCACAAAACTTTAAGATGATAAAGTTTAGTGTAATATGAAGTTCATGAATACATTGAACAAGCAACTTTTGGTTGGATGTAAATTTTGTAGATGAAATGGTTACTAAATCCATTAACTTGCTGTATAGATCAAATTGTTAGTATATGTCCTAGTAGCCAATGTGTTGGTTACTATCATAAATATATATTTAATATTTTATGCATATAATATATATTAATTAAAAATATTGTTTATTTTTAGTATTATTTATATAATGATAGAATTATTGATCAACTTTAAAAATAAAGTCTATACAATAAATATAATTTATAAAAGTAATTATAATGAAATTATAATTATGAAATATCTATTATATTAAAATATTATTTTTAAATATTTACAATTGATACACTATCAAAATTGAACATTGATAGAGTTATGATATTAGCACACATTGTGTTTCTTTCTTATGAAGAAAATAGTTGATCCCATAAAGTGAAGTATAAAGATACTCAAACAAATATGTGAGTACTTGTTAATTGAACATGTTCACTAAATTGATCTGCTATGAGAATTTTTAAATGAAATATTATATATCTTTGAAAAATTTTTCATGTGACAATTGTATAAGTGATCCTTAGATTTGAAGTTATCAAGGTATCTCATATAATAATTGGCATACTTTGATCTTATATTTAAATTGTCCTAATCAAGGATCACTTGCAAAAGTGAAAAATATAAAAATAGTTAAGTGATTAATAAAGGATTCATCACAATGAAGTAATCATGAATTAATGTTTTGTTTGTTCCCAATAAGCATTGATTCAAAAAATCTATATGCAAGGTGAAATAATAATTCATAAGTAGTTAGAATCTTATTTATGAAATTAATAACTATATGAATGTTTGAGAATATATAAAATTAGATAATATAGAATAGATATTAATTTCATACTTTATATCTAATTAGAATATTAGTTTGATAAAATAATTGAATTACATTGAGAGTTTATGCATTGAAGGGATAAGTCAAATTACTTTTGTAGTTCTAATATTTAGGTAATTATAATATATAAGTATATGTTAATCTTAATTTATAGATATGAATTGATTAATTAGAAAATTAATGATAAATTAAAAGAGTTTAATTTATTTAATCATATGGGATTATAATTCATATTCATTGCTGATGTGTTACGATTTTAATGTGTCATACATATAAAGATAATTGATGACATATAAAATATAGATCAAGTTAGACTTGATTAAAATATTTGAAAAATTTATAAGGCCAAATTAATGATATTTGAAAATATAAACCTTAAAATGCAATTATTGAAAATTGTCACAATTTATCTAAAGACGGTTCTAGGATTAGAATTCTTATAAATACCTTACAAGATGATCAAATACTGTATGAATAGTACATTAGGGTTATTGGTCTCCTCCTCTCCTAAAAAGGTTTTAAATTGTATGAGTTATTTTCTTATTGTCCGTGTGGATTACCATTAGAGATTAGATAATTGGATGGTGGCAGTGTGCAAAAACCTGCCAATAGGCCTGAAAGAGAAAAAGAATTAAAAATTGCTTTGCTAATTATTTTGTCTTTTAAGTTATATTATAAATATATTTAACAAGTAATCGATTTACTTTTAGAAATTAAAAAAATTTCAAAATTATCATTTTCACTAGGGAGTTGAGTTATGGAGGGTAATGTTGGTTGTTTTAATCTGCGTGAGCTTCATGTTGTTTGTAAGTATGATGAGGCCAAACGGAGGGTTTACTAAATGTTCAGCCTTTGTTAGTCAATAAGATATAAGTCTTCTTTTTTTTTTTTTTTTTTGAGAAAGTCAATAAGATGTATGCCAAAACTAAAATGTTTCACATATAAACACATGCAACTGTCGGTACTTGAATTTTTTTTTTGTTTGAAGTGTTTATTTTGAAAAAAAAAAAAAATTGTTTCGGTTGGTGAGGAATGATTTGTTGAACCCTTAGTTTGCCCATCATATTGTTCAGTGTCCTTATGTGAAATAAGTATTTTGTCATTTCTTTCTGTCGTGCAGATTGCATACCATTCACAATGTGTTCCACATCAAATGGTTCTATGGTTAGAAGAGGTTGGTAAGAATTCTGAGCTTCGCAGGCTAGCGAACAAAGTGGGACTTGAGGCAATATGTGTTGTGAGATGTGGGAACATATAGAAAAGCTTTATAATTCTTTTATTGGAACATTTTGACCTCATGATATGTCAGTTGAAGGTTAGAGGACAATGGTATATAATCAATGCATTGATGTTGCCTAAGTGATTGGCATTCGTAATGGACTGAAGCAAGTTCCTGTGGAAGATACGGGCAAGAAAATTGATATACTAGGTTATTTAGATAGACCCACTATTTCAACTCTTTGGCGCTTGTTGTGTGGTATTGAGTATGAGACTATCCTCAAGTAAGGTCTTTGTTGTTGGCTCTAGATACGGTCTTATGTTCGACCTCATCTTATACCCCATTCCAAAGGTTGTATAAGGTCATAATGGATATATTAAATGTCAAAAAATACTGTTGGGGTGATTTTGTGTTGAATTGGTTATGCATGGAGGTTAGGGCAATTAGACTTAGGGAGAGGACAAAGTGCTAAGTTCGAGGGAGATGAAGCATTGGTGGGTGTTTACTTTTTTTTTATTGGTGAGCATGTAGATAAATGTACTTGAAACCATTTATTTTTGCTGAAGTTTTGGCCAATATGAAATTGACTAATTTGTTTTCACTTCCAATGCAATCGTATTATTTTGAGAGATTTTCCTTTAAAATGAGCGAGCAGAGGTAGGATGGGGAACAATTGCTTATGTTTTGGACTATGGAATGCATAAGGCGGAGAATAAATGCTGAGGATGATTATGTAAATCAGAATCCAAAAAAGGTATGGCATTGTTAGGTTTACCGATCTTTTTTTTTTTATATATATATATATATATATATTTTTGGCAAACATTTTTTATGGTCAAGTTTGGGTACGTACTTTCATGCTTATTGTTACGCGTGGCAGTTTATTTTCCATGGTCATGAGTTGACATCTAAGAAAGGTGGAAGATAGGATGATCCAGATGGGCTATTGGAAGCAAAGGTAGATCACTTACTTTGATTGATCATGCCGAGAAACTCTAGTGTTGCACCCTCGAGTGTTAACTAAATGATGTTACAAGTTTGCATTTGTGTGTACATGACAAATTCATGACTGTGTTGCCTGCTACAGATTACAATTCCTAAGTGACAATCTTGACATTCTTTTAGCTTAAATTTTATATGGTTACTGCTAATGTGGTTGTAGTGCATTATTGAGGACCTTAAAAAGGGTTGATGTCAAACTGGTAATGTTACCTAATGACACTAAGGGGGTGGCAGTTACTTCAAGTTGGTGTGGGTTAAAGGTTTAGTTATGCACTGATTGGATTGCATATGATGCAAACTAAAATAAGAATTCAAAACTTCAGTCAAACACATTTGGGCACGTTGTTAGAGATATTCGCCATTTTCAAGGATTAAGGTATACATATAGTGAAATTGGCATGTAGCTTGTCATATCTGCTAAGCGAATGTTATGAACTGAAGAGATATACACCTGATCATGTCAACATAGGTTGCATATAGGTAGTTAATGATGTTTGAATAACAGAATGTCACAAGCAGGCATTGTAGAACTATGTGTTTTTGAAGAAGATTGAACCAGAACATTACAGTTTTGGAATGGAGGAGACTTTCTTGCTCAAGGAATAGTTATGAGAGTTACAAATTCTTCATAAAAGTCTTGTTTTTTTTTTTTTTTGCAATCTTCCAACATGCTCCTTCATATGTATTTTCTTGCTTTTCAGAAAACATTTAAACTTAGTGCTTGTCTAGGCATGGGATACCTTTTGGTAGCATTCTTTCTATATTTCCAGCAACCAAATCTGTCAAGTAAGGTAACAGCTTACAGAGTTGGTGTTTGTAACAGTTACAAGTACAATTACAAGGCAAAAGGCATGACCAACTTGTTCACGTGTACTTAATCATGTGCATCACATATATATGTGAATGAAAATTACAAAAGGTGTCTTTTTGCACCATAAAATTCTCTCTTACATCCCTCATTTCTCCCGTATTCCCACTGCTTATAAAATTCAACTGTGATTCATAGCTGACCTTTGTTGTCACCAACAAGAGTGGTGTCAAAGCTGTTAAAGGATCTTAGAGGAACTTGTGGTGTGTGAAAATTAGAGAGATTCACGAGAGTTGTAAGGAAATAATTGGGGTTTTCAAAACTATAACTTCTATAGACAACCAACTTGGTTATGGCTTCAGTGAGTTTCACACCTCTTCCTCCACCAAAATTTTCTAAAGAAAACTATATGCAATGGTTTGTTATGATGAAGACTTACATAAAGGCATATGATCTCTGTGAAGATATTCAATAAGGGAAGATCGACTTGCTTTTCCGGCAAATCCAACAGTTGCTCAGCTTAAAACCTATAGTGATTAAGTTTCCAAATATTACAAGGACTTGTCCTGTATTCATTCAACAGTCATAGATGTTATATTTAACATGATTATGGCTTGTGAGACACCTAAGGAAGCTTAGGAAAGGTTGGGAGATGAGTATGGAGATAGTGTTAAGGCAAGAAATATGGAGATTCTCAATTTAGGGAGGAAATTTAAGGTATTGAAAATGAGAAACTTAAAGACAGTCATAAATTATAGTGACTGACTTATAAAAATTGTGGACTAAGTAAGATTGCTTGGAGAGGACTTGTAAATTAGGAGAATTGTTGAGAAGGTACTAGTAAGTGTGCCTAAAAGGTTTGAAACAAAAATTTCTTCCTTAGAGGATTCTAAAGATCTTTCTGAAATTTCAGCTTCAGGCATAAAAGCATAAAAGCAGAGACTTTAGATTTGGAGGTACAGCTGATTCTTCTAAGTCTACAACATCCTTAGAGGGCGCTATGTTGACATCTTCTAATAGAAGGCTCCCTATAAAAGACCTCGAACTGAAAAATTTGAAAAAAAGGAAGCAGAATCCAACAAGTCAGGATGTAAGAAAGTATATGCTCCATTTGAGCATTGTGGTAACTTCACACTTGCCTAAAGACTGTTGGAGGAAACCTGATGCTCTCTGTTCCCTTTGCAACAAAAGAGGCCATGTTGACAGGATCTGCAAAAGTAAGAGGAAGCACTTGTAATAGCAGAAGAGACAATAGGATAAGGTTGCAAAGGAATGAACTCAGCAGACAAAAGAAGAGCTATTTGTTGCAAGCTACAACATTATTGATTCAAGCAATTAGTCCTGACTTATTGGGTGGGTGCACTCATCATATATTTTCATGTTCATATGTTTTTAAGGTGTTAGATTGATCTTTTGCAATCAAAGTTAGAAGTGGAAATAGTGCTCTTATTGAGGCATAAGGGAAAGGCATAGTTGCTATTCCAACTTCAATAGGTACAAAAGCCTTTTAGATGTGTTATTTGTGTCACAAATAAATCATAATTTGCTTAGTGTTGTTCAATTATTGGAGAAAAGCTATTTTTATAGTTTGTGAATAATAGCTGTACAATTCTAGACTCCATTGGTGATATGGTTGTAATAGTTCCAATGAAAACAAAAAGCATTTATTCGGAGCTTCATCAATTTTTCTTATAGCTTTATAAACTCTCAGTGATGAATCCAACCTCTATTATAAAAAGCTAGGACATCATCACGATGCAAGATTGTAGAATCTACAAAAAACTCTACATAGAGGAGTTTGTAATGCTTGCTAATTGGGAAAACAAACTAAATAGTCATTTCCTTTTAATCAAGCTTGAAGGGCTAAAGAAAAATTGCATCTAATACATACTGATGTACATAGACCTATGTCTTTTGCATCTTTAATTGGAAGTAAGCTGTTTATTTTATTTATTGTTGAATATACCCAATATTGTTGGGTGTATTTCATAAAGCTCAAGTGTGAGGTGCCATTTATATTTCAAAACTTTGAGGCTCTTGTTGAGAATGAGTCAGGGCTCAAAATCAAGACCTTGAGGTCAAAAAATAACATTGAGTTTATTTATCTCTATTGCCTTTGAAGATTTCTACAAAAATTCAGGCATAAAATATCAATTCTTAGTTCCTTACACTTTATAACAAAATAGAGTGAGTAAAGGAGAAATAGAATAATTATGGAAATTTCTAGGTATTTTCTCTATAAAAAGGGCATGCCAAAATAGTTTTGGGCTAAAGTTATGAATACTTTAGTTTAACTTTAAAATAGACTTCCTACTAAATCTATCAAAGGAAACACTCCTTATGAAATTTAGTTTGGAGTGAAGCCATCTGTTTTACATGTAAGAATCTTTGAATGCTTGATTAGAAAAGACAAAAGCTTGAACAAAAGGCCAAGGTAGTTGTATTTGTTGGCTATAACTTTGTCTCTAAGGCATATAAAGTATATGATGCTAAAAATAAGAAAGTTTTGATTAGTAAGGAGGTTAAATTCAATGAAGATCAAAGTTAGAATTGGAGTAATGTTGCAACCTAAACACCAAGTGACAACATAATACAAATTTCTTAGTAAAGGGAAATTGATCATGCTAGCTTTAATGAGCCTATAAGAGGAACAAGGTGTCTTTCTAACATATTTGAGAGAAGCAATGTTACTATTATAGAGCCAACTAATCTCCATGAAGCAATCAAATTAGTAGGTTATAGAAATACTATGTATGAAGAGTTCACTATAATTTAGAAAAACCCAACTTGGTTTTTGGTAAAGAGACCTAAATACAAAAATGTAAATAGGGTTAAATGGATTTATAGGACAAAACAAAATGTAGATGCAATTTAAATAAGTTAAAAGCTAAATTGGTGGCCAAGGGCTATTCAAAACAAGGTGGAGTTGATTTCTTAAACACTTTTGCTCCTATTACAAGGCTTGACACCATCAAGCTAATACTAGCTCTTGTTGTTTAAAAAAACTAGAATATACATCATCTTGATGTCAAAATAGCTTTCCTTAGTGGATTTCTATAAGAAGATATCTATATGGAGTAACAAGAGGACCATGTGATTAAGGAAGAGAAGACTAAAGTGTACAAACTAAGAAAGGCCTTGTATGGTCTTAAATAAGCACTAAGGGCCTAGTTCAGTAGAATCAATAATCATTTGTTACAACTTGACTTTGTTAAAAAGCAAAAATGAAGCAACCTTATTTATTAAAGTTGCTAAAGGTCAGATACTTATAGTCTTTATCAATATTGATGATCTACTTGTAATTGAAAGCTATCATGAATTTATCCTAAAGCTTAAAAAGGAAATAGAGATGGTGTTTGAGATTCTATAGGAAAAAATGTCTTTCTTCCTAAGACTTCAAGTGTAGTAATCAAATTATGGTATCTTTCTTAATCAAGAAAAGTATACTAGAGAAGTGTTGAAGAAGTTCAATATAAGTGCATGCAAACTTGTTTCAACTCTAATGATAGTCAATGAGAAGCTAGTTAAGGATGATAGAGAAGAAAAGTTCAATGAAGGATTTCTTAAAAGTCTTTATTGGATGCTTATTATACATGATAGCTTTAAGGCTTGACATTGTACATGCCATAAATCTCTTTTCAAGGTTTGTGCATTCTTTAAGTAAGATGAAATACAAAATTGGAAAAAGGGTCCTAAGGCATCTCAAAGGTATCTTGGGGTCATATTTAGAAAATCAAAAAAGCTAGAATTGACATGCTTTATTAATAGTGATTGGGTAAGATCTATTGAGGACATGAGAAGTACATATAATTATTGTTTCTCATTAAAGAAGGTTTTCTTCCTTAGAATTCTGAGAAGCAATCGATGGTTGCATAATCAATCAATAGTAAAGACAAAATATGTGGCTGCTATTATTGTTGTCAATCAAGTTGTTTGTTTGAGAAAGATCCTCTTTGAATTGTAACAAGCTCTATCTCATCCTACCTTAGTTTTCTGTGATAATCAAGTAGTTGTTGCCATTTCTAGAAACCTAGTACACCACGAGAGGACCAAACACTTCAAGATTAAACCTCATTTCTTAAGTGAAATGCAAGAGTGTTGTGAAGTCCAATTGGTGTTTTATAAGTCAAAAATTCAATGCTCATATCACCATCCTTAACATCTTTGATGTGCAATTTTTAGTTACCACTGCATCATTAGACTAGCATTTTGCAACATCCCCAATTATTAATCTACCTCCTTCTCTAAATGACATGTTGGTATATGACTAATTGTTACTATAATTAACACTGATAGTAAAGAGGAGGAAAAAAAGAATAAGGTTAGAATCACAAATAATAAAATTTTGAGGCTATAACAAAACAAATGAAAGTTAAGGGCAAGATTAAAATAATAAAAATGTTTGGGTCATATAAAAAATAATAAAAGTTAGAGGACCAAATTAAAAAATATAAAAATTGAGTATTGATTTGTAAATTATAAATTTTAATATGAATGACATGATTTTAGTTTTAATTCTTGTTTTGGATGGAAAAAATTATAATTGATGTTATGTGCAGATGCAATGGAAGCATAAAGAACTACTTATTGAGAGTTACCAAAGAAGGATAAAAAGGTACACTATTTCATCCTTCAAAAGACGAATAATGAAATTTTTAAGAAGATTGTAAGAGCAACTTTATCAAAGTAAGCATGAGATACCTTGATGACATTATTCTAAGGTGTGAACAAAGTTAAAATGGTGAAATTTCAAACCTTACAACTTTAGTTTGAACTTTTGCAGATGAATGTTTTAGAAACTATTTTAGTTTATGTAAGTAAAATTCTTTAATTGACAAATCAAATAAGAATTTATGGAGAACAACTAAATAATTAGGTGAAAGTTGAAAAGATTTTGTGGACACTCATATTAAAGTGCAAGTATATCGTGGTTGCAATAGAAGAAATACATTATTTGTCTCAAATGTTAGTTGATGAATTAATAGGCATGTTGCAAGCTTATGAACAATGTATGAATGAGAAGCATATTGAGAAGCCAATAAAACAAGCACTCTAAAGTCAAGCTCTTACTAGAAGTGAATAAAGTGATTAATCAAAGTAGAAGGGAGATTCCTCTTATGGTAAAGGATAAGGACAAGGATATGGACATGGTAATCACTACTACAACAATCAAGGTTAAAGAGGTCACTATAACGATTAAAAAGATAGAGACAATCAAAATAATGATTAAAGGAGATTAAACCAGATGTATAAAGGTTGAGGTTGAGGTCAAGGAAGAGGTCGTGGTAGAAAAAGGTATGAAAAATACAATATTAAGTGTTACTCATGTCATAAGTATGACCATTATACTAGTAAGTGTTGGTTTAAGGAGAATAATCAGATAATTGGTACATAAGAGGGGGGTTATAGATAATGAAAATCAAACCCTTATAATGGTTACCACAATTGCTTAAATGTCAAATTACAACATATGGTTCCTTGATAGCGGGTGTATCAATCACATGTACGAAAAGAGGAGCTCTTTGTTGATCTTGGTAAGTCAACTTGCTCTACATTTAAATTTTCCAATGATAATAGTGTTCTAGTGATGAAAAAATGGAAAATTCTCATCAAGTTGAAGAATGAAAATCATAATTATATTTTAGATGTATTTTATGTGTGAGATATGAAAAGCAACCTACTCAACTTAGGCACATTGAAAAAGGGGTATAACATACAATTATGTGATAATTATTTATCAATTATTCATGGGAGAGGTATACTTATTCTCAAATCCCTTTTAATGAAGAAGTAGATGTTTCAAGTTGATAATTTTACTAATGTTCACACTTGTTTTAGTGTCATTGTATAAGATAAGACTTGGTTGAAGCATTTTTGTTTTAGTTATTTGAATTTTTACAATTGAAACAACCTGTACAAGGAAACATGGTGCCAAGTTTGCCTAAGAGAATCATCCTAATTAGATTTGTGAAGCTTATTTTCTTGTAAAATAGAGTAGGTAACCTTTTGTAATAGGAAATTGGCATGCAAGGTAACTACTACAATTAATCCACTTTGATGTTTGTGGCCTAATGAGTGTTCCATCAAATGGCAACAATAGGTATTTTCTTACTTTCATTTATGTTTTTACAAGGAAGACATGACCTTATTGTATGCAAATGAAATTTGAGGTGTTTGACCCTTTTTAAGAAGTTTAAGACTTATTTTAAAAGATAGAGTGGGTAATATATTAAAATTCTATGAATTGATTGAGGTGGTGAGTATATTTCTAATGAGTTCAAGGAGTATTGTGAAGCATAAGGAATCAAGCATGAAGTCACAATTCCCTACACCTTACAACATAATAGAGTTGCTAAAAGGAAGAACAAATCAATCATGAATATAGTGAGAAGCTTGTTAAAGGCCAAAGGAGTACTCAATCCCTTTTAGGTAAAAATTGTTTTGTATTTTGTTTACTTGTTAAACAGATTTCCAACAATAAATATTTAGAATGTCACTTTTAAAGAAGCATGGAGTAATTTCAAGTCTAATGTAAGACACCTTAAAGTCTTTGGTTCTATTGGTTATACTCACATTTTAGTAGAGAAAAGGACAAAAATAAATGATCATGGAGTGAAAACTATCTTTCTTGGTTACATAAAAAGAGGATATAAGTTGTTTAATCTTGTGACAAAGAAAGCGATTATGATTAGAGATGTGACCTTTGGTAAAGATCAAGTTTGGAATTTTGATATTGAGGAGCAAAATAATTTTTAGAAATGTCTAATTACTATTCTAGGAGAAGAGAAAACTCAAGTTGCAATCCCCAATGAAAATGGGGAAGTTTCACTAATTATTATACATAATCCTATGTAATAAGTTCCAAATAATAAAAGGCCAAAGAGAAATTGCCAACAGTAAGTTAGATTGCAAGATTATGAGGCAATCCCTTAATAATGCCATTCATGATGATAAGGATATTTGGTGCATTTTTCCATGTTTGCAGATTGTAAACTTGTGTTGTTTGATGAGGTGATCCAAGATACAAAGTGGGTGAATGTTATGAATGAAGAAATCAAGGTTATTAAGAAGAATAAAATAAGGGTACTTACTAATATGTTATAAGGTTAGAAAGCTATTGATGTGAAGTGGGTTTTTAAGACTACGAAGAAGTCAAATGTAAAAGTAGAGAGATATAAAGCAAAATTGGTTGTAAAGGGTTTGGATAGCAATTTGGTCATGACTGTCATGAGGTATTCTCTCCTATTGCTTAAATGGAAACTATGATACTTCTAATTACTTTGCCTGCATAAAATCATTGGAAACACTATCAAATGGACAGAGGTAGTTTTCCCCATTCCTATAAACACTATATCCCCATCCCCAAATTAAAACCTAAGACTTTGAAGATAAAAGCTTAAGTTCTTAATTATTAGGGCATTCCTTGAGGAACCCATTTAGATTATTTTTAGGTCATGAACTACACAACAAATCTTACTTTTCTTTTTTTTTTTTTAATGAAAAATATTAGACCCTTTAACTTGAATCACAATTTTTAGTGACCAACACACCTTCACAAAGGTGACAATGTTTTTATATCTTAGAGTGCAGCAATATGTAAGTTTGAGTAGATAATGTAATTTTTTCAGAAATATTCATTGATAATGAAAAAGAAATCTAAGATCATGAGTTTTCATTATCCTATATTTTCTTTTTGGGATGAAGGCATTTGAACTTTGAATCATTTTCAGTTGTATAGATCAAGAGATAAGAATAACATGCTATACTTTATTCTAAATTCCAAAAATTAGAATTTTTAGATAATATGAAAAAACATTACACTTAGGATCTTTGAATACTAGTGAAAACAATACTTAAAATTGTTAACCCTCAAATTAAAAGCAAAAAAATATACAATCTTAAAGAACGAATGGCGTAGCCATAAAAAGGCTTTTTTTCTTATGACTAAGCCCCCTTCCCATTGTGATGGAGAGAAATTGTTGTTATGCCTTATCTTTAAAAGAAACTAACTTGTATGATTATATTACAAAGAAAAAAAGAAACTAAGAAGTGGGACTAGTGTGATTCTATTATGTTTGATGGCCTTCGTGCAATGTCAAAAGGGTTTAGGGGCACCTTTTGGGTTAAGGATAATAGTTTGATCTCAACTCTTGCATTGCTACCCCAGACAATTTGTGTTGAGGATGGCCTTTCAAATACAATTGGCAAGAAAGATATTATTGTGACGTTTGTGGACAGGTGTCCACACATTCATTTGTCAAAGGAAAAAATGAATGCCATTAGAGACCAGTGGTTGAACACCTTTATTGTGAAGCTTTAGGTTCAATCAATAGGTTTCAACCATCTGTGCGGTAGGTTGAAAGTTCTTTGGAAGCCTAAGGGGGAGTTACATATTGTTGATTTGTGGAATGAGTATTGCAATATCAAGTTCACTTGTTTAAAGGATTATTATATTGCTTTATGTGGTGGCCGTTAGGTTATCAATGGCCATTACTTGGTGGTTCTTAAATGGACTCCAAATTTTTATCCTTCGGACGTAATGATTAACTCTGTTATAATATGGGTAAGATTCCCAAAGATGTTAGTTAAGTATTATAATTACGATGTTCTTAACGTGATTGATGGTCTAATCGGTAGAATGATGAAGTTAAATGCCTCGACGCTTGTTGCTTAGAGAGGTGAATTTGCCTATCTTTGTGTTCAAATTGATCTTATCAAGCCTCTCTTGTCCAAGCTTTGGATGGATGGGATTATGCACATGGTTGAATTTTGAATCATTGTCACTTGTATAGATCAAGAGATAAGAATAACATGCTATACATAATTTTATGCTCCAAATATTAGAATTTTCAACCAATAAAAATAAACATCACACTTACGATCCTAAAACACAAGCAAAAACAAGATTAAGATTTTTAACCCTTAAAATAAAAGGTAAAAAAATCAATCTTAAAGAATGATTGATGCAGCTATGAAATGGTTCTCTCTCTTTCGATTGATCCCCCCTCCCTTTTCTTTAGAGGAAAACCGTACTTATGTCCCATGTTTTAAAGAAACCAACTTGCAAGATTGTAGTACAAAGGAGAAAAAAAATAGGAACTGATAGAGAGTAGAGTGATTTTACTATGTCTAACAGCCTTGGTGCAATCTTAGAAGGGTTTGGGAGCTTCTTTCGACTTAAGGTTTAGGGTTTGACCTCAACTCTTGCATTACCACCCCAGACGATTCATGTTGAGGATGCTCCTAAAGCAGTTGGCAAGGATAATATTGTTGTGAATTTCGTGGAAACCACACATTCATTTGCCAATGGAAAAAATTAATGCCCTTAACGAATAGTGGTGGAATACCTTTATTGTGAAGCTTTAGGGTCGATCAATAGGTTTCAACCATCTGTGTAGCAGGCTGAAAGTTCTTCGGAATTCTAAGGCAGGTTACTTACTGTTGATTTGGGGAATGAGTATTTCAATATCAAGTTCACTTGTTTGGAGGATTATTATATTGCTTTATGTGGTGGCTTTGTGGTTATTAAGGGCGTTTGTGAATGGACTCCAATTTTTCTCCTTCAGAAGCTACGATTAAATTTGTTATAGAATGGGAAAGATTCCCAAAGATGTTAGTTGAGTATTATAATAGTGATGTTATTAGTGTGATTGGTGGTCTATTTGGTTGAATGGGGAAGTTAGATGCTTTGATGCTTATTACCTAGAGAGGTAAATTTGTCTATCTTTATGTGTAGATTGACCTTAATAAACCTTTCCTCTCTAAGCTTCGGTCCTTGGATGCATGCTTAGAAACAGGGTAGAAAAGTGGTAAAGTTGGGTTCTATAGGAAAATTATCTAATAAGGAAACTTCTATCAAGGTTAATTTAATTGTGGATGGATCATGTTTTACAGTCTTAGGGGAGATTGATGAGAATTTTAGTCGTAGACATTTAGCTAAGAATATTGGCAAACAAAAGGGGAAGAGGAATATTAAGTTGATTCTGAATGATAACTTTCATGATAAGACTACATCTTTAGCAATCGGTAATCTAAGAAGCTCTCCTATCACAAAATTTGGGATTCAAATAAGATCAGATAGTAATTCCCACTCACCAATTGCTAATAATGTTGATCTTGTTAAGGGAACTCCTTACACACAAGAACTATTGCTATTAAATTTTGAGAGGAGTTAGCCCCTCCAAACACAGGTTAATTAGTGCTATGCTAAAGGTGTAGATGGGCAACCATAGGCTAAATCCTCTGTCCCAACAACCTATGAACTTTTCTAATGCTAGGCCCTTACCAATAGTACCTAAGCTTGCTCCTATTTTTGTTAAAGCCTTTTAGAGGCCCAATGTAGATACTTTACTGAACCAACCTCTTAAGTTATCAAACCCAATGTCATCTTCCTCCTCATCATCTTTTGGTAAGAATAATCAAACAAAGAAAACCAACTTGGCCCACCCATATTCTTCTCCTGGCCTTCTTACATAGGATTAAGGGGATGTTAAACCGTAGGTAGTAAAAACTAGGATGGGTCTTGATTCTACATTAGTTATATAGGGTAATTTCCTTGTGTATAATTTGGAGGGGTCATCTTTTGTCTTTAATAGCCAATGAATTTCTTAGTTTGGAATGTATCAGGTGCTAGGAAAAAAGAGACATTCTTAGATCCTAAAGGACTTCTTTTCACATTCAATTTTAGCTATCTTAAAGCCTCAAATTAAATTTAAAAATGATGTATATGATATTTACTCTTTGACCTTTGATGGGGTATGCATAGTTGCTGGCTACTTAAGTAGGGTCTGGCTTATATGAGATAAGATAAGAATATAGTTGGAAATCTTACATAATTTTTCCTAGGCCATGTACATAATAGTGTTGGAAAATTAGTTGCCATCTTGGTTCCTTTCATATGTCTTTGCTAAACCGAATGAGATTATTAGAGATAAGTTATAGGAAGGCCTTAAACCAATTGTAGATGGTTTCATCTTGCTATGAGTTTTCATTAGTGATTTCAATGACATAGTTAACCTTTCAGAGAAGAGCAGTGGGGTCACAGAAAGTAGTTAGAAGGTGTTATGATTTTAGAAAGCATGTGGAAGCTTGCCACTTAATTGATCTTGGGTTCACAAGACCTAAATTCATATGGAGGGATAGTTATGTAGGTGCTGGTATACTTTGAGAAAGGCTAGATAGAGACTTGGTATTTAAGTCTTGGCAGTTGAAACTGCCTAAAGCTAAACTCTCACTACTCACCTTGCATTAAATTTGATCACTACCCTTCCTTCTTCAACTTCATGATTGTACTCTTGCTCATCGTGCCAACTGTCTTTTTCAATTTGAAGCATTATGGATGATGCATGATGAGTTTAAGGACTTTGTGCAGACTTATTGGCAAGATGATTTTATCTCAATTTTGCAAGCTATTTCTCGACTTCAAGGAGCAACATTGAAATGGAATAAAGCTACTTTCAGTAATTTTTACCAAAAAACAAGATGGATTTTGATTAGGTTGGAAGGTGATGTGTGAGAATTTGTTATATTTATTCCCCTTTACATTTTGTTATTGTTAATCAATTTTATGCTTATTTAAGCTGATTAGAATATATTTTGTGACTTAAGTTTGCTTTGGAGAAGTTTTGAGAATATATTCTTTTAGTAGGAAAAATTCCAGCATTTTATTATTTTGACCTTTGTTGCTTGCTTTAGGTTTTTCACTGACTCAAAGTTTAAAATTGAAAAAGCAGTCTTTGGTGAAGTTGTAGTAGATATCACAAATCTTCTAGATTGAGGTTAAGAGTCCAAATCTTAGTTTGTTTGGTCCTTGAGACATTGCTTCAAAGGCAAGGCAAACTAAAGTCCAACCTTAATTGGAGTAGGATTCCTATACGAGCATCACAAACTTAAATGGGCATAACTTGAGTTTTAGACATCTAAATTAGGTGATTTAAAAGTCTAAATTAAAGTAAACATTCAGACTTATAATTGTTATGAAGATACTTGGGCCCAGATCAGTTGTTTAATGGTTCAGAAATAGTGGAGATGTTGCTGTAGAATCTGTCATAGGGCTGGATTGAGTTAGTCTCAGTTTTTAGCTCATAACTTGGATCTCAACCTTTGTCTTGAGCAAGACTTGATGTGTTGGAAAGCTGGAGAGGAGGACTACAACTTTCAAAAGTATACCCTAATTTTGATTGTATCTAGTTTGGAATTAGCTTGAAAGCCACTACTTGAATTCTAGAAGATTAAGGAAACGGGATCAAGATATCATCAAAATTTTTGGAATTTTTTTTAGAGTCTTTAGGATTTTTTGGTGGCTGATAGGTGTATTTTTAGGATACAACTAATGATCTCTTGAGAGCCAAAATGGAAGGAGAGATGGACTAAGAAAAAAACAATCACTCTAGAAGATATTCATTTTTAGCAAGTATAGTTAGGCTCTTCAACTATTTTAGGAGATTTCAAAACTTTTGACATTTCAATGTCATAAATTGTTGTAGTATATTGTTCTCTTTTCTTATGGAATTTTTCAGGTTATTCTAATTTGATGGTTAAATAATTGTTTGTTCAATTAATTTGATTAGGCTTATTGAATTGATTAAATGAATATCAATTGCTGGAATTAAAAATTGTGTTATATTTTTATCCTCTTCCTAATTTCTGAGTTGCAAATAACAATAGGACATTTTGGAAAAGTTTTCATTTTATTGTTATGAATAACTCAACACAAGTTAAACGATCCAAACTTGTATAATTATTACTTGAATTAACCTATTTTCCTAATTCTTTAGGTTACTAATATATTACTCTAGAATGCTTATTTTAGGGGTATAATAGTTAGAGTCTAAGTAAAGAGTTTCTTTTTCTTAATGAATATTTAATGAAAATTTTGGGTAACAAACCTAGTTGTTATTTAGAGTTGATAATTCCATTATAATTGAAACAATGCTATGGGTTAATCAAAATCATTGAATGTCATAATTCCAAATGAACGTAGAATTGTACTTTTAGTATTTGATCTTTTTACAATTTAGTTTATTTGATTAGTTAATTTATTTTATTTGTGATAAAATCAAAATTCAACCTTTCCCCCAATTTAGTAGCAAAATGATTGTACTCATTGTGGGATCAAATCTTACTCATATTATCTACTATTGAATAATTAAAAGTAAGTTATCAAACTTTTGGTGCATTAAGGACAACTATTAGAGGATATCTAGAAAAAGGCTTCTCTTGTATGACACCATTAAAGCATGACATTTGAAATTTATCTCATTTCACAATACAACAAAATTTTGGATTAAGAGGAGTTTTCCTAGTTTTAGAAATTGTAGAGAAATAAGATATTTTTAGGAGATAAAAACACTAAATATTTTCACTCTATAGCCATTCAAAAGATAAGGCAGAAGCATATCCTTGCCCTTAAGAGTGATACTAATGAGTGGGTTCCTAATCAAGGGAAGTTGAAGCATAAGGCTGGAGATTTCTATGTTTCTTTATTTTTGAACATTATGGATATGCAAAAGGCATCACCTTTTGTTTCATGGTCATCTATTTTACCTTACTTGGTGTAGTTGTTGGGGGAATTACCAAGCTCAAAAGAGGTGCTCTTAGTTGTTAGTTCTATAAGGGCATATAAGGCGCCTACAATTGATGGTTTTTAAGCAGTTTGCCTCTAAAAATATTGGCACGTTATTAGGCCTTCCATCATCAATTTAGTGAGGAATTGTTTTGCATTGGATTGGCTTTTTAAAGGTTTAAATTAGACTTTTATTGTCTTAATTCCAAAGGGGTCTCATCTAGAAAAATTGAGTTAATTTAGGTGATCTCTCTTTAAAACATTGTTTATAAAGTTATTATGAAAGTCATTGTAGACTGGTTACTCTTTCATAAGAGGTCTTAGTTTGTCATCAATTTGATTCAAAGAAAAAATCATGGCAAAAGAAGCTTTAAATTACTTAAAATGAACTTGGAAAAAGCTTATGATCAAGTTAATTGGAGTTTCTTGTGACAAGTGCATGTCCTCGGTGATAGATTGTGTAACTTTTGTGGAAATGATTGTCTTATGGAGTGGTGAATGCACAAAAAAGTTATGGTCGAGTTGCAGATTTCCCCAAGGTAGCCTTATATTCCCCAATTTATTTATGCTTTATGTTGTAAAATTATCTCATTTAATTGTGCAAGCCATTTATAACCATAAGTGGAAAGCCATAAAAATCTTTGCATGGCCTACCAATATCACATCTTTTTCTTGCCAAAGATCTACTATTATTCGGCATTGTCACTCTAACTTCAGCAAAGGCTATTAAGAAGATGCTCCCTCACTTTTGTGCAATCTTTGGCCAAAAAGTGAATCATGAGAAATCAAAGGTGCTTGTGCCCTAGAATTTTTCTTGGTCCATAATAGGCTCTATTAGCTATTCTTGGATTTGCCTTAGTCTAAGATTTGGAGAAGTACCTCAATGTTCATTTATCTCTTCATATACACAATCCTAAAATGTCCTAAGATATGGTGAATAAAGTTCAAGTGAAGTTGATTAGCTAGAAATCAAACTGCTTATCTCTTGCTAGGAAGGAAACTCTTACGTAAACTATTATGTAGACAATTCCTTATTACTTAATGCACAATAGTCTAATCCATTGATGTATTTGTGATAAGTTGGATAGGTGTTGTTAAAGATTTCTTTGGGGTGACTTAGAGAATTAGCAGAAGCCTATCCTAATGGCATAGAAGGAGGTTTGCAAACCAAAATGGGTAGGTGGGCTAGTTTATAGAATGGCTAGATATATGAACATTACTTCACTCGTTAAGCTCAGTTGGGATATTTATATTGGTGCTTACAGGTTTAAGGGGCTCTCTATCCTTCTTTACTTTGTATGCCATTATTTATAGACAAGATATGCTTGTTAAGGTTCTTTAATGGAGCTTAAGAGATGGTAAATGTATAAGGTTTTGGCAAGATGTTTGGGTGTTGGATGTCCCATTAATTGATATTGAGGGTACCAATCTAGCTATCAATGCGCATGGTTGGATGGTGAGTGAATATTTGATTATTAATGATGAGTGGAACTAATAGCTCTTAGATGGGAAAATTCTTGCCCATGTTTGCATATGTCTTCAAGGTATTTTTGTAGCACCAAATTAGGAGTTATAGGATAAACTCATTTGCGATTCTAAATGGAGACAATTTTATATCAAGGAGGCTTACACAACTCTAATTAAGGCTCACATAGCTAGTGTTGGAGATTTGAAAATGGATCTAGCAACTACTAATGCCACAATATATGAGAACTTTCCTTTTGCTTGTTTAAAAAGGAAAACTTCTCCCCAATCACAACTTTTCATCTGTAATATTATAGATAATAGTTTGTGTAGTCATTGCAACTTAGGTAGGAGAGCTTAAAGCATATGCTTTATGATTGTCTTTGTGCAAGGAGCATTTGGAGTCTCCTTTCCTAGACATTAGACTTTGAGCATTGTTTTTCTGATTCTTTTAAAGCCTAGTTTAAGAGTGGGTGTGTGCCCACTAATATTACAACTATTGCTCCTATTATGTTATTTTTGTCACAACAAATAAAGAGGCTATTGCATTTCTACTAATGATAATAGATCTTTAATGATTTTGGAAGAGGTATGGAGACGGGTGGATGAAATTTTGGAAGTCATTTTCGTTGAAAGCCTAATGCAATATAAGAAGAATCATGCCTATCATCTAAGATAGCTTCAATTTCCTCATCATATTCAGCAAAAGGTGGTACCTTTGGCATAATAGTTCTTCTGTAAGGAATAGAAGGCAAAGAAGGATGCTTAAAAGTGTACTAGTGAGGTGACAAATGCATGTGAATATTTACTAACAAGTGCACAAGTCATTCAAGTAATATAAATAATGAATACATTATTGTCTCATGAGGATTGAAAGCAAACAAATACCAAGTGCTTGTCAATCCTAACTTTATTTCAAAGTTTAAGAAACCAAATAAGAGCAAAGAAAATCTAAAGAGAACAATTAAATGCTAAACAATAAGAGTTAACAAAAATAAAAGATACCAAGCTTTTAGAGAAACTAGGGTATTGGTTAACCACACCACTATTACATAAAGTCCTTAGCTAATATACTATCAAGAAAAGGATGTATTCATGCTTCATACAAAGTCTCCATTTATAACTACACTAGTAATATCATTATGCATTTTAGCTATTTCAAAAGGTAGGTAAAACTTTGACAAAAAGTGTTAAGCCATTATATCCTAAGTAGTAGTAGATCTTGTAAGCAAAGAATAAAGATAATTTTTCACTTTTTCTACCTAAAAGAAAGAAACAATCTTAATCTAATAGCATCATCAAAAACATTATTATGCTTAAAAATATCACAAAAATTGGCTATTTTTCAGTTTCTTCATTTGCCATATTTGCTCTTTTGCTTTTGCTTAATGTGTGAACTATCCTTTTAATTTCAAGATCAAATGACATAAGTTTTTTACCACTAGATCATGACATACACTAACAAAAACCTTGCAAAACAAATAAAATTTAAAGAGGACAATTAAATGCTAAAAAAAGAGAGTAAATGAGAATAAGAGATACAAGGGTTTTAAAGACATTAGGGCATTTGTTGACCACACCAATGTTATCCTAGGGTACTTAATTAATTTGCTACCAAAAAGAGGATTTATTTATAAGACAACAAAATTTTCCATGTCATTTAATACTCTTTCTCAAGTTATATTGAATTTAATTTTACTTGTTAATCTACTATATCTTTATATAGATTTAAATAGAAAAAAAAGTATCAAGTTCTATAACAAAAAAAAAAAAAGGACTCTAGCTTAAGTAAATCCTTTTGAAATCCACATATTGCTACTACATGAATCTTGATTATACATCTTTGTATTTCATTTAATTCATGATATGTATTATTTAATTTAATACATGGAATTTACTATATGTCTCAACCATGCATATCAAATCAATTTAAATGGTCATTAAGCCTTTAAAAGCATTAAGCACAATAACGTATATTTGTTATAAAAGGAAAATTCTTGAATAGTATAAATGCAAAAAAAAAAACTTCATAACTATAGTTAGTCTACATTGTAACTCTAGTTAAGAAAATTAGTTCATCCTAAAAGCAATATAAACCTAACTAAACTTTCAAAACAAAAGGAGGTTTGGGAAAATAGAATGATGAAATTGCTTTGGAATTGTTCACTTAGAGATGTTGTCATTACTCTTCTTTTGATCTTTTTATGTTGCTCATTCTTTTTCTTTTCTTGTATGTTTTTCATTTTGCCACATTCTAATTCTTTTTTTATCTTTTTTGTGCCTCCTTGATAATGTAGTAGACCTTTTTGTTAACTAGGGTTTTACTATATCCAGTTAACTTTTAAAATATTTTTAACTCATAAATTATAGATTAAATATCTCCCTTTTCAAATCAAAACTTATTATTACTTCAATTATATCAAAGTATGAGAAAAAGTCTTATTATATCAAAATAGGTTGAGGAAATTTGGTTGGTTAATTTAAGTTCATCTTTCAAATAACTTAAAAAGATTTCCAAACTAGTTTAAAACATGGTTTTTCAAATAGGATTTACATCATTTAACCCTACTTTAATAAGTAAGAACTATTTATGAACATTTTTATGAGGTAAATGAAGAGGTTAAAGACCTATTATTAAAGTGTGTAGCTTGGAATCATGTGCCATAGATCAAGTGGGATTATGCTTTTATGGCTAAGTAGGTCAATGTTTTAGATGTAGATATCAAGCACATAAAAATTCTATGTGCTTTCAAATTAAAGAATATGTGATGAATTTATCCAAAACTTACTCATAAGCATCACTGCAAAGTTACATAGAGTTCTTAGTGAATTTGCTATTAAGAAAAGGTTATATTTATTAGAGAACAAAATTTCTATGATATTTAATACTCTTTCTCAAGTTATATTAAATCTAATTTTACTTATTAACCTACTATATTTTTATGTAGATTTAAATAGAAAAAAGAGCATTAAGTTCTATAAAAAAAAAAAAGAAAAAATACTCTAGCTTAAGTGGATCCTTTTGAAATCCACTTATTGCTACTACATTAATGATGATTCTACATCTCTATATTTCATTCAATTCATGTTATGTATTATTTAATTTAATACATGGAATTTACTTTAAGTCTCAACCAGGCATATTGAATTAATTTAAATGATGATCAAGCCTTTAAAAACATTAAGCACAATAACACTTACTTACCATGAAAGGAAAATTCTTAAATGGTATAAATGTAAAAAAAAAAAAA
>JAHOYR010000009.1:5027914-5051961 GCA_023213295.1 Bruguiera hainesii
ATTTTGGTTAACTACCTTAATTTGACTATATATTTAAGGGTTAAGAAGGAAATACAAATGAAAATTTTAAACTAGTCTTAAATAATTTCCAAAGTGTCTTTCAAAAGTAACTAACAACTTTGACATTCCTATTAGATGCAATAAAATTAGGTATACTATGCAATTTGACAACTTCATTGAAAATTAGTTCGAAAACATAAGATGCATCAATGGACGTATGAAATGAAATGAGCCATTTTAAAAAATCTATCCCTAACAATAAGAATAAAATCATGATCACGAGCTATTTTAGGCAAACCAAGTACAAAAGTTGATTTTTATTGATTTTTTTTTCTTTTTTTTAGTGAGAAAAAAATTATGTTGACATAAAATACTATTTAAGAAAAATAATAAAAATTATAAAATATTAAAATGCATAATGTTAAAAATAAAATATAATGTAAATCATACTATAGTAAATTAAAGAATAAGATAAATAAAAACAAAGAGAGAAAATGAAAACTATTAATAAAGAACAAGGTGATGGTAAATTGGATGTAATAAAAAATATAATAAAGAAACAAATTGATGAATAAAGTAAGGGGATTTTTTTTTAGACTTAAAATAAATTTACTCAATTATTAATAAAATAATAATTTCAAATTTTTAAATTGAGAAAATATACTTGAAATGATACCTTCTATTCAAAAGAGATTGTTGTCATTGATAAAATGTTTTGGCAATGACGATGTCTACCCATAAGCTAGTGTTTGCATTAGCCAGACAAAGGATACGATGATGGTAGCCATAAAAAAAAAAAAACGAATTTACTAATTTTGGTGTGATTTTGGGTCTATTTACATAAACTTGGAAGCTTTTAATAGAAATTTGGATTGTAATATAATCTCTAATATTAAATTGATATAAGATAAATAAGAAAAATTAGGCAAATAATATGAGAACTCACTAAAAACTAAGAATGAGTAAAAATTCACCTAACAAAAATTTAATATTTAATAAATATTTCAATAATTATAATATATTTGATTGAAAAAAATTAATATTGAATTTTATTTATAAAGTTGATTGAAATAAAAAATAAAAATAACAATAAAAAATTTTTCTTAAAATGGAGACCATAAAATATAAAAAAATGTGACAAATAAGAAAATTATAAAACTTATAAAAATAGAGATATCTTGAATAAAAAAATTTTAATTAAGTGCAAAATAAAATTTTCTAAAATATATTTTTTTTAAATATCCTTTCTTGTTAACTATTACATCAACAGAATTAAAAGTATTTCTGTACGGGTGTAGAATAGTTGAAAGATAGGAACGTGTAACAGGGACCTAGAGCATCAAGTTGTCAACCGGGAACCAAAATAATTTTCCTAAAAAGCCCTCTTCCTCTGCCCCTCCCCTCGACATCTCTCTGGTGGGCGCAAAGACAAAACGTAGTTTTAAATTTTGCAGTCTAAAGAGGTCTCTCCTCCATTTTCCTTTCTCTTCCTGCAAATGTTGTCTGGAGACAGACTGGAAGCAGAGCAAAGATAGCGGCCATATCTGTCATTAGAAAGGTGCATATTGATTAACGAGACCAAGAATCTCACCGATCAAAAATCACCTTTCTTTTCATTTTCTGCCACTGCACCACCAGTGTAACTCTTCTTTTCCAAGGATTTTTGTTCAATGTCTTTGTCAACATAAAGATTTGACAGAAAATAAGATTTTTGCAAAAAATGTTAGCCTAATTTAAATTTAAAATTCAAAGATCTTATAAAAAAAATAACATGAATCAAAAAGATAAGTATTCATATATATCTCAAATGCTTGTCAATCAATCAATTAAATATATAAAAATATAATAAAAATAAATTGACATCAATAAGTATGCAGAATAGATTAGAACAAAAAAAAAATATAACATATGATTCATAATAATCTCAATAATCTATACCTTTTGGCGATGATGACTATTAATGATTAATAGGCTAAAAGGATAAAATAAATGCAATATTTCACCATAAATGTTTGCACTTCCCTTTTGCTAATACAATCAAAGTAATTGAACAATCATATTAATCAACCAATAAAATAATGCAGATATCAAAACATGATGATTAAGATATTAATCAATTAATAAGCATGACAAATTAAGTATCAGAACAAACTCTCAAATATAAGCATAATGAACTGAACAACTCATGATCTAAAATAATTAAATTTAAAGAAGAATCGGAGCATAAAGTAATAAAATATTAAAAAGGTATAATAATAGGTGCAATCATCCAAAATAAAAAGAAAGTAGCATAAAAAATCCATGCCTAAAGTATTTACAAGGTTATCAATAATCTTTCTCCCTTTGTGGCATCATCAAAAAATGTAAGAACTAGACTTCATTGCTTCTTTTTTCTTGAAACTTTAATTAGAGAGACTTCCTTTACGCAACAAACCAAGAATAAATGCAAAATTCTTTTACTATTCCATCATAAAATTTTGTAGTTCCACTTTAATTTCATCTACATTAACCCCAAGCCCATTCAAGTTCTCCTTGATTTTTTCAATTTTCTTAGTTAAGGATGACAAATCAACAACAGTGGAGTTTTGGGGAGGAACTAAAGGACCTACTGTGGTTAGCTTTGTGCTAGATGGTTTTAAGCTTCATCTTGGTATCTTGAGGGTGTAAATTATTTTACTTCACTTTTCACCAAGTGCATCTACTTTAAAGTGGTAGTACTAATGTATCTACCCTTATTGAAGTGTGAAAGAGCCCTTCTACCTATTAATACTCTTAACTTCATAAGAAGATAACACAAGTGCATAACAAAAAGAAACTTTTTAACCTTCACCTTTTGATCTTTTTCAAGCACCATCATCATGTGTTTTGGAAAATTAAAATTCTTTTCCTTTAAGATGTAGGTCAACATGCATATATATGAAAAGGTTAAGTAGGCATAATGACTAACCCTTGGATTAATGTTACAAGCCATAATCTTGTAAACTATTCTTGATTTAATTGGCAATGAAAAACCTTAAAAAGGCTTCTTGATGTTAACAACTTCTTTGCCAATCTCATGTTGTCCTTCAAAGATAGTCTCCAACTGCTTTTAAGGAATGAATTTACCAATAACCCAATGTCACTCTAGTTGACACTACAATTACAGTAGGTGTAATTTTTACTTCCTTTTTATTCACATAGGGAGTAATTATATTACAAGCTTTATTCACTTTTATACTTGCAAAAAAAATAACTTGATCATCTCAGCGTAAAATTCATTATGGAAAGTGATAAACCCTACTTATTTTGATAAGTAAACTCCCATAAAAAACTATTTTTCTCAGACTAGCAAGAAAGTTCAACCAAAAGGTCTACTAGCATATACAGTTCCTTTTCTAAACTTGCAAAATTGCTCACACTCTTAAAAGTTCTATATTAAGAGGTATAGTAGTTTGATTTCAGTTTCTTAAGATAAAAGGACCTATTATAAATGCCATTTAAGATGAAAGTGGAAGTGCTGATTTTGTAGGTAGTGTTGCTAAAGAAAGAGGCATTGAGGAGGTCTTTAAATAGGAAGGTGAGACAAGTTTAGCACTTTGAGATTTCTCATTCATCTTCTTATTTGGTATTAGTTTTGTTCTCTTTGTTAAAGGTTGACTTGGGTCCCTTTTTTTAGGTTTTGTCAATAAAGTAGGAAAGATGTAAGAAATCTTCAATGTTGAAGATCTTAACGATGTAGATGATGGTGAGACCTAAAGGGTGACTATTGGCTTTGGTGTTAAGGTTGCTGGCAACATGGAGGAGCTGTGGTGGCACTTTAGATTCTACAAGAAATTGAACATGATTTCCTTGGTTCTAGCATGCTTCTCCTTAAACTAGATCCATATATGATAGGTTTAAGTTATTGATGTGTTGGAGTCTTGAATAATAATGGATTATGTGGAAATTTGTATATTTAGGATTTAAATTCAAAAATTAAAAGCAAATTTTTGAATAAGAGGATTTTTGCAATCTCAAAAGGGCAAAGGGAAAAGGGAAAAGGGAAAAGGGAAAAAGGGGAAAAGAGGATTTCTAAAATACTATCGATTAACTAAAGTAAGTTATAGGTCGACCACTAATATCACTTGACTAGAGTAAGCCATAAGTCAACCATTTACATCAATCAACTTATTTTTTTAGTCCAATCAACCATTTTCTCATGGACAAAAAATTAATTTTCATTTTTCAAACTTGAAATGTCTAGTTCAACTTGTAAAACCTATATGAAACATTTAGTTATATATAATCATGCCTTAAATCATATAAAAACATATAAAATCACATGATTAAAAGATCAATCCAACTCAATGATGCCAATCACTGTTTAATTGTTACAAACCTATCCTTACTTAAAGGTTTATTAAAGATATTAGCTAATTAATGATTGATGTCCATAAAATCTAGGGGCACATTTCCTTTAAACACATGATCCCTAATGAAATGTTGTTTGAAGACAATATGTTTAGTTTAGGTATGGTATGTAGGGTTCGTAATAGTGTTGATTGCATTTATGTTATCACACTTGGTAGGAACATAAGAGTAGTACAATCTAAAGTCCTTTAAACTCTATTTTATCCAAAGCAATTGAGTATAACAAGTACCAATTGCCATAAACTATACTTTAGCTATAGAAAGAGTAACTGAATCTCATTTTTTACTACACTATGAGACTAAGGTTTGGCCAAAGAGTTGGCTTACACCCATTGTACTCTTCCTCTTAATTTTACCTCTTGCAAAGTTTGAGTTTGAATACCCTACTAAGTCAACGGCCATTCTTTTGGGGACCAAAGTCATAAACTCATGGTTCCTTTCACACACCTAAACACTCTTTTAAGAGTAATTAAGTGTGACTTTCTTATACTAGATTGAAATCTTACACACATATAAATAGCAAATATCAAATTTAGTCTACTAGTAATAAGATGGAGAAAACTACCTATCATACCTTGATATGACTTTTATCCATAATTTTATCATTTTCTTCATTATTCAACTTTATGGAAGTAGTTATTAGAGTGTCATAAGATTTAGAATCATCCATGTCAAACTTCTTCAATAACTTATTTGCATAATTGGATAGGTTGATGAAGATTTCATCTTTTTTTTGCTTGATTTGGAGTCTAAGGAAAAAATTTAATTATACTATCATGCTCACCTCAAACTATATCTCTTTATCACTAGCAAACTCTTTGCACAATGACTTATTAATAGTATTAAATATGATATCATTAACATAAATTTGAATGAATAACAAGTCCTTACCTTTTGACTCAATAAAAAAAAATGATATCAACTTTTCTTGATCTTTCATACCAAGGTCTCAATGCTTGCTATAAAGCTTTTGAAGTCATGTCAATATGATCAGAGAACTCATTGATTTCAAAATTGAGGGGTTGACATAGTCTTCCTTTATGATATAACCATTTAGAAATGTGCTCTTCATATCTATTTGATATAGCTTAAATGCTTATGAGATGTAAATATAAGTAACATTTTAATGGCCTCTAATCTAGTAACTAGGGCAAAGGATTCATGGTAATCAATGTTCTCTTCTTTGTTATAGCCTTTGACAACTAAACTTACCTTATTTCTCACAATTTGACTACTTTTATTAAGCTTGTTTCAAAAGACCCATTTAATCACAAGGTCTAGGTACCAAAATCTAGATCTTGTTTTTCTCAAACTAATTAATCTTATCCTCTACATGCACTTAAGATTGGTTAACTAATGCATCATTTACATACAGTAGCTATGCTTGTTAAACAAGTTCTTAAAAAGTTAGAAGGATTACTAATAATTTGATCCTACAATACCTTTCTAGCATGCTTCCATTCTCTTAAAACCTATTGAACAACACTATCAAGGTTATTATCCTTTGGAATGTTACATACATTCACTTTTGGTTGTTCATTTTGCTCCTTTTGAATACCACTATAATAATATTGCTACCTTAACCTTCTTTAAACTTTTATTTGTTCCTACAAAGTCATCTAATTTTTTCTTTCTAAGAGAGAAGGGATTAACTTCATCAAATGCAACATGCATGGACCCTTTTACAATAACAAACTTTTTGTTAAATACTCTATATGCCTTGTTACTAGAAGAACATCCCAAAAAGATCCCTTCATTTGCCTTAGAATCAAACTTGCCTAGGTTATCTTTTATGATTAGAATATATTACTTGTAACTAAAGACATATAGGAAGTTTATTTTAGACTTTCTCCCATTTCATAACTCATAAAAGGTCTTTAAAAAAATCGAGTGAATGAAGACTCTATAGGACACATAGCAAGTGGTAAGGACTACTCTTGCCCAAAATTATTAAGGAAAGTTATACTTATTTAACATGTTTATAACTATTTCTTGTTAGGATTTATTCTTTCTTTTATCTACTCTATTTTGTTGTGTTGTTCTTAGAGCTAAAAAGTTATGAGAGATACCTTAAGAAGTGTAAACATTCTTAAAGCTCTCATTCTCATAAGCATCCCATGATCACTTTTAATTGAAATAAAATAGTAGTCCTTTACATTTTGGACTTGCATACAAAACTGCTTTAAGGTCTTTAAGCACTTGTCCTTGTAAACTAAGAATTTAAACCATGTAAATATACTATATTCAGCTATAGTGACATATACAGGTAACTTACTACCTAAAGATGAAACACAGGTAGGACTAAATAAGTCTATATGCAACACTTATAAAAGTCTACTAGTAGATATTACCTTTTTCTACTTGAAAAAGCTTTTACTTTATGTACCCATTTGACATGCATCACATACCTTATCCTTACCAATTTTTAGCTTTAGAAGATCTTCCATAAGTTTATACTAGTTGAGCTTTATTATGAATGAGAATTAATTATGCTTATTCCCTTTTACATTTACTCATTTTCAATGAGTTTTATACCTACTTAAGCTAATTAGAATATATTTTGTGATATAGGTATTGGGGAAGTTTTAAGAATATATGCCTTTAGTAGGAAAATTTTCAACATACATTTTATCATTTTGACCTAAGATGCTTGTATTAGGCTTTTTATTGACTTAGAGGTCTAAAGTGAAAAAGTGTTCTTTAATAAAGTTGTATTAGACATCCCAAATTTTCTAGATTAAGGTTGTGAATGTAAATTTGAGTTTGTTTAGGCCTTAAGATATTGCTCTAAAGATAAGGCAAAAAACTAAAGTCTAGTCTTAATTGAAGAAAGAGTCTTAATTAGAGTAGGATTCTTGTTTGAACATTGAGTACTTAAATAGGTATAACTTGAGTTTTAGATGTCCACATCAGGTGATTCAAAAGTCTAAATTGAAGTAAACATTTAGGTCTATAACTTGGGCTTTAGACCTTTGTTTTAGGCATGCCTTTATGCATTGGAAAGTTGGACGAGAGGAAAACAAGTTTCATAAAGAAGCCAAACCCTAATTATGACTAGATCTAGTTTAAATTTGGCTAAAAATCCAATACAAGAAGTCTAAAAGATTAAGGAAATAAGATTAGGTTTTCTTCAAGATTTTTGGAGAAAGTTTTTTAGAGTCTTTAGGGTTTGTTGGTGGCTGGTATGTATGTTTTTAGGATATAAATAACCATCTTTTGAGTGTAGATAAAAAAGAACATTGAGATGGAAAAAGAATCAAAAGATCACTTTAAAAGGAATTTGTTTTTCTAACATGCATAATTAGGTTATTCAAAGGTCGTAAGGAATTTCAAAATTTTTGATATTTTAATGGTATAAATTATTCTAGTATATTGTTCTCCTTTCTTATGGAATTGTTTAGGTTATTCTAATTGAATGGTTAAATGATTGTTTGTTTAATTAATTTGGTTAGGCTTGTTGAATTTGATTAAATGAATATCAATTGCTAGAATTAAGAATTGTGATCCGTTTTTATCTTCTTCCTGATCACTAAGTAAAGAATAATAATAGGGGATTATGGACAAGTTTTCATCTTATTATTATGAATAACCTAATGGAAATCAAATGATCCAAACTTGTATAATTGTTGCTTATATTAACATAAAGAGCTTATTTTAAGGGTATAATGGTTAAAGTCTAAGTAAAGAGCTTGTTTTTCATATTGAATACCTAAGGAAAAATTAGTTAATAAAGTTTGTTATTATCTAGGGTTGATAGATCCATTAGAATTGAGACAATGTTATGGGTGATCAAAATTATTGAATATTATAGTTGCAAATGAACCTAGTATTGGACTTTTAATATTTGATCTTTATATAATTTATTTTGTTTAATTGGCTTATTTACTTTATTTGTTACAAAATTAAAATTCAAGTTTTTCCTCCAAGTATGTTAATGTGTTTAATTTTTAGTTAATTAGTAATGAATTAATTACACTCCCTATGAGATTGACCCTTAATTACATTATTTACTATGAAATAATCGAGAGTGCATTTTTTGTGCTTAATGATAGCTACCATTTTGATAATTGCTTCATTCTTGCATAGTCTAACCTTTGATGCCATATTTAGGATTTCTCACTAACAAAAGCAAAGCACTTAATATCTTAGTTAAAGTATGTAAATCAATGATATACATATTATTCAATCATTTAGCAATAAATAAGGGATTATATTTTGGAATTAACAACATGACAAACATTTTGCTTAAATAATACCTTTAGGCTTTATCACATAATGGACTAATGCTAACCAAATTAAGCTTGAGTCCTTAGGCATGTGATAATTGTCAATCATTAAGGACTTTTCCTTAGGTATCTTGCTGATGCCAATAACCTTTTCTTTAGCATTCTCTCCAAACATTACTGTCTCACCATTTATTTTCTTGAGTTAAATGAAGATTTTGAGATTCCTTTTATAGTGTCTTAAGTAGCCACTATGTAGATATCATTCTTTTTGTTTTTTTTTTTCATGCTACCAATTAGGCATTCTTGAAAACAAGTCATACAGATTTAGGTACCCAAAATTTCTTAGAACCTTGTGGGTTAGCTTTGGTGCTTCTATTACTTACATGAGAATAACCATCTAAACTCTATCTCAAGTTGGAAGAATATTACATATGACTATTATCACTATAAAAATAGCATTTAACATGATTTTTAGTATAGTGTCTATATGGATGAGCATTATATTTATTATAATTATGCCACCTATTATAAGAGTATGCATACTTATGAAATGCTTTAAGTCTTTGTGTGTGTCTTATATACATATATGCATACTTACAATATGTTTTTCTACCATGATATGATACATGAGCATTCTTATACAATGTACTATTAGATGATTGTGTATGTGTGTGTATGAGCTCTTGTGTATGTGTGTGTGTATGAGCTATCTTGCCTTGAGAACTTATATGAGAACAACCATATAAACTCCATGCAATGTTGAAAGAATATTACATGTGACCATAGTTATTATAGAAATAACATCTAACATGATCTTTGACATGGATTTTATATGTATGAGCATCATATTTATTATAATCATGCCATCTATTATAAAAGTATATGTGCCTATAAAATGCTTTAAATCTTTATGTGTGTCTTGTATACATATATGTAAGAGTATTCTTATATAATGTACTACTAGACGCTTGTGTACATGTATATATATGAGTTATCTTGCCTTGATAAGTTATATGAGAATAACCGTATAAACTCCATCTCATGTTGGAAGAATATTACATGTGACCACAATTACTATAGAAATAGCATTAAACATGATCTCTTACATACATTATATATGTATGAGAATTATATTTATTATGATCATGCCATCTATTATAAGAGTATGGGTGCCTATAAAATACTCTAGGCCTTTATGTGTGTCTTGTATATATATATATATGCATACTTACAAGATGCTTTTCTATCATGATATGATGCATTTGTATTTTTATATGTACTATTAGATGCTTGCATAAGTGTGTGTACATGAGTAGTCTTATCCCCAGAAACTTTGAGTTGATATGCATGAGATGTATAACCTATACCACTCTTCTCACCTTGATACTTTTAAGAGCCAAGTAGTATGTCTAGTTTATCTTTACTTTCAGTAAACTTGAAGAGAAATTCTTAAAGTTTAAATTTTTCTTTCTTATGATGAACATTATCATTTAAAGCTTGACAAGTCTGTTTTCATTGTAACATTTTCTAGGTCATTATTTTTTTCAATGACTTACTTAACCTTATCTTTTAAAGAAGTATTCTTATATTTTAGAGAATCATTCTCATCTTTTACTATATTATTCTCACATTTTGAGGATTCAATTTCATATTTCATAGAAACATTCTTAACATCTTTTGTTCTTGATAACCGTGTCTTTGAGCTTCCTATCCATGTAATCTTAAATGTTATATAATTCATCAATCAAGGAATCATCATCATTAAAGGTATCATATTTAGAGTTTACCACATCTTATATGGCTATGAATACTAAGTTGACTCTAATATCATTGACATTATCTTCTAAATTAATTAAATCATCCTAAATAGCTTTGTGTACCTTCAAGATTGGCTTTTTATCCTTTTTTATGTTTATAGGACAACTAGAAGTAATACGATCAAATTTATTACAATTGTAAGAAATGATTTGAACGTCACGAGAAAAATTACCTCTTGATAAGTTATTTAATTCTTAAAAGAACCGAGAGAGAAAAACCATTACTTTCTATTTCATTCAATTTCATTCAAAGTTGTCTGATCTTTTTTTGTATACAAAGGGTGCCTATTTATAGGCTAAGATAACTATGCTAAAAGGGCACAAATTCCTACTTAAGACAATTCCTTATTTAGGAGAAATTCCTATCTAGATACAAATTCTTATATATAAAATAAACTCCTAATTTGGAGTAATTACTATTACCTAGTCCAAATACTTTAAGTACTCTAATGATATTAATAAGGTCTAGACTCTCTTCCAAGTTTGAATTCACACCATTTGAAACTTGGTTGGCCTAAACGTCCTTAATTAGCCCATTTAGTTTTTCTTTCATCTTTCTAACTCTAATTTGTGTTATTAAGTCTCTTGAAATGTGCAATGGACTTCTTGGATCCTTTGAAGCATTCCACCCCTCATCTCTACGATTCTTATCATACAATTTATTGAATTTCCTATAGCCAACACACAATTCATTAACTCAAATATTAACCCAAAAACATTAATTTACCATTTTCGTGGGTATTGCTTGTCTCCAAATCTCTACTTTAAGCTCTACTTCCAATTAACCCCTAATTACTTTTTCTATAAACTCTAAGTGGTGATGAATGAGAGGGAAGAAGCCAACGAGATGACTAGCAATTAGATGGGGTAGGGGGCTAATGCTCATTGGAATTGAGAGGGAGATTGGAAGGAATTAAGGAGGAAAGAAGAAGTGAAAGGCCAGGGTAGTGTGGGAAACAAAGAAGAGACTGTCGACTAGTGAGGATGGGGAAAATTGTGGGGAAGAACTACTGTGGTGGGGTGTGTTAATCAAGAAATTTGATGTCTTGAGGGAAGAGAGGGACAGGGGATTTGCATTTGTGAACTTGTTCGAGCAAGCTCACAGTATGTTAATCAAGAAATTTTAATGTCTCTTACCAGTACTTATGCAAATAGACTACTGAATGCATTAAAAAATCGTTCGATGTTTCGTCTAAGTCTAATCCTCAAGTTAGGATTTCTGAAAATAAAAATTGAATTAGACATAATAAACATTGGAAAGCTTGATATCAACAAGCCTAATAGGCAGTCCTTAACTTGCAGACAAAAAACTTACGAGCTGAGTGTTGATTGACATAATTTATGCATATAGTAAGACATAAACTTTTAATTGGTATGTGACCAATTTGAACATAAACTCAGCTGGAAACCTTGGTGCTATATGTTTTATATTGATAATGGCGTGCCAATTCATTGATATAATGCTTAGATGAGTAAATCAAAAGGTAAAAAGCATCACATGCATTTCATTACCAAGCTCATGATAGAGCAAGGATCAAGTTTTTGCAAGATTTTTCTTTCGCTTCTTCCTTTCTTTGTTTCTTTTTTCTCTTTTAGTTATTATAAATTTAAGACATCTCTTGAATGTGACATAAAATGTCAAGGTTGACTATTTTAACAGGGCAGTTACGAACTGATTTTCTTGTATTCTAGTAGATATAAATGCCAAAGGCTTGGATTTGGGTAGCATTCCCTTCTTTTTTTTTTTGTTTATAAATCTAAAGTTTCCCTTTGTATTTTGGGTAGCATTTCTTAGCCCTGAAATTGTTGTTTTCAGTTTCTCTCGGGGTTTATGGATTACACGACATAATAAATGCCCTCTCTTTTGTTAATTGTATCTCTGTGCTTCCAAAAAATTTGAACCAGTTACCTTTAACTTCAAAATTCAAGTTACTAGGATGTTCCTTATGGGACAAAGGCTAGTTACTATGACATCGTCATGATGTGTTACATAAACGAATGAATCACTATGGAATATCTTTTTTATAGAACATAATGAATATACTTGGAATATTTTTTCCACAACTGAATGAACAATTCTCGAAATTATCATCAAGAGTAATATTGTTCTTCTAACTATTTTTCTATGGAGGAAGGGTGATAGGGCTACTTACTCATTTTTTTAATCCTGTTTGAAAGGAGTGAACTCATTCTTTGGTTTATAGAAACTAACTTTTAGAGAGGTCTCATGAATGAAGCAAAGTGTTGTATAATTTTCTCAAAGTTCAGTTTCCATAAATCAGCTCCAAACAAAATGATTGATGTTGACACAACAGCTAATAACTTGAATTTATAAATTAAATGTTTCAAGTTTGGGTATAATGATCATGAGAGAGGGAGTAATTGTTATAAAATAAGAAAGTCCTACTCTTGTCGTATAGTTATAGTTAATTGTTAAATTCCAAGACTATATGGATAGTTTTGATCGTCATAATATAGTTGTCACAACTTGTTAGACTAGTGGCTCATCTCCATAGAAGTTAATGGCCTAAGGTTAAAAGGTACATAAAATACGGAAAGGAATAACTTATAAAAGGAAATAGCTAGAGGAATAAACAATGTCAAACTAATGAGTGATTCCCTATAAAACAAAATAAATATTTCAGATATTTTTTATTTTCTTGACTTATTTAGATTAAAAACTCTATGCCCTATAGGTAAATTTAATCATTGGTGTTGGTTCTTAACATAACCCAAAAATAGTGGTGAATTAGGTCTAATAACTTAGTCAAGTCTCCTTTAATTCTAATTTAAAAAATTAATAAAAAATAACAAATAAAATTAAAACAAACAATATAATCAACAAAAAAATTAAAAAAAGAATCAACATAATAATTTATAATAATTTAACTCAAATAAAAAAACTAATTTTACTTTTTACTATTCTTTTTAGAAAATCAATTTTATTATTACTTTTTAATTCTACAGGATAAAAATAATTTTTTAAATTTGGTCTTTTTAACTTTCATCACAATGACATTTTTAGAAAGTTTTTAAAAGAGGATATTAATTTTCCATAACTTTTAGAACCTTACATTTTATCACTTTTTATTAGAATACTTTTACCTTTTTACAATTATAATTTTTCTCTTTCAAAGTCTTTACCTTTTGATTTTATCACTTTTGATTATTTTGCTCTTTTTATAGATAATTACAATATATAGTTTTTTGAGATTTGACGTAAAATAATTTTTCAAATTTTTTATAAACTAAATGTAAAATTTAGTTGTAGAATATTGATTTTTTCATAAGAGGAACCAATTCTAAAAACAAAATGTATTTCTTTTAAACTATCTATCAACCGCAATACTTAAATTTGTTAAACGACTTAAAATCTGTAACTTTTCTACTTCTACTCTTCACGTTTTTCAGTTTTATGGGCTGATAGCAGCACTACTTTGCATAAATCGGAAAGTCCATTCTCACTCTTTAAACCTGGGCTGTCATACTAGTTGTCTAGTTCATTTATTTAAAACTAACAAAAAGAAATTAAAAAATTTAGACATGGATTAACCGGTGAATCCTCTTCCTCCTGAAATCTTTTAGATCTCAATCACGACAAGCCTTTCCTTTCCACTTCTTTGTTAAAAAAAAAAAAAAATTATAACAAAAATGCTCTAGCCTTTAGGCACACACACGAGGTCCCCCCTTAGCAAAGATTAATAAGATGATTTTGTTTTTTTTAAAAAAAAGGAAGGATTTTTGTGAGGTGAAAGGCCATGTTTTGGCATTAAGATATGTCATAATCTAAGCAAGTCTGGGTTCTATTGATCTATGAATGTAGGTAGTAGTAGGCGTACATAAGGGTGTCGTTCATTTGTTCATATAATCAGCCGAGACACTTGCAATGCGTGATAATCCTTTTAGCATTTTCTAAAGTAATATACTAATGAAGGATACAAAAATTTCATTCTCAATACTGCTTGTTTATCATATTCAAAGAATTATGCTGGGTATGAAGTTCACACACATTTCTTTATCTACACTAACTAATATCAAAATTCATATTAACGCCGTATAACATTAATTGTTATCTAACTCATTAACTTTAGAACTCCTCAATATTTTTTTTTGTTTTTCTGAAAACAGAACTCATCAATTTTAAATAAGCAAATTTGCAGGATATTTTCCGTGTGTAGCTTGTGCATCTGGGCATTTGAAAAAAGAAATTGCTTGCGTGTCCCCATTTATATATGTTGCTTGACTTTTATAGAAAGCATGTTTCATGCAACACTCTGGATGTCCCTCAAGTTGTCCAAAAAAGAATGTTATATTAGTGACAACTTATGTAATCACAATATCAGCGGTTTAGCCGCAAATGAAACAGTTGAGATTTTATCTATTAGGCGTATTTTGCGCCTTCAAATTGAAGAATACCGGGCGGGGACAAAAACTATAAACTGCATGACTATTTCAACCCTAGTTGCCTAGACGTCATTGGCAGACTTAAAGAAAGTGTTGTGATTCTGCAGTTGCTAGACAAATTTTCTTGAAGAATAAGTATCATGACTTTACAATTTGCAAACTTGTGCTGAACTTATAAGATGTAATGACCAGCTGAGAAATTTTCACTGAGTTTTGGCTTCTCGCAATCATTTAGACGTATTCATCTTACATAGACGGATTGTATTGATCTATGGAACTGCTGTCCAATGACAGACTCTCTTAGCGTGAACAGAACTGGGAAAATCAACAACTTGTAGATCCAGGACATGGAAAGCAATTTAGCTGCCAAAATACTCAGAAACGAAACAAGACTAATGCAAGATACGTCTTCAGAATAGATCAGCTACGATATTCATATCCATGGTTATTGTCTTAAAAGTTTAAACAAGACTAACAAACTCTAGACGGGACAAAGGGATCATCACATGTCGTGCATCTTGAAACAAGCTATGCCCATTTTGCCATTAAGGACATGATTCCAGCACCTACGAGAGCAGAAATATAACCCCATATCTGGAGCTTTACACTTCCTTGCATTTTGGGCCCTAGAAACTCTGCTGCCAGGAGGTCCACCAGTGCCGTATAATTCAGTAACCCGGCAGATGCAGCATTTAGCAGTCCCACCACAATTAGAGCCGTTGGACTGTCTTCCTTGTAAGCTTTTGACAAGAGAATTCCCAGCGCGATACCGAAAGGAGTTGTGGTGGAGAAGAAAAACACCATGATTGCTTTCGTCTTCATTCGGTATTCAGCCTGATCATTCATGACCGAATGCAAGTGTTAGAAAAGGTGTATTTGATCGTGAATTATGGCATGCTTATTCCATGTTAAATTGTACCAAGTTTTGTAACCTGTAATATGCATCCTCCGAGACCCATTCCTTCAAAGAGTTGATGAAAGCAAAAGGCAGCAATGAGTGGCCTGATTGTACATGGATTGGCAGATGCCCCCATTGAGAGACCTATTACCACTGAGTGAACAACAATGCCAAATTCCAGCACCTACACGTATACATTGCACACAATAATTTGTAATGATCTAAACGCTGGAACCAATTGTATAGATCCAAGATGTGAACCAAAGATAACATGCATATCAAATTTCAGCTAAGAATCAATTTTCACACAATCATGTATAAAAGAAATCAAGGAACATTAATGACTCTAGCAGAGAAAAGATCAACACTTTTGGACTGGTGCAAGATCGCCGGTCAGCAATGCCATAATCTTACATTGACAATTGGGAATATAAATATACCTGTGCCACAACCCGATTCCTCATCAACACCTTACGGGCATCGTCATTCTCAGCCCTTTTAGCAGCTTCTAACTCAGGACCATCTCTCCCCTCTACCACCCGGTTGTCAACGACAGCATTTTGATTCTTATTATTGTTATTGCTATTGCGCTTCCTGTAATAACTCAGTGAAAAAGAATCCAACATGAGGGTCGCCATGGCGGACAACATCGCCACGAAGCCGGTGAACGGGAATTTATGCCAGGGATTGTCGGGCAAGCACGGGGACTCAAGTCGTCGAAAGAATCAGGCAAGACGTGCATGTACCCGGTGGAGAGGATGACACCAGAAGCAAAGAGTTTAACGAGTACGAAAGAGTCTCTGTCGGGCTTGAGAGCGGGGACAGAGCGGGAGAAGAGTGGCAGGGTGACCCCGATCATGCTGGTGACGAGAATGGAAAATATTGCAATGATCTTCAGCTTCAGGGCCTTGGCCTTGTCCTGGCAGCTGCCCACGGATTTCTGGCATTGTTCCTCCGCCAGAGTAATTGGCGAATGCACGGAGACGAGGAGGAGGCCGATGATGAGAATCAAAGTCAGCTTTGGGTGGGCCATGGCCGATGCCTGGAGGTTTGGACTCACAAAAGCTCAAATCAGCTGTGTTCCCAGTGGGAGTTTCACGCCTTTGTATAAAAGGACTGGCGTGTGCTCCCTTCTGTCGAGCGGGTGCTTTGGGGATGTCAGCATTTTTCTACTTTCCTTTTGTCATCATTTTCTTTATTTAAATTGACACGCGCCAAGCAGTGGCCCGCCTCGGCTCCCTCCTTCGTTAACCAACGTTATTCCATCCTAGTCGGCTGCCACGTCACTCCATAGGGCGGCGGGCGCGTGTTTTCTCCATGTGCCCCTCGTTCCTAGTCTCTCGTTCGTGCTACCCTCCAAGAAACCAAAAAATGAAAAGAAAAAATTTCGACACACGCGCTCGAACACACGCCAACTGTCCCACACGCACGCGTTACACCGATTAGCGCGCAACGGAATGCTCTCTCGCTCCGCCGGGAAATCTGCATGTCTAATCTAATTTCGCCTCCATTACCTTCCGTTCTCGCGCGCCAATACTGAGCTGTCTGTCCAGTCTCTTGTAGGTTCTCCTTTCTGTGGCAGTGGATTTTTCCCTTTCAAATGAATAATTGAGTTTTGGTTATCGAATTCTATAAATTATAGACAGAATGCAGGATAGAATGTCTGCGTACCACCATTTGCCATGTCCAAAGGCAAGGCTTTGGATTGGTTTTGCTCTCAGCCGGAACTCACGAACAATCCACACAATATGGAAACACAGTACTGTAATAAATAGTGTGTACAGGCATTTTTGTCGTTATTCATTTTGTCTACACACTGTCATATTATACTTAAGAGTTGCACGGTGCATTTTGTTTCTTATTGAAGAAACATGATCTGGGGTAGTGCCGTTCCGAGGAATCTAGGTTCCCTTTCGAGTTTCTTTGATTTGTGCTGTATATGCATCCTTCTCATTAAATTCTTTCAGGTTGGTCGCCAACTTTCCCCCCTAATGACATATCACGGATCAATTTCAGTAGATCTGCTCTCAGAAAAGTATGCTTGGTAGAGGGTAAAACTTTCCACATGATACTGTTTTCACTTTGGTTGCTGAGGTTATCCCATTTGGTGATTAATTTTTGTTTTTGTGTTATAATAGGTTTCCATTTACAGTTGTTATGAATTGGAACGTTTTATGTTACTGTGCATTTGTTGTCCTGTCAGAATGATTGCACAAACTGTGGGACCAAGAGTGCCCCAGTAAGTGTCGTCTGGGGCGACAGCAATGCAGTCCGTTTCAATTTTTGACTGGATTATCCCGTGTTTACCTGGTCAAACAGGTGGGCTCGTGATGTCGTTGGGAAGACTGCAAAATGGGTTATGTCAACAAAAGTTTTTAGTGTAAAACAAAGCAAATATACTCTTTCAGCGTGCTTAAAGATGCAAACTAAGTTCCCTATAGAATTAGGCCAGCAAATATTTATATTAAATAAAATGCATTCTTTCGTTAACATGGCTTCAATATCTGAATTACAAACCATAAAACCTAAATATTCTTTATTCAGTTGGTTTGTGCCATTGCTCTATTATACATACAAAGGATTATAAGGTTGATCACTTGGAACTGGTATCCCCTTTTCCTGGTAATTGTTAATCCTCGATATCTTGATTTCTTTTACTAGTATTGTTCTGAAAACATTAGCATCAGTCAGACAATCTTATGATGCAGTTACCATCCTTCAACAAGACTGTTCGGGTTTGTTCTACATGCTAAAGCTAAACTCCTTTACAGAGAAGCACCTCAAATTGCTGTCAGCTTCGTTTTAAGCTTTGACCAACAAGTGGTGTTTCCGGTATCATGGTATCGTACATTTATGTATGTTAATTTACAAAGCTGACAGTGCATGCGCAGGGCTCTATTGATTTGAAATGTTTATGTCATCTTGTAATGACTAATCTTTGAAGCCACCAATGAAAAAAAAAAGAGAAAAATAAATATCCAGAAAAGATGTGTAGTAAGAAATTGGTCTTTTTTTTTTTTTTTCTTTTTACACCATATTTGTTTTTTTTTGTTACCGAAAAAAAAAAAAAGAAGAATATCACTACTTAATATGAAATAAAATTTAATTTATAAGACTTTTCTCTATTGACTAGCAAGATCTTCGACATAATTGGCACTGATATAATAATTTTCCTATTTTGAATTTCTTGCCGGTAATTTTTGTGCAAGCTAAATTATAGCTCATGCCAAGACACTGCCTCAAGTTGGTGCATACATATCGCGTATGTCTAATTTGTCAATTGGGCTAGAGAATGCCTTGCTCCTTACTGCTTTTGTGAGAATATCTGCAAGTTGATCCTCCTATCTCATGAACGAAAGTCGTATAACCTCTGCCTCAAACTAGTCTTTGATAAAATGTTGATCAACCTCCACATGATTTGTCTGGTCAAGCTGAACTGAATTTTAAGCAATTTTCATAGCAGACTTAATATCATAAAAAATTCAGCCTCTGTAACCAAATTCCCACCAAAAGGAGTTATATAGCTTGACTTGGATTTCCTATCAACAGTACTTTCAGCCTAATCTGCATCCATATACCCTTCAACATGCATATGATTATGTTTTTCAAACACTAGTCCTTGTCTTGGAGAAGACTTCAAGTACCTTAGGATTCTAAATATTGTGTTCATATGATCTTTGTTAAGATGGTGCATAAATTGACTCATCACACTTACAAAATATGCAATATCTAGTCTTGTGTGGGATAAACAAATCAAGTTCCCCACCAGCCTCTAGTACCTCTTCTTGTCTTTTGACTTTTAATCCAAACTTTCTTCCAGCCCATGATTCTGTACGATAGGTGTATTCACCGGTATGCATTCAAGCATCCCTATTTCATCACACTTACAAAATATGCAATATCTAGTTTTTTGTGGGATAAACAAATCAAGTTCCCCACCAGCCTCTAGTACCTCTCCTTGTCTTCTGACTTTTAATCCAAACTTTCTTCCAGCCCATGATTCTATACGATACGTGTATCCGCTGGCGTGCATTCAAGCATTCCTATTTCAACCGATAAGTCAAGCACATATTTCCTCTAAGACAAAAATATACCTTAGTTCAACTAAGCAACCTCAAAGCCAAGAAAGTATTTAGTCCACAGAAATTTTTCATATCAAATTCTCTTGCAAGATACCTTTCTAAATCAGTATTCTCTTCTTTTTCATCTCCTATAATTATCATATCATCCACATAGATAATAATAATCATTACCAATTCTCTTTTATAGTTTAGAAATAAGGTATGATATGCACTGCTTTGTTTGAAACCGTAGTTTTGGGATTGCTTTAATCCATATAGCGCCTTCTCCAATTGACACATTATCCCATCTTTAAAGGAGACACCAAAATTAGGTGGAATTTCTACATATACCTCTTCCACTAAACTATCATGCAAAAAGAAATTTTTTACTTCAAATTGGTTTAGTGACCAATCCATGTTGGTAGCAAGAGAGAGTAGGACTCTCACAATGTTCAACTTTGTCATTAAAGAGAATGTCTCTTGGTAGTCTATATCATATGTTTAAGTGAATCCTTTTGCAATCAATATTGCCTTATATTTTTCAACTGATCCATCTTCCTTATACTTAATTGAAAACACTCATTTACACCACATTAGTTTCTTTCCTTTGAGTAGCACCACCAAATTCCAAGTAGAATTCTTCTACAATGTTCCTATCTCATCATAAATTGTTTGTGTCCACCTCGAGTCTTCCAATTCTTTTTGTATGATTTTAGGCATTTGGCCACTAGATAGCTTATTCACAAATTCCCTAAGAGAAGGAGATAGTCATTGAGTAGTAACATAATTTGCAATAGGATATTTGGCTTTCTTACTTTAAACATTTGATGAGTATGCAACCACACATAATGCTAGATTCATTAACAAGAGAGTTCATAGATGATACCTTGATGACATTCTTTAGAGTTTGGTCATGTACTAAATGATAAGGAGAGGGCTATTCAAGTTTAAGGGAAATTATTTCTTGTCTAGTGACCTCCTTCTCTTGAAATTCTAACCTAAAGGTCTCTTGATCCTCTTTATGCTTAGCTAAAACAACATTTTCTTGTGTAGAAATAATATTTTCATGTGTTGGAGTAATACTCTCTTGTGCTAATGTCTACTTGGCCAACCTTTGTTGGTTGAATTCTATGTAGCATAATTTGAAACCATGCCATAACTCCCATTTGTTACTTCCCTTGTCATATTCTCTAACAATGATCAAAGGATATGACTTAGTTTGAAAGAAATATTTCAACTCTACAAAGAACACATCGATAAACATGTACAACCTTCCCAAAGTCAAATCATAAGATTGGTATCTTTTTTTATTTCCTTCATACCATAGAATAATGCAATGAATAGAGCATAATTCTAGTTTTGTCCATTGGTTTTTAAGGAGATGGACATAGACCACATAACCAAACAACCTTGGTGGAAGCATTAGACAAGATGAGATTATTACATACTTGGAAAAAACTTGCATGGGAGCTTTGAAATTTAAAGCCCATGATGATATCCTATTCATCATGTAAACAACAGTTACCACTATAGCCACTCAAAATTGCTAAGGCATATGTGCAACTATTAATAAGTCTTTGGTGATCTCTAAAATGTTTTTGTTCTTTTTCTCTATAATTCCATTTTGTTAAGAAGTCTATGAGCATGAAGTTTCTTGTATTAACCCATACTTAAATTATTCTTGAAAGTCCCTGTTAACATATTGTCCTTTATTATATAATTAAAATACCTAAATCTTTGCAGAAAATTGATTTTCCACCATATTATGGAATGTACAAAATACTTCATACAAGTGCAATCATCAATGAAAGTGAAAAACCACCAAATGCCCATGGATCCTAAGATCAATGTTGGCCCCCAAACATTAGAATGAACTAATGCAAAAGGTGATTGACATTTACTTATCCTCACTAGATAAGAAGTACAATGGCTTTTTGCCAATAAACATGTTTTACATTGAATACTCAATTTATGGAGTTTTATAAATAAACTTGGGAATAAATACTTCAAATGAAAAAAGGATGAATGCCCCAAATGGGGATGCCATAACCACACTTGCTATCCTTTATCATCGACTCAACCTATCGGACTTGCCTAATAAGGAGAAAAATCATTAATATAATACATCCCCTCTTATTTAGTACCATAGCCAATAATCACCTTTGTGAGAATGTCCTGAAACAAGTAGAAATTTGGGTATATCAACACATAAGAGTTTAAATATTTTGTTAACTGGCCTATAAACAACAATTTGCTTTTAAGTGAAAGAACCAAAAGAGTATTTGAAAGAGAAAGAGTGGAAGATAATTCCACTTTTTTAGCTCCTACAATTGGATAGGCTTCACCATTTGTGCTAGCTACAAAAGATCTCTTTAGTTTTAAATAGTCAACAAAATTCTACAAATCAAAGGTCATACACTCTGCTACCCCAATATCAACTATCCACTTATATTTACCTTGTTCCTTTATTGGGCATAATTTGTTTCTTGAAGCAACTAGTGCCACCCTTTAAGAATCAAGGTCATAGGACACATTCCTTCTTTGTAGCATAAAAGATAAACCTTGTCCAGATTTTGTCACTACAATTTAGTTTGAATTTTCTCCTCCCCACCATTACACATCTTTTTGGCTCTTAACTCATGCCATCAATATGGAAAGTCATGTATTTTGAAGCAAATTTCTTAAGTATATTTAGGGTTCCCACAACAAGAGTATCCACCTTCATCCACTAGAATGTTAGACTTCATTGAAGTAATTCCTTAACTAGGATTAATTTGCTAAAGAGAAGGCTACTTTGACCCTTTTTTTGACACCACAACAATGCTTTGTGTGTCATCTCCATCACCCTTTGATAACATAATCACTTGTCGAAGATCTTCTTGACAAACTAGAACATATGCTTGTTTGATGGTTAGGAATGGTTTGATTTGGAGAACATCTCCCTAAATTTTATCCAACCAATCATCCAATCCATCCAAAAAAGTATAGACCTATCCTCTTAAATGATAAAGTTTTACCTTTTAACATTTATCTCACATTCTATAGGGTTTGATTTGTAGAAATCAGCTTTTCTCCAGAGACCTTGGAGAGTATTATAGTACGCTTCTATAAACTCTCCTTCTTGCATTATTCTTATGACCTTCCTCTTGAGGTCATATACTTGAAATGTGTCTACACTATCAAATAATGTTGTGGCAATAACATCCCATAAATCCTTTATTGCTAGAAATCTTATATAATTTCCAATCAATTTAAGATCCTTCAAGTTGTTTAACTAACCTTGTATAATTGCATTTTTTGTCCTCTACTTCCTAAAAGTTGGATCTACCTCCAAAGGTTGCAAAAGATCTTTGTTTATATATCCTAGTTTGTCTTTACACATGATATACATCTCCACAACTTAAGACTAGAGGCCATAATTAGTACCATTTAGCCTAACCCCAATCATGATTACTCTCAAATCATGTTCCTAGTTAGTTGGGTTCTAGTTCAATAATTAAGATATTATAGTAAATAGGTTTATAAGGATTAAAGCCTTTTAATAAGAACCCATTACTCCAAATGAAGGAGTCTTCTTTATAGTGAAAGAATTTTCTTCCATTGTCATTGATTTCTTAGGTTCTTGGGATCATAGGCTTTGATACCATGATAAGAAATTGGTCATTTTTTTTTTCCTTTTTTGTTTGTCTACACACAATTTCATTATATCTTAGTTATAAAGAAAGGGAATATCTATACATAATATAAAATGCAATTTAATCTATGAGATTTTTTCCTATAAACTAATGAGATCTTTGACTTAGTTGGCACAACATAATAATCTTCCTATTTTGAATTTCTTACCAATAATTTCTCTACCAACCAAGTTATGGCCCATGCTAACAATGTGAACTCTTGTGCTTCTATTGGTTAAACTATTCTACATATGTACCCAACACAAAATAAGGCATTGAATCCAATTCCATATGAAACATCTTTGGATTGAGTTGTATAAACTAGTTGTTTTGGTTATTTTAATAATTTTGAATGTGTTATAATGAAGAAAGTTGGATGATGATTCTACAAGTTATATGTGCCTTTTGACCATCAATTGGGTTATACTAAAGAACCAAGTTGCTCCTTGGAAGATCATGTGAACATCAATGCATTATAGGCATCAATTATAGTTGAATAGTGTATATGCCTTGGCTTAAACAGTGGGAGTAAGAATTAATTAGTTTTTCAAAATGATGCTTCATTTTAGTCTTTTTTT
>JAHOYR010000009.1:5052061-5072173 GCA_023213295.1 Bruguiera hainesii
CATCATATCATGGTAGAAAAACATATTGTAAGTATGCATATATGTATATATGACACACACAAAGACTTAAAGTATTTCATAGGCATGCATACTCTTATAATAGGTGACATCATTATAATAAATATAGTGCTCATCCATATAGACACCATACTAAAAATCATGTTAAATGTTATTTCTATAGTGATGATGGTCACATGTAATATTCTTCCAACTTGAGATAGAGTTTAGATGGTTATTCTTATGTAAGTAATAAAAACACCAAAGCTAACCCACAAGGTTCTAAGAAATTTTAGGTAACCTAAATTTGTATGACTTGTTTACAAGAATGCCTAATTGGTAGCATGAAAAAAAATGAATGATATCTACATAGTGGCTACTTAAGACACCATAAAAGGAATCTTAAAATCTTCATTTAACTCAAGAAAATAGATGGTGAGATAGTAATGTTTGGAGACAATGCTAAAGAAAAGGTTATTAGCATCAACAAGATATGTAAGGAAAAGTCCTTAATGATTAACAATTTATCACATGCCTAAGGACTCAAGCTCAATTTGGTTAGCATTAGTCCATTATGTGATGAAGGCTAAAGGTATTATTTAAACAAAATGTTTGTCATGTTGCTAATTCCAAAATATATTATCCCTTATTTATTACTAAACGATTGAATAATATGTATATCATTGATTAACATACTTTAACTAAGATATTAAGTGCTTTGCTTTTGTTAGTGAGAAATCCTAAATATGGCATCAAAGGTTAGGCTATGCAAGCATGAAGCAACTATCAAAATGGTAGCTATCATTAAGCACCGAAAATGCACTCTTGATTATTTAATAGTAAATAATGTAATTAAGAGTTAATCTCATAAGGAGTGCAATTAATTTATTACTAATTAACTAAAAATTAAACACATTAACATACTTGGAGGAAAAACTTGAATTTTAATTTTGTAACAAATAAAATAAATAAGCCAATTAAACAAAATAAATTATATAAAGATCAAATATTAAAAGTCCAATACTAGGTTCATTTGCAACTATAATATTCAATGATTTTGATCTCCCATAACATTGTCTCAATTCTAATGGATCTATTAACCCTAGATAATAACAAACTTTATTAACTAATTTTTCCTTAGGTATTCAATATGAAAAACAAGCTCTTTACTTAGACTTTAACCATTATACCCTTAAAATAAGCTCTTTATGTTAATATAAGCAACAATTATACAAGTTTGAATCATTTGACTTCCATTAAGTTATTCATAATAATAAGATGAAAACTTGTCCATAATCCCCTATTATTATTCTTTACTTAGTGATTAAGAAGAAGATAAAAACGGATCACAATTCTTAATTTTAACAAATGATATTCGTTTAATCAATTCAACAAGCCTAACCAAATTAATTGAACAAACAATTATTTAACCATTCAATTAGAATAACCTAAACAATTCCATAAGAAAGGAGAACAATATAATAGAATAATTTATACCATTAAAATATCAAAAATTTTGAAATTCCTTACGACCGTTGAATAACCTAATTATGCATGTTGGAAAAACAAATTCCTTTTAAAGTGATCATTTGATTTTTTTTTCCATCTCACCATTTTTTTTATCTACACTTGAAAGATGGTTATTTATATCCTAAAAACATACATACCAGCCACCAACAAACCCTAGAGACTCTCTAAAAAAATTTATCCAAAAATCTTAAAGACAACCTGATCTTATTTCCTTAATCTTTTAGACTTCTTGTATTGGATTTTTAACCAAATTTAAACTAGATATAGTCATAATTAGGGTTTGGCTTCTTTATGAAACTTGTTTTCCTCTCATTTAACTTTCCAATGCATAAAGGCTTGCCTAAAACAAAGGTCCAAAGCCCAAGTTATGGGCTAAAAATTAAGACTAACTCAATTTAGCCCATGACAAATTCTGTGGCAACATCATAAGAATTATAGACCTAAATGTTTACTTCAATTTAGGCTTTTGAATTACCTAATGTGGACATCTAAAACTCAAGTTATACCTATTTAAGTACTCAATGTTCAAATAAGAATCCTACTCCAATTAGGACTCTTTCTTCAATTAAGACTAGACTTTAGTTTTTTGCCTTATCTTTGGAGCAATATCTTAAGGCCTAAACAAACTCAAATTTACATTCACAACCTTAATCTAGAAAAATTGGGATGTTTAATACAACTTCATTAAAAAACACTTTTTCACTTTAGACCTCTAAGTCAGTAAAAAGCCTAATACAAGCATCTTAGGTCAAAATGATAAAATGTTGAAAATTTTCCTACTAAAGGCATATATTCTCAAAACTTCCCTAATACCTAAATCACAAAACATATTCTAATTAGCTTAAATAGGTATAAAACTCATTGAAAATGAGTAAATGTGAAAGGAAATAAGTATAATTAATTCTCATTCATAACAAAGCTCAACTAGTACAAACCTATGGAAGATCTTTCGAGGCTAAAATTTGGTAAGGATAAGGTGTGTGATGAATGTCAAATGGATACATAAAGTAAAAGCTTTTTTAAGTGGAAAAAGGTAATATCTACTAGTAGACTTTTACAGGTGTTACATATAAACTTATTTAGTCCTACATGTGTTTCATCTTTAGGTAGTAAGTTACATGCATATGTCACTATAGCTGAATATAGTATATTTGCATGGTTTAAATTCTTAGTTCACAAGGACAAGTGCTTAAAGACCTTTAAGTAATTTTGTATGCAAGTCTGAAATGAAAAGGACTACTCTATTACTTCAATTAGAAGTGATCATAGGATGCTTATAAGAATGAGGGCTTTAAGAATGTTTACACTTCTTAAGGTATCTCTCATAACTTTTTAGCTCTAAGAACAACACAACAAAATAGAGTAGATAAAACAAAGAATAAATCCTAACAAGAAATTTTTATAAACATGTTAAATGAGTATAACTTTTCTCAATATTTTTGGGCAAAAGTAGTCCTTACCACTTGCTATGTGTCCTATAAAGTCTTCATTCACTCGATTTTTTTAAAGTCCCCTTATGAGTTATGGAATGGGAGAAAGTATAAAATAAACTTCCTACATGTCTTTAGTTACAAGTAATATATTCTAATCATAAAAGATAACCTGGGCAAGTTTGATTGTAAGGCAAATGAAGGGATCTTTTTGGGATGCTCTTCTAGTAACAAGGCATATAGAGTATTTAACAAAAAGTTTGTTATTGTAAAAGGGTCCATGCATGTTGCATTTGATGAAGTTAATCCTTTCTTTCTTAGAAAGAAAAAATTAAATGACTTTGTAGGAACAAATAAAAGTTTAAAGAAGGTAAATGAATCATCAAGGTAGTAATAATATTATAGTGGTATTCAAAAGGAGCAAAATGAACAACCAAAAGTGAATAAACGTAACATTCCAAAGGATAACAACCTTGATAGTGTTGTTCAATAGGTTTCAAGAGAATGGAAGCATGCTAGAAAGGCATTATAGGATCAAATTATTGGTAACCCTTCTAACTCTTTAAGAACTTAGTTTGCATCTAAGAACACTAACATTATTTCACTTGTTTAACAAGCATAACCAATGTATGTAAATGATGCATTAGTTAACCAATCTTAAGTGCATGTAGAGGATGAGCTTAATTAGTTTGAGAAAAACAAGATCTAGATTTTGGTAACTAGACCTTATGATTAAATGGGTCTTTTGAAACAAGCTTAATAAAAGTAGTCAAATTGTGAGAAATAAGGTAAGTTTAGTTGTCAAAGGCTATAACAAAAAAGAGAGCATTGATTACCATGAATCCTTTGCCCTAGTTGCTAGATTAAAGGCCATTAAAATGTTACTTATATTTACATCTCATAAGCATTTAAGCTATACCAAATGGACATGAATAACACATTTCTAAATGGTTATATCATAAAGGAAGTCTATGTCACCCCTTAATTTTGAAATCAATGAGTTCTCTGATCATATTGACATGGCTTCAAAAGCTTTATAACAATCATTGAGACCTTGGTATGAAAGATCAAGTTCTTTCTTAGTTGACAAGGGTTTCATAAAAAGAAAAGTTGATACTACTTTTTTTTATCAAGTCAAAAGGTAAGGACTTATTATTCATTCAAATTTATGTTAATGATATCATATTTAATGCTACTAATAAGTCATTATACAAAGAGTTCGCTAATTAATGATTGGTAGTTTTCTTTATCTTATTACTAGTAGACCAAATTTGATGTTTGCTATTTATATGTGTGTAAGATTTCAATCCAATACAAGAAAGTCACACTTAGTTGCTCTTAAAAGAGTGTTTAGGTATATAAAGGGAACCATGAATTTACAACTTTGGTACCCCAAAAGAATGACCATTGACTTAGTAGGGTATTCAAACTCAAACTTTGCAAGAGGTAAAATTAAAAGGAAGAGTACAATGGGTGCAAGTTAACTCTTTGGCCAAACCTTAGTCTCATAGTGTAGTAAAAAGTGAGATTCAGTTACTCTTTTTATAGCTAAAGTATAGTTTATGGCAATTGGTACTTGTTATACTTAATTACTTTGGATAAAATAGAGCTTAAAGGACTTTAGATTGTACTACTCTTAAGTTCCTACCAAGTGTGATAACATAAATGCAATCAACACTACTAAGAACCCTACACACCATACCTAAACTAAACATATTGTCTTCAAACACCATTTCATTAGGGATTATATGTTTAAAGGAAATGTGCCCCTAGATTTTGTGGACATTAATCATTAATTAGCTAATATCTTCAATAAGCCTTTGAGTGAGGATAGGTTTGTAACAATTAAACAATAATTGGCATCATTGAGTTGGATTGATCTTTTAATCATGTGATTTTATATGTTGTTATATGATTTAAGGCATGATTATATGTAACTAAATGTTTTATATAGGTTTTGCAAGTTGAACTAGACATTTCAAGTTTGAAAAATGAAAATTAATTTTTTGTCCACGAGAAATTGGCTGATTGGACTAAAAAAATAGGTTGATTGATGTAAGTGGTTGACTTATGGCTTACTCTAGTCAGATAATGTTAGTGGTCGACCTATAGTTTACTTTAGTTAATCGATAGTATTTTAGAAGTCCCCTTTTCCCCTTTTCCCCTTTCCCCTTTCCCTTTCCCTTTCCCTTTTCCCTTTTCCCTTTTTAGATCGCAAAAATCCTCTTATTCAAAAATTTGCTTTCAATTTTTGAATTTAAACCCTAAATATACAAATTTCCACATAATCCATTATTATTCAACACTCCAACACATCAATAACTCAAACCTATCATATATGGATCCAGTTTGAGGAGAAGCATGCTAGAACCAAGGAAATCATGTTCGATTTCCTATAGAATCTAAAGTGCCACCATAGCTCCTCCATGTTGCCAGTGACCTCAACACCAAAGCCAATAGTCACCCTTTAGGTCTCACCATCACCTACATCATTAAGGTCTTCAACATTGAAGATTTCTTACATCTTTCCTACTTTATTGACAAAACCTCAAAAAAGGGACCGAAGTCAACCTTTAACAAGGAGAACAAAACTAATACCAAATAAGAAGATGAATGAGAAATCTCAAAGTGCTAAACTTGTCTCACCTTCCTATTTAAAGACCTCCTCAATGCCTCCTTCTTTAGCAACACTACCTACAAAATCAGCACTTCCACCTCCGTCTTAAATGGCATCTATAATGGGCCCTTTATCTTAAGATACTCAAATTCATCAAATTATTATAGCTCTTAATATAGAACTTCTAAGAGTGAGCAATTTTGCAAGTTTAAAAAAGGAATTGTATATGCTAGTAAACCCTTAGGTTGAACTCTCTTGCTAGTCTGAGAAAAATAGTTTTTTAAGGGAGTTTACTTATCAAAATAGGTAAGGTTTATCACTTTCCACAGTGAACTTTACGTTAAGATAATCAAGCTATTTTTTTGCAAGTACGGAAGTGAATAAAGCTTGTAATATAATTACTCCCTATGTGAATAAAAAGGAAGTAAAAATTACACCTACTATAATTGTGGTGTCAACCAGAGTGACACTGGGTTATTGGTAAATTTATTCCTCAAAAGTAGTTAGAGACTATCTTTAAAGGACAACTTGAGATTGACAAAGAAGTTGTTAACATCAAGAAGCCTTTTAAAGGTTTTTCATTGCCAATTAAATCAAGAATAGTTTACAAGATTATGGCTTGTAACATTAATCTAAGGGTTAGTCATTATGCCTACTTAACCTTTTCATATATATGCATGTTGACCTACATCCTAAAGGAAAAGAATTTTAATTTTCCAAAGCACATGATGAAGGTGCTTGAAAAGGCTCAAAAGGTGAAGGTTAAAAAGTTTTTTTTTTGTTATGCACTTGTGTTATCTTATTATGAAGTTAAGAGTATTAATAGGTAGAAAGGCTCTTTCACACTTCAATAAGGGTTGATACATTAGTACTACCACTTTAAAGTAGATGCACTTAGTGAAAAGTGAAGTAAAATAATTTGCACTCTCAAGATACCAAGATGAAGCTTAAAACCATCTAGCACAAAGTTAACCATAATAGGTTCTTTAGTTCCTCCCCAAACCTCCACTGTTGTTGATTTGTCTTCCTCAACTAAGAAAGTTGAAAAAATAAAGGAGAACTTGAATGGGCTTGGGGCTAATGTAGATGAAATTAAAGTGGAACTAAAAAATTTTATGATGGAATAATAGGAGAATTTTGCATTTATTCTTGGTTTATTGCATAAAGGAAGTCTCTCTGATTCAAGTTTCAAGAAAAATAAGCAATGAAGTCTAGTTCTTACATTTTTTTATGATGCCAAAAGGGGAGAAAGATTATTGATAACCTTGTAAATACTTTAGGCATGGATTTTTTATGCTACTATCTTTTTATTTTGGATGATTGCACCTATTATTATACCTTTTTAATATTTTATTACTTTGTGCTCTGATTCTTCTTTAAATTTGATTATTTTAGATCATGAGTTGTTCAGTTCATTATGCTTATATTTGAGAGTTTGTTCTGATACTTAATTTGTCATCCTTATTAATTGATTAATATCTTAATCATCATGTTTTGATATCTACATTATTTTATTGGTTGATTAATATGATTGTTCAATTACTTTAATTGTATTAGCAAAAGGGAAGTGCAAACATTTAGGGTGAAATGTTGCATTTATTTTATCCTTTTAGCCTATTAATCATTAATAGTCATCATCGCCAAAAAGGTAAAGACCATTGAGATTATTATGAATCATATGTTATATTTTTTTGGTTCTAATCTATTCTGCATACTTGATTGATGTCAATTTATTTTTATTATATTTTTATATCTCTAATTGATTGATTGACAAGCATTTGAGCTATATATGAATACTTATCTTTTTGATTCATGTTATTTTTTTTATAAGATCTTTGAATTTTAAATTTAAATTAGGCTAACATTTTTGCAAAAATCTTATTTTCTGTCAAATCTTTATGTTGACAAAGATATTGAATGAGAACTTAAATTGACCTATGCCATCAACTGAAAAATATGGAGCGAAAAGAAGAAAAGTATAAAAGAAACAAAAAAATTAGGTCAATTGGTTGAACTAGAGCTTATGGTCAACTAAACACCAAAAACAAGTTAAGCTACTAAGTACAAAGAGAAACAGAAATTTCAAATTGATTGACTTGATTATAATTGCGGTCAACTGAAGGTAAATAAATAATATGAAGTTCATAAAGTAAAAAGTAATCAGGAATTGAAGTTAGTCAACCTAATTATGCTTATGATCGACTGATGCTCCAAAAGAAACATGCATGATTTTTGAAATTGATTTTCTTTATGAAAGGAGATTAATATCTAATGGTTAATTTATATATTTACTTTATAAAAGAGTTTGAGAAACTCTTTTATGTGAGATGTTGAATAACTATTCATTGTAATTATTCATAAAAAAGAGAAAGTGACCAAAAGTGATAAGATCAAATAGTAGAAACTCTAAGAGAGAAAAGTTATGATTGTAAAGAGTAAGAGTACTCTAATAAAAAGCAATGGAACATGAGTTAAGTGTTGTGAATAATTAATGTTCATGTGAAAGTTTTGCAAAAAAAATTGTTATAATTAAGGTTAAGGTGGCTAAATGTAAAGTGTTGTCTTTATTTTGTGAAAAAAAGAAAGTGGTAGTGAAGTTGAATTTTAGAAGGAGAAACTTTGAAGAGTAGACATAAGTTACAAATTTGAGTTAAACTACTATAAATCAATGTACACCCTCTCTCTTTCCTTATCACTCCTTATCACTCTTTAATGAGTGATAATCCATAAACCTCTAGATAAATTGAAAACAACAATTTTAGCGCTGACAAATGTTGCCCACAGTACAAATGGAAATTTAAGATTTATTTACCAAAAAAAAAAAAAAGAACATGGAAATCTAGGCCTTTGGCCTTTATATCTACTAGAGTACAAGGAAATCAGTTTAACTGGCTCATTTTATGTCACATTCAGGAGATATCCTGAATTTATAATAAGGAAATTAAAAAAATTAAAATTAAAATTAAAAAATAAAATAAAATAAAAACAAGAACAAAGAAACAAAGAAAGGAAGAAGCAACAGAAAAATCTTGTAAAAACTTGCTCTATCATGAGTTTGTCAATGAAATGCATGCGATGCTTTTTACTTTTTGATTTACTCATGTAAACATTATATCAATGAATTCATTGAATGCACGCCATTATCAATATAAAACATATAGCAACATGGTTTCCAGCCGAGTGCAGCTTGGTCATGTAGCAATTAAGAGTTTTTGTCCTACTACATGCATAAATTATGTCAAACTACTCTTGGCTCGTAAGTTTTTGTTTGCTAGTTAATGGCTGTCACTTGGGCCTACTAATATCAAGCTTTCCAATGTTAATTATGCCTGATTAAATTTTATTTTCAAAAATCATAGCTCGTGGATTAGACCTAGACGGAATATTGGGCAATTTTTTTGTGCATTAGGCAGCCGATTTGTTTTTGGGGTTGAAATTTGAGTTAATCAATTGTGTGTCGACTATAGGAAATTCAATAAATTGTTAGGGAGGCAGAAATTGGAAGATTAAGTGAAATTGGAGCGATCGGAGTCAAATACTAGCTTGTACAAGGAATGTGTGCTGTTGGATGGTAGCTTTGCTTGATAGAACCGCCTGTTGGCTAGGCCCTCACCGGCACACCTACTACCAGGGTTGGCGCCCCAACCAGAGACCCTACATGTCAAAATATTTCAATCGTGCTAGGATAGAGTTCTAAGGGCAATTTATCATTTTATTTCATCGTCAGAATATTTTCCAATTTCGATCTCTTATTCTTTGATTTGATTGTAGAATCAATGCAAGTCACATTCTCATCCTCGCAGTTGTTGTCATGATAGAATTATTCTATGAGTAATTATAATGTGTACAGTCTGTTAGGTTTTATTGCATGTATATGCACTTGAACTAGGTTACATATGGCCCCTGTACTATGAATAACAAAAGAACGCATATTGACAGTTTGTTTAAGCAACTACTAACATGCTCGGTAAATTTCTTAGGTAAAGAAGAGAGAGTTGCTAGAACTGGCATATATACTTTATGTACAATCATGATTTTTACTTTTCTTATTCTTTTGATTTTGCATTTTATAAGACATTTGACATGTTGAAAATATCGAGATATTTTATATATATTATGAAATATGTTTTGATCTCTCCTTTTCACTCTGGTTGCATATAAGATTATGTGTTTTGAATATGTTAGTGGACTATTTTATCAATTATGTCAATTGTTGTTAATGACTAAACAAAATTTTTTTATAATTAAAATGGGGGTAAAACTATGATACAAAAATTCTGTCCTACTAAATTCTAACTATTAGATTCAAAAGCATTTTCATTTTTTACTTGATCTTTTCATCTTTGTAAAACCTTTTACCTATTAAACCGGTAGTTTTAAAAATTTGAAAAAATTTCTTTTTTATCAAGACATTCAATCTAACATGAAAACTTTCTTTTTATCTTAAGATTGATCTGGCTATCCTGTCTCTCCTACCTCTCTCTCTTTCTCTCTCCCCCTGCCTCTCTAATTTCTGTAAATTTTGCTTCTTTCATTACTCTCGCTACTGATAGCCCCTACTTCCATGAGGAACCTTATTGCTTTTGTTGCTCACTGTCTCTAATTTATAGTGAACCTTATCCTCACAATGTCTCGGACCATTTTGGTGACCTTTCTCTATTGGAAAGGTTGGGTAATTATGGGCTTCCAACGGCACACATGCATGTACTGCATGCTAATTTGTTCATCGCCTTTGTGTATCGTTTAAGCGCTTATAATCCTAGTTTAGAAGTAATCAATACGTTTAGTACATATCAAATGTAGAGATCGGACTGAGTTTTGTCTAAATTCTGCTTGTATTACCAACATTGGAATTGGACAATTATTTGCAAAATCCTTGTAATTAAGTCAACTGAAATGCGATAGATCGGCTCAACCAGATTAGAGACTGACATTTGAAGCAGTTTGTAATGGATTGGGTACACGTTTTTCGGTGAAGTTAGAATCTTTACTGATTGAAGTCATGAGAAAAAAGCAAGACTTTAGTTTCAAAAAATGAGATCTTAAAAAAGTAGTTCCAAGCACGTTATGGCAAAGAAAGGAATCGAAACTCAAAAAAACGTGATTTCTAAAAAGTGAGACTAATTAAAAAAACATGAAATCCTAGTTAAAAAAGTGAAACATTACTCAATATATAAAAAGTAATATTAGAACCCAAGAAAAGTTAAAAAAAAAAAAAGTGAGATTAAAGCCAAAAAGGTGTTGAAGTCTAACTTCAAAAAACAATTCCTAGCATATCAACTAAAAAATAAAAGAGAATGATGTTATGAGTGAGACCTAATTTAAAAAGGTGACATTCCAACCTCAGACACAAAAAGTGAGATCAAAACTAAAAAAAAAAAAAAAAAAGTTAGAATCTACCTTAAAAAAGCAATTTTCAGCACATTCAATCAAAAAAAAAAAAAAGGAATGTAGTTCTAAAAAATTTGATGTCAAAAGGTGAGACCCCAATTAAAAAAAAGTAAAGTTCCAATGTAAATAGATTGAAAGAAGTTATACATTAGCTTAAAAAAGTGATTCCTAACATGTTTAGGCACAAACGAAGAGAGAGGAACACAGCTCAGAAAAATGTGATTTTTAAAAAGTGAGATCCCAATTTCATATATAAAAAGAATGGCTAGAGTCCAAGAGAAATTAGATTATAGTTTGAAAAAAGCAATTATCGAGGCATTCACTAAAAAAAAGCGAAAAAGGAACCGCAGCGCAAAAAAAATTGAGACCGATACTTAAGAAAACATGATACTTAAAAAAAGTGAGATGCTAATTGAAAAATGTGAGATTCTGGTTTCAGAAAATGAAACCCACGCTAGGACATAAAAAATGAGACTAAAACAAAAGCTAAGTTAGGTTGTAACTTAAATAAAGTGATTGCCAGCGTGTTTAGTTAAAACAATTGGGAACAAAGTTCAAAAAAAAAAAAACCTACTTCGAAAAAGTGAGACTGTAGTCTGGTACATAAAAAGTAAGACTGGAGGGCAGCAGAAGTCGTTAAGACTGTAATTTACAAAGTGATTCTTGGCCCTCTCACTTAAAAAATAAAAATAAAAAACCAAGAGATGGCAACTCAAAAAATGACCCCGATTGAAAAAAATAAAAGAAAATTCAGTTCAAATAAGTGAGGCTATGACATCCAGCAAAAAAAAAGTGAGAATCGAGCCAAAGAGAAGTTGGACTCTAGTTTATAAAACACATCCTCCATACCTGTGTTTAGAAAAAGAGGATCATAAATCAAAAAAATGAGACTAAATAAAGGTGGGACTCTAATAAAACAAAGTAAGATTTGAGTCAAAAAAAAAAAAAAAATCTCATAACAAACATAAAAGGTGAGAACAATTCATAAGAGGAATTGGGCTGTAATTTTTTAACAAGTGATTCTTGTTACTTAATTCAAAAAATAAAAATCCAAACTCAAAAAATAAAATTTAAAAAAAGTGTGATTTTATTATAAAAAAAAAAAAAAGGGATTTCAATATAACAAAATAAAACTCCTATTTCATACTTTAAAAGTGATGTCTAAATTTAGAAAAAGTGAGGTTTGTAGTGATTAAAGAGACAAATTTTGGTATGAGAGCTCAGAAGATGCGATGATTGCTAAAAAAATTGGACCTCCAAGATAATGAAATCCCAATTTTTTTTTAAAAAAAATAAAATAAAATAATGAGATCATAGCTCAAAAAAGTAAAATTCTAATTTTATAATTCTAAAATTTAGTACAAATTTGAAAAATTTTTTAGATTTAGGAGAGAGAGTTTTAAGACATTAGAACTTTAAAACTTTTCATGGTACGAGATTCAGATCTTGCTCGCATTTGGACCCTCGTAACTCTAGATGCAAACTGAAAGACACAAAGAAATGTCGCTAAAGAAGTGATCTATATAAATTATGGATGAATATAACATAAAGGGACAAATTAAATGAGGAATTTTATATTGCATTCTCCTCGAGTATCCCACTAATTCCAGTGTTTTAAGTACTTGAAAACCAAAACCAAATTGCCAAAAAATGGCAAACAAATTGGTTGTGTCAATGTCCAGATCCTAAAATTAATTTCGTGCAGAGAAGGAAATATAAACAGGGGAAAGAATTAGGAACAGCATGCATCATTCGGAAATGGCTACGAATGATAATGCCTAGAAAAATGGCTGCTCTTGTCATCTCCGTTGTTTTACTGCCGCTGGTAGGTGAAAGCGCTGATGTCAGCCCATGGCAGACGGCTCCCGATGTTCTTATATTGCGCTATACGAAACCGCGGCTCGCTAGGTATGTTTGGACGCTTTACTAACCTACCAAAATGCGAAGGAAAAGTTGAAAGAGGGTTGATTGATTCATCATGTCAATGCGCCTCATCTGGCTACACAAAATTGACTCGAACGGATAAAAGATACTTCAGTCTGCAACGAGACGCATTGATTCTAGTCACCAGAGAGTTGCTTCTGGCGGTCTCTAAGATCAATAGCAATTGACTAGAGGAGACCAATGGCATTGGAAATGATGAGCAGTGCACGAACCCAAGACAATCATCTTACATCCAAAGCATACCAGGGGCCTCCAAGGACAAGGGATCTGCGAAGTAAAGAAGGACTGGCAACATCAGATATTGGAATGACTCTGATTTTAGAGATTCAAGAGCAAACGACGTCAATTGATTGCTAAGACTTGTAATGTACATTTCACATGTTTATATTCTGCATCAACGTTTCCGTTTAGCCATATATGTATTCAATCTTTTTATCTAAATCCATACGGCTAATAGATGAACTAAGACAACACAACCAACCTTAAGGACGTTGGTGATAAAAACAATGATCGCACAAACCAGAGTAATAATCTAAGATGACAGGCTAAACAGCTCCTCATCAATGCAGATAAAGTTGAGTCAAACATGACCAAGCAATGATAACATTAAACTGGCATATGTAACAATTAGAACCCAAATTCAATGGTGAGGCTATGTCCCGTATGGTTCCTTCGACATACAAATCTCCACAAATACAAAAGCATGGTCCAGAAAGAATCTTTTTCCTTTAATGAGATTCTTCTCCTCAGAGCTTTTGGCCACAGCTTCCTTCCATTAATTAGACTCGTCTTACAGCTCTCTGAGGATAAGATGGAAAAATAATATACTTCAAAGTCAAAAACCATATGCTTCACCTAGAAGGAAACACAAGACAGAGAAACATGACCACTGGCTTCACACTGAGATCTGTACACTTACCAAAGAGTTTCCCCAAAGGATGATCCAAATGACACTTTTGGAACTGTTCTATATTCTGTAAAAGATTTTCACCAGATTGAGCAAATGGGAATCAGCCTAGCAGAACGAAAAACGTCAACAAAGTAAGGATAACATAAAACTCGAAAATTACATTGGCTTTCCAACAGTGAAGTTTCAAGAAACTAAAAAATGCATTCACACTAGCTTTCAATGTAAGAAATCACAAACCATGTGCACACATGTTAGTATGAACATCAATCAGGATTTAGGGGACATGGCTGACCAATACATCAAATTAATCATATGCACAGATTCCATATAAGCTCGAAGGGAAGCGAGAAACAGCACCTCACCTCAGCACGTAATGGACGCCCATGTAACCTCAGCGGAGAATGTATTTTTTCCAACAAACACAAAATAAAGAAAGAAGAAAAAAGGCAGTAAAAGAAGTTGCAAACAGTAATTTACTCATAGTCAAGGGTACAAATTCTTTTTTTAAAAAATAAAAACATTCAATTTTTTTATTTTTCACTTCTTGGAATTCAAAAAAATTTGACTCTAAAACCCTCCACGACCGAAGGATGCAGGGGGATCAAAAATTCTTGGAAAAGAAGAGTTACACTGGTGGTGCAGTGGGAGAAAATGAAAAGAAAGGTGATTTTTGATCGGTGAGATTCTTGGTCTCGTTAATCAATATGCACCTTTCTAATGACAGATATGGCCGCTCTCTTTGCTCCGCTTCCAGTCTGTCTCCAGACAACATTTGCAGGAAGAGAAAGGGAAATGGAGGAGAGACCTCTCCAGACTGCAAAGTTTATAACTACGTTTTGTCTTTGCGCCCACCAGAGAGATGACGAGGGGAGGGCAGAGGAAGAGGGCTTTTTAGGAAAATTATTTTGGTTCCCGGTTGACAACTTGATACTCTAGGTCCCTGTTACACGTTGCTATCTTTCAACTATTCTGCACCCGGTACAGAAGAGATACTTTTAATTCTGTTGATGAAGTAGTTAACAAGAAAGGATATTTTAAAAAATATATTTTAGAAAATTTTATTTTTCACTTAATTAAAATTTTTTTATTCAATATATCTCTATTTTTATAATTTTTATAATTTTCTTATTTGTCACATTTTTTATATTTTATGGTCTCCATTTTAAGAAAATTTTTTTATTGTTATTTTTATTTTTCATTTTAATCAACTTTATAAATAAAATTCAATATTAATTTTATCAATTAAATATATTATAATTATTGAAATATTTATTAGATATTAAACTTTTGTTAGGTGAATTTTCACCTATTCTTAGTTTTGAGTGAGTTCTCATATTATTTGCTTAATTTTTCTTATTTATCTTACATCAATTTAATATTAAAGATTATATTACAATCCAAATTTCTATTAAAAGTTTCCAAGTTTATGTAAATAGACCCAAAATCACACCAAAATTAGCAAATTCTTTTTTTTTTTTTTTTATGGCTACCACCATCCTATCCTTTGTCGGCTAATGCAAACACTAGCATATGGGTAAACATCGTCATTGCCAAAACATTTTATCAATGACAACAATCTCTTTTAAATAGAAGGTATCATTTCAAGTATATTTTCTCAATTTAAAAATTTGAGATTATTATTTTATTAATAATTAAGTAAATTTATTTTAAGTTCAAAAAAAATATCCCCTTACTTTAGTCATCAATTTGTTTTTTTATTATATTTTTTATTACATCCAACTTACCATCACCTTGTTCTTTATTAATAGTTTTCATTTTCTCTCTTTGTTTTTATTTATCTTATTCTTTAATTTACTATAGCATGATTTATATTATATTTTATTTTTAACATTATGCATTTAAATATTTTATAATTTTTATTATTTTTCTTCAATAGTATTTTATGTCGGTATAATTTTTTTCTTACTAAAAAAAAAGAAAAAAAATCAATAAAGATGATTAACACTAAAGATGTCATCGCGCCTTCATCCCACCACATACACTAAGAAGAAGATATTGAAACTCTTTAGTCTCGCATGTAAAATCTTGAGAGTGATTTTTCAAAATTGTCCAATATATTAAACTCAATATTAAAATGTTTAGACAAGTAATTAAGGGAAGAATTTATTAGGCAACCAAATGGGTCATCTCATGCTTTTGTGCTTGGTTTGCCTAAAATAGCTTATGATCATGATTTTATTCTTGTTAGTAGGGATAGATTTTTTAAAATGGCTTATTTCATTTCATACGTCCATTGATGCATCTCATGCTGCCAAACTATTTTTCAATGAAGTTGTTAAATTGCATAGTATACCTAATTTTATTGCATCTAATACGAAAGTCAAATTTGTTAGTTACTTTTGAAAGACACTTTGGAAATTATTTGAGACTAGTTTAAAATTTTTATTTGTATTTCATTCTTAACCCTTAAATATATAGTCAAATTAAGGTAGTTAACCAAAATTGGGATAATCTACGCAGGTTTCTTATGGGTGCAAAATAAGGTAATTGAGACATAATCCTATTGATTGTTGAGCTTACCTATAATAATTATGGTTCTTAGAGAAATATTCTAGAAAATCTTATTTTGCACCTAATTAGGGTTTTCTTATTTAGGAAATTCTAGAAGATCTTATTTCATACCTAATTAGGGTTTTCTTATTTCAAAAATTCTAAAAAAATCTTATTTCACACTTAATTAGGATTTTCTTATTAAATATATTTCTATTTCTACACTAATTAGAATTTTTTATTTAAAAAATTTTTATTTCTTATTCAAGTTATTTTGGAATCTTTTTTTTTTTAAAAAAAAGAGATTGCCCTTTTATTTTTATTTTCATTTTCTTCTTTTAGCCAAATTTATAAATAGGGTTCCCTATTAACTTTGTCAATAAGATCTATTATAAGTATTGAAATATCTATTAAATATTAAGTTTATTTTTGGATGAATTTATATTTGTTTTTAATCTCAAGTGGATTCTTGTGTTAGTTACCTAACTCTTTTTGTTTATCCAACTCATCTATACCATGGAAAAAAGCCTTAAAATGATAATATTTTATTTATGATACTTGTATAACAAAAAAGTGAAATGTTATAAGCCACCATAAACTGTAACCACCACATCCACATACTCTATATGAAACTTGTTAATTTATACCTGGTTGATTGTTTGATTTGCCCTCAGCATCTTGAAGCTTTGTAGGAAGATCTTCTGTCAGCAATACTGTTGGTTTAAAATCCTGGTTGACTTCTACAACTTATAGATTATCACTCAACAAAATAATACAAGATGAGAAAAGCATCCAAAACTATAAGGGATAAACATAAATGAACTAAAATGTAAATCTAAAATCCAAAATGAGTCAATTACTCTACCAAATGAATATTAACAACTTAATGTTAAAGAAAGGTCATTACTTTATGTGTAGGAACAAGGTTTAAAACTATACTTTAATTGCAAAGATCCAAGAAAGTGACAACATAAAGTAATAACATATGATGACTTCATGTTTTAGGAATTATAACATGAACATATTATATCATAATTTTCTTTAAATGTGATATCTCTGCTTGGTTCCAATAGAAAAGTTGTGTGACATAAATTCAATAAAACTGATCACGATAAGAACATTTGAAACTACAATGCCTAATGTTGTTATGATGACAACAATTTTGTGAGACCCCCTTACATGACTAATAGCATGAAACTGCAAAGGAGCATTCATCAATGCATGGAATACCCATTCTCAAGTGATAAGGGAAAGAATAAATTGCTGAGGCTAATGATCTTCATCTGGGTGTTATAAAAAAAAACATTAGAGTGAAGTATCATTTTGAAAAACTAATTAATTATTACTCCTACTATTTAAGCCAAGGCATATACATTATTTAACTATAATTGATGTCCATAATGCATCAATATTCATGTGATCTTTCAAGGAGTAACTTGGTCCTCTAGCACAACCCAATTGATGGTCAAAAGACGCATATAACTTGAAGAATTATCCTTCAACTTTCTTCATTATAAAACATTTAAAAATGTTAAAATAACCAAAACAACTGGTGTACACAACTTGGTCCAAAGATGTTTCATATAGAATTGGATTCAATGCCCCATTTTGTATTGGGTACATATGTGGAATAGTTTAGCCAACAGAGGCACAAGAGTTCATATTGTTGGCATGAGCTATAACATGGTTGATAAAGAAATTATTGGTAAGAAATTCAAAATAGGAAGATTATTATAGTGGTGCCAACTATGTTAAAGATCTCACTAGTTTATAGGAAAAAGTCTTATAAATTGAATTGTATTTCATATTAGGTATAGATATTCCTTTTCTTTATAACTAAGATATAAACACACTGTGTGTAGAAAAAAAAAGGAAAAAGAAAGACCAATTTCTTATCATGGTATCAGAGCCTATGATCCTAAAAACCTAAGAAATCAATGATAATGGAAAAAATTCTTTCACCATGAAGGAGGTTTCTTTATTTGAAGTGATGGATTCTTATGGAGAGGCTTTAATCCTTACAAACCTATCTACTAGAATATCTTAATTATGGAACCAAAACCCAACTACCTAGGGACATGATCTTAGAGCAGTCATGATTGGTGTCAAGTTAGATGGTATCAATTATGGCCTTTGGTCCCAAGTTGTCGAGATGTGTATCACGGGCAAAGACAAACTAGGATACATAAACTGAGATCTTCCCCAACCTTTAGAGGCAAACCCAAATTTTAGGAAATGGAGGACAAAAAATGCAATTATGAAAGGTTGATTAATCAACTTTATGGATCCTAAATTGATTGGAAATTAGATAAAATTTCTACCAATAAAGGATGTATGAGATGCTATTACCACAACATTTTTTGATAGTTTAGACATGTCTCAAGTATATAACCTCAAGAGGAAGGCCTTGAGAATGAAGCATGGAAAAGGGTTTATAGAAGCATACTACAATACTCTCTAAGGTCTCTGGATAGAAATTAATTTTTGCAAACCAAATGCCATAAATTGAGAGATAAATGTTAAAAAGGTATAACTTTATCATCAAAGAGGATAAGGTCTATACTTTTTTAGATGGATTGGATGATCGGTTGGATTTGAGGAGATGTTGTTCAAATCAAACCATTCTTAACTACTGAACAAGCATATGTTCTAGTCTATTAAGAAGATCTTTGACAAGTCATTAAGGGTAATAGAGATGACACACAAAGCATTGCTATGGTGTTAAAAGGAGGGTTGAAGTAACCCATCTTTAACAAATTAATCTTGGTTAGGGAACTGCTTCAATGAATTCTAAAGCTCCAATGGATGGAAAAGAATGCTCTCATTGTGGGAACACCAAACATACCAAGAAACTTGCTTCAAAATATATGAGATTCCATATTGGTGGCATGAGTTAAAAACCAAAAAGAAGTGTGAGGGTAGGGCAGGAGAAAATTCAAACTAAATTGTAGTGATATAATCTAGTCAAGGTTTATCTTTTGTGTCGAAGGGAAGGAATGTGTCCTATGACCTCGGTTTTCAAGGAGTGGCACTAGTTTTTTCGGGAAACAAATTAGACCCAATAAAAAGACCAGATAAATATGAGTGGATAATTGATTCTGGGGCAACAAAGCGTATGACCTTTAATTCGTAGGATTTTGTTGCCTATTTAGAACCAAAAAGATCTTTTGTAGCTAATACAAATGGTGGAGCCTATCTAATTACAGGAGGTAGAAAAGTGAAATTATCTTCCATTCTCCCTCCTTCAAACACTCTTTTGGCTCTTTTATTTAAAAGAAAATTATTGTTTAAAGGCTAGTTAACAAAAGATTTAAACTATGATGTATTGATATAGCCAAATTTTTACTTGTTTCAAGACATTCTCACAAAGGAGATTATTGGTCTTGGTACTAAATGAGAGGAGTTGTATTATGTTGATGATTTTTCTTCTCACTAGTTTGGTATGATAGGTCAAGTTAATGATAAATAATAGTAGGTATGGATATGGCATCATCATTTAGGGCATCCATCCTTTTTTTATTTGAAGTATTTATTCCTAAGTTTGTTTATAAAGCTCCATGAATTGCGCTTTCAATGTAAAACTTATTTGTTGGCAAAAAGTCATTATACTTCTTATTTAGTGAATATAAGTAAATGTCAATTACCTTTTGCATTAGTTCATTTTGATGTTTAGGGGCTGACATAGGTCCTGAGATCTATGGGCATTTAGTAGTTTGTTACTTTCATTGATTATTACACTCATATGACTTGGGCCTATTTATTAAAAAAAATAAGATTGTAGT
>JAHOYR010000009.1:5072273-5261911 GCA_023213295.1 Bruguiera hainesii
AAAAAAAAAAAAAAAGCATCCGACTTTAATGGATAAAGAAAAGTCACAAATGCAGAGTGTTGGGTATGATATTTCTAACCCTAGTACATTATTTCAATTTTTTTTATGCTACAAATAGAGATGGGATGTTCAGGATAGTTGTTGCTGATCATTTGCCTTTGAGTTTTGCTTAAGAAAATTGGTCTTTCAAAATATTGTAAAAGAGTTCTATATTCTGCAACCAAGCGTGCACCTAAGACCATACTAATGCACATACTTTGTAAAGCTTACTAAAAAGACGAAGTGGCTTTAGCTAATTTGTTTAAAACATTTAATGGGCATGTATTCATATATTCTGACATTTCTTCTTGCATTTCCTTTGTTTGATGAATGTCATACTATTGTTTAATATTCATCACATGATTCCTATAATTTTGACCGAATATCATTTGCTAAATAAAATCTTTTCAATTGGATTTGCTAATGCTTTTGCCAATGCTAAAAATCTTGATGAATTGCCAAAAGTTTGTTAACCGTTTACCAATTGTTAGTGTGACCACGAGAGATGTATATATCATATTTTAAATTTAAGTGTGCAAAATGCGCTAAAAGGCCTTCTCAACAAAATAATATCAATTAAGCAGATGTTTTATTTTTTGAGAGCCCGCAAATAAGTAATAAGGGCATGGGGTGCTCGTTGTAGACAACATAATAAATGTCCCAAAAAAATTCCCAAAGGACGTTACTACTCTTTAGAATTGGACATATGAAATGTTGAATGGTGTGTATTTTGTTTATAGAAAGAAAGTTTTGTTTTTTTTTATCGAAAAAAGTTGTAAGATTTTGAAAATTTTTAATGATGCAACATGTTTGATATTAAGGGTACCAAACTAGGTACTGATGAGTTTGGTTGGTGTGAGTGAATATTTGATTGTTGATTGTGAGTGAATATTGGATGGCTCCTCTCTTTCTTCCGTCTCTCTCTATCTCCTCCATCTCCCCTGCCTCTCCATCTCTCCTTTTCGCAACTCCATTAGTCCCCACTTGATACGGATAGTCCCCCCATACGTGAGGAAATTTATTGCTTTCGCTACTCGAAGTTCATACTTTTCGATGAACCTTGTCGCCACGAGGTCATGGACCGTTCTGGTGACCTTTACTATTTACAAGTTTGGGCAGTCAAGAGCTTTTAATGGCATACGTAATTGTATACAAACGCAGACAGGTACTGCATGCTAATTTGTTCATCGCCTTTGTGGATCATTTAAGCACTTACAATCCTAGTCCGAAAGTACTCAATAAGTTCAGTACATATCAAATGTAGAGATCGGACCGAGTTTGGTTTGAATTTTGTTTCTATTACCAACATTGGAATTCGATAGTTATCTGCAAAACCTTTGAAATTGATTTGGTAACCATTTCATCTACAAAATTGACATCCAATTAAAAGTTGCGCGTTCACTATTCTCATGAAATTCATATTACACTAAGCTTAATCATCCAAAAGTCTTATGCCTTCCAATTTGAAATCTAACGTGTACAGAAATCAACAAGCATGCAAATTTCTAATCCATGGTTTTCAAACCCTAACCTTTCCCAATCCTCACAAAGTAAAGGAACCATAAAACTCTACTTTAATATTGCTCTATCAAACCTATTAACTCACCGACTGCCAAATACACTCGAAGCAGTGCTGTCAACAAAAACAAAAACATGTCTACAATTAAGGATCTTAAAACACACTAGCCCCTTGTTTGGACACTCGTCAAATTCCGCCATCATTTTTATCTTCTATCCTCCATTGCACATTGATTGGCCATGCTTCACTCTTAAATTTGTCCTTACCACTTTCCTCTCACACCCACCCAATTCAAAAGAAAAAAAAAATTAAAAACAAAGTGAACATCTTCCACTCATTAATACAAATGAAACAATTTAACTTGGACAACCTAACACACTAAGTGCCAAATCACCACATGTATCCTCGTTCGCATTTTCCCCATCCACTTATTTACACTCTTTCTTATATGCATTAATTGTAATTGTAGAGTCCTTCGAAGCATCTTCAAGGAACTTGTAATCCAAGTTGAAACTAGTCATTTGCTTACTTGTCCCAAATTAAATTTTAGCATCTCTTCAAAGTTAACATATTGACACACGTAAAGAATAATAGCAATCCCTTTTCACTTATTATATCTTGAAATTTCAAAAAATGCAAGCTACTATAAAACTTCCTTCAAAAATTAAACCTCAGAAATTGCAAGAAATTAAAGTCAATTGCATAGTTATAGGCTTCTAAGCTTTTTATATATAAAAGGAGATATTGGATTGAGACTCATGTGCTATTAAAGAAGCTTTTAAAACCTTTTGTTCTATTCAATATACATAAATGGTAAACCACTCTTGTAAACAACTTTTAAAATCACTTTCAATTGGTTGTAATAATGTATAGATCTACACAAACTCACAATGTTGGAACACAAGTTTTATGTAAGGTGTGTTGTAATAGCATTCTTGCTTATTCAATTCCCTTTTGAAAAGCTAGTAATATGTCATGGAGTTAGATTTTAATCGTGCTAACTCGCGCGATACTTAGTCAATCTTGTAAGAGAAGATGAACCAAGTAAGTTTTAGACAGTTGAGAACATGAGCAAAAAGTATTAGAAGGGTAGAGAACATGAGCTTTATTGAGAGAGCTTGGAATGTTTAAACGTGTTATACAAATAAGAGATGTGGCTATTTATACTTGCTCAAAAAAATGTTCTAAAATAAATTATCCTAGAGGTTTACAAAGAATATCTTGGATAATCATTTAAAACGGTCCCTTCTAGAAGTCTCCTTAATGTTTTTTATATGAATTTTCTATAGATAGGTACTTCTGTACAATTGTAGATCCTTTCGTTATTGTATTTAGGTAGCAAAGGGGACTGGACAATGCTGGTAGCCCGTAAATACTCAGTGTAGCCCGGTTTCATATCTTATAATATGTTTGGTAGGCTGGACAAACGGTGTCCACATGACACCCTTCCCCACTCAATCCTATAATGTCCTCATTGCATTTTCATCTTTATATTGCCAAAAGTGGTTAACAAATTGTCAAAACTGGTCATCTCATTCCTAGCTAACCTCTTAATCAAGCAAATTTTTCTATTTCACCAAGTACTCAGTGTAGCTAGGAACTCCCCTTTTTCGGATCACTCTATTAACAAGAATATACTCTACCTCCTTGTCAAATGCAGTGACCATCTTAATCAAGCAAATTTTTCTATTTCACCAAGTACTCAGTGTAGCTAGGAACTCCCCTTTTTCGGATCACTCTATTAACAAGAATATACTCTACCTCCTTGTCAAATGCAGTGACCATAATAGTCGATGTGCGCTTGGACTAACTTCGACTTAGATCCTTGCCATCTCCAAGCTCTTATGCACCTTGTGTAGGAGCTTGAATTGGTTAGGTAATAGTTTTACCATCATCATATCTCCCTTTGCATACTCCTTTGGACGTTGCTTAGTGTCAGCCCATCTCTTCATCCTCTTGGCTGCTTTGTTGAGACAAACCCTTGTTATGTTCGCCTCTTCATGTCATTCCCTCGCAAACTTGTAAGTAGAAGGGTTTTTCCCTGTGTAAAAAGAGGCAATAACACTTAGTGTTAATAGTTGTTATCCCATGACAACCTTGAAAGGGCTCTTGTTTGTTGTCTCACTCTAGTAGAGGTTATATGAGAATTAGGCGACATTGAGTAACTTCACCCAATTCCATTGGTGAGCACTAACATAGTGCTTTAAATATTGCTTTAACAAGGCATTAACTAACTCAGTTTGGCCATTACCTTAAGCATGGAAGCTTGTTAAAAAATTCAAACCAGTTCCCAGTAACTTGAATAGCTCGCGCCAAAATTTGCCAGTGAAATAAGGGTCTTTATCATTGATAATGCTTTTAGGAACCCCTCATAACTTTACCAAGTTCTTGAAGAATAAGCAAGCAATTTCATTGACCTTGCAATTAGCAAAGGCTGGAATGAAGGTTCCATACTTACTAAACTGATCAATAATGACCATGATGCTCTTAAATCCATCATACTTAGGTATAGCCACAATGAAGTCCATTAAGACATTTTCTTATGGTCTCTTAGCAATAAGTAATGGCTTAAGTAAACCAGCTTGGTGTTGCTATTCTACCTTATCTTATTGGCAAACTAGGCAGGTTCTCACAGATGCCTTAACATCAACATGCATTTATGGCTAATAGCAGTGTTATTGGATAAAAGTAAAGGAACGTGTCATACTTAGATGATTAGCCCATAGGGAATCATGGCATTCCTTGAATATCTTCTTCTGTAAGTTTCCCCACTTTGGTACAAAGACTCGATTGTCAATGGTTGTTAGGACTCCTTTGTCCAACTAGGATCGATGAGTCTTCCCATCACTAGCCAACTTCAGTAGGTTTTTTACCTGTGTCCTGTGTTGTGCCTTCTTTGATTTATTCAAGGAATTTGCTTTTAGGCATACTAGTAAATATGACAACTAGTTCCACCTTTCAACTCAGTGCATTTGCAACAACATTGGCCTGACCTAAATTGTACCAAAATGTGTAGTCAAATTCAACCAAGAAGTCTTGCCAACGGGCTTGCTTGGGGCTAGACTTTTTTTGCATTTGGAAGTAGCTCATTGCAATGTTGTCAATTATTATCACGAACTTACTCCTGAGGAGATAGTGTCTCTAAATGCATAAGTAATGAATTATGACAGTCATCTCCTTGTCTTGGATGGTATATTGCCTTTCTGTGTTATTTAGCTTACAGTTTTCATAAGTAATGAGATGCCTATCTTGCATCAAGACTCTCTCAATAGTAAAGGTGGATGCATCGGTGTGGACTTCAAAAGACTTTTCATAGTTCGATAGTACCATGATGGGTTCCTCGGAAATTGCTTGTTTTAATCTCTCAAAGGAAATTTGGCATTTTCTCAACCAATGTCAAGTGTTGTTCTTCTTTAATAGGTTGGTTAGGGGTGTCACTATGGTAGAATATCCTTTAATAAACTAACAGTAGTAGTTTATTAGCCCTAAGAAGGATTGTAGTTCTATGACCTTGGTTGGTGGCTCTCACACTTGGATGACTTGCACCATTACTGAATCCATCATCAACCTACCATCATTGATCTTATGGCTAAGGAAGTTTACCTTTTACTTGGCGAATAAACACTTCTCTTTCTTGACATACAACTCATTTTTTTAGAGAATTTAGAAGACTTATTGGAGGTGCTCTACATATTTACTTTATAAAAGAGTTTGAGAAACTCTTTTATGTAAGATGTTGAATAACTATTCATTGTAATTATTCATAAAAAAGAGAAAGTGATCAAAAGTGATAAGATCAAATAGTAGAAACTCTAAGAGAGAAAAGTTATGATTGTAAATAGTAAGAGGACTCTAATAAAAAGCAATGGAACATGAGTTAAGTGTTGTGAATAATCAGTGTTCATGTGAAAGTTTTGCAAAAAAATTTGTTATAATTAAGGTTAAGGTGACTAAATGTAAAGTGTTGTATTTATTCTGTGAAAAAAAAGAAAGTGATAGTGAAATTGAATTTTAAAAGGAGAAACTTTGAAGAGTAGACATAAGTTACAAATTTGAGTTAAACTACTATAAATCAATGTACACCCTCTCTCTTTCCTTATCACTCTTTAATTTTCTATTGATTATATTACTTGTTTTACTTTTTTTTATTATGTATCTTGTTATCTCTCTTTGTAATTGAGATTGAGTAAGAGTAAAGTGACCAAATTGATTAGACTTAATTCACCTCCTACTTGAATTGTCTGGAGGACCAACACCAATAATGAGATTTTGCTGTAAAATGTTGGGTTTTTAGTCTAAACAAGTAGGAAAAACAAAAAAACATTTGAAATACTAGTTTTGATTCACATGTTATCACTAATCAACATGACATTATTTCTTCCCCTAGCAATTCCCTCTTATAAATCTTTCTTCTTTATGTTTTATGTACCTTTTAATCTTAGGCCATTAACTTCCATGGAGATGAGCCACTTGTCCCATGAGTTTTGACAACCATATTATGAGGGTTAAAACTATTTATGTAGTCTTGGAATTTAACAATTACCTATATCTACACAACAAGAGTAGCACTTTCTTATTTTATTAAAATCACTTCTTCTCTCATGATCATTATACCCAAAATTGACACGTTTATTAGCTATTGTGTCAATTGGTGCTGGCTTATGGAAATTGAACTTTGAGAAAATTATATTACATATTGCGTTGGTTTGTGAGACTTCTTTAAAAGTTAACTTATGTAAACCGAAGAATAAGTCCTATCCTTCCAACCCGAATACCAAAAATGATGAGCAAGTCCTCTTTCCATCACCCTTTCTCCTTAGAAAAATAGTTATAAGAGCAACATTATTCTCGATGATAATTCCAACAATGCTTATTCGGTTATGGAAAAAATATTCCAAATATATCCATCATGTTCTACAACAAAAATATTCTAGAACGATTCATTCAGTTCTATAACACAGCCATCACGATGTCATAAGAATTAGGCTTTGTTCGTAAGGGACATCCCAATAACTTGAATTTAAAAGAACGTAACTGGTTCAAATTTGTTGGATTCACATGATACAATTAATAGAAGAGAGGGCATTTAGTAAGTCGTATAATCCATAAATCTCCAGATAAATTGAAAACAACAATTTTAGCGCTGACAAATGTTGCCTACGGTACAAAGGGAAATTTAAGATTTATTTACCAAAAAAAAAACAGGGAGAACGTGAAAATCAATGCCTTTGGCATTTATATCTACTAGAATACAAGGAAATCAGTTTAACTGGCTCATTTTATGTCACATTCAAGAGATATCCTGAATTTATAATAAGGAAATAAAAAAATAAAAATAAAAGATAAAAAAACAAGAACAAAGAAACAAAGAAAGGAAGAAGCAACAGAAAAATCTTGTAAAAACTTGCTCTATCATGAGTTTGTCAATGAAATGCATGCGATGCTTTTTACCTTTTGATTTACTCATGTAAACATTCTATCAATGAATTCATTGAATGCACGCCATTATCAATATAAAACATATAGCACCATGGTTTCCAGCCGAGTGCAGCTTGGTCATGTAGCAATTAAGAGTTGATGTCCTACTACATGCATAAATTATTTCAAACTACTCTTGGCTCGTAAGCTGTCACTTGGACCTACTAATATCAAGCTTTCCAATGTTAATTATGCCTAATTAAATTTTATTTTCAAAAATCATAGCTCGTGGATTAGACCTAGACGGAATATTGGGCAATTTTTTTGTGCAATAGGTAGCCGATTTGTTTTTGGGGTTGAAATTTGAGTTAATCAATTGTGTGTCGACTATAGGAAATCCAATAAATTGTTAGGGAGGCAGAAATTGGAAGATTATGTGAAATTGGAGCGATCGGAGTCAAATACTAGCTTGTACAAGAAATGTGTGCTGTTGGATGGTAGCTTTGCTTGATAGAACCGCCTGTTGGCTAGGCCCTCACCGGCACACCTACTACCAGAGACCCTACATGTCAAAATATTTCAATCGTGCTAGGATAGAGGTTCTAAGGGCAATTTATCATTTTATTTCATCATCAGAATATTTTCCAATTTCGATCTCTTATTCTTTTATTTGATTGTAGAATCAATGCAAGTCACATTCTCATCCTCGCAGTTGTTGTCATGATAGAATTATTCTATGAGTAATTGTAATGTGTATAGTCTGTTAGGTTTTATTGCATGTATATGCACTTGAACTAGCTTACATATGCCCCCTGTACTATGAATAACAAAAGAACGCATATTGACAATTTGTTTAAGCAACTACTAACATGCTCGGTAAATTTCTTAGGTAAAGAAGACAGAGTTGCTAGAACTGGCATATATATTTATGTATAATCATGATTTTTACTTTTCTTATTCTTTTGATTTTGCATTTTATAAGACATTTGACATGTTGAAAATATCGAGATATTTTATATATATTATGAAATATGTTTTGATCTCTCCTTTTCACTCTGGTTGCATATAAGATTATGTGTTTTGAATATGTTAGTGGACTATTTTATCAATTATGTCAATTGTTGTTAATGACTAAACAAAATTTTTTCATAATTAAAATGGGGGTAAAACTATGATGCAAAAATTCTTTCCTATTAAATTCTAACTATTAGATTCAAAAGCATTTTTATTTTTTACTTGATCTTTTCATCTTTGTAAAACCTTTTACCTATTAAACAGGTAGTTTTCAAAATTTGAAAAAATTTCTTTTTTATCAAGACATTCAATCTAACATGAAAACTTTCTTTTTATCTTAAGATTGATCTGGCTATCCTGTCTCTCCTACCTCTCTCTCTCTCTCTCCCCCCCCTGCCTCTCTAATTTCTGTAAATTTTTCTTCGTTCATTACTCTTGCTACTGATAGCCCCTACTTCCATGAGGAACCTTATTGCTTTTGTTGCTCACTGTCTCTAATTTATAGTGAATATCCTCACGATGCCTTGGACCATTTTGGTGATCTTTCTCTATTCGAAAGGTTGGGTAATTATGGGCTTCCAACGGCACACATACATGAACTGCATGCTAATTTGTTCATCGCCTTTGTGTATCGTTTAAGCGCTTATAATCCTAGTTTAGAAGTAATCAATACGTTTAGTACATATCAAATGTAGAGATCGGACTGAGTTTTGTCTAAATTCAGCTTGTATTACCAACATTGGAATTGGACAGTTATTTGCAAAATCCTTGTAATTAAGTCAACTGAAATGCGATAGATCGGCTCAACCAGATTAGAGACTGACATTTGAAGCAGTTTGTAATGGATTGGGTACACGTTTTTCGTTGAAGTTAGAATCTTTACTGATTGAAGTCATAAGAAAAAAGCAAGACTTTAGTTTCAAAAAATGAGATCTTAAAAAAAGTAGTTCCAAGCACGTTAAGGCAAAGAAAGGAATCGAAACTCAAAAAAACGTGATTTCTAAAAAGTGAGACTAATTCAAAAAACATGAAATCCTAGTTAAAAAAGTGAAACATTACTCAATATATAAAAAGTAACATTAGAACCCAAGAAAAGTTAAAAAAAAAAAAAAAGTGAGATTAAAGCCAAAAAGGAGTTGAAGTCTAACTTCAAAAAACAATTCCTAACATATGAACTAAAAAATAAAAGAGAACGATGTTACGAGTGAGACCTAATTTAAAAAGGTGACATTTCAACGTTAGACACAAAAAGTGAGATCAAAACTAAAAAGAAAAAAAAGTTAGAATCTACCTTAAAAAAGTAATTTTCAGCACATTCAATCAAAAAAAAAAAAAAAAGGAATGTAGTTTTAAAAAATTTGATGTCAAAAGGTGAGACCCCAATTAAAAAAAAGTAAAGTTCCAATGTAAATAGATTGAAAGAAGTTATACATTAGCTTAAAAAAGTGATTCCTAACATGTTTAGGCACAAACGAAGAAAGAGGAACACAGCTCAGAAAAATGTGATTTTTAAAAAGTGAGATCCCAATTTCATATATAAAAAGAATGGCTAGAGTCCAAGAGAAATTAGATTATAGTTTGAAAAAAGCAATTCTCGAGGCATTCACTCAAAAAAAGCAAAAAAGGAACCGCAGCACAAAAAAATTGAGACCGATACTTAGGAAAACATGATACTTAAAAAAAGTGAGATGCTAATTGAAAAATGTGAGATTCTGGTTTAAGAAAATGAAACCCACGCTAGGGCATAAAAAATGAGACTAAAACAAAAGCTAAGTTAGGTTGTAACTTAAAAAAAGTGATTGCCAGGATGTTTAGTTAAAACAATTGGGAACAAAGTTAAAAAAAAAAAGACCTACTTCCAAAAAGTGAGACTGTAGTCCGGTACATAAAAAGTAAGACTGGAGGGCAGCAGAAGTCGTTAAGACTGTAATTTACAAAGTGATTCTTGGCCCTCTCACTTAAAAAAAAATAAAAAACCAAGAGATGGCAACTCAAAAAATGACCCTGATTGAAAAAAATAAAAGAAAATTCAGTTCAAATAAGTGAGGCTATGATATCCAGCAAAAAAAAGTGAGAATCGAGCCAAAGAGAAGTTGGACTCTAGTTTAAAAAACACATCCTCCATACCTGTGTTTAGAAAAAGAGGATCATAAATCAAAAAAATGAGACTAAATAAATGTGGGACTCTAATAAAAAAAAAAAAGTAAGATTTTAGTCAAAAAAAAAAGAAAAGAAATTCCATAACAAACACGAAAGGTGAGAACAATTCATAAGAGGAATTGGGCTGTAATTTTTTAACAAATGATTCTTGTTACTTAATTCAAAAAATAAAAATTCGAACTCAAAAAATAAAAATTAAAAAAAGTGTGATTTTATTATAAAAAAAAAAAAGAGATTTCAATATAACAAAATAAAACTCCTATTTCATACTTTAAAAGTGATGTCTAAATTTAAAAAAAAAAAGTGAGGTTTGTAGTGATTAAAGAGACAATTTTTGGTATGTGAGAAGATGCGATGAGTGCTAAAAAAATTGGACCTCCAAAATAATGAAAGCCCAATTTTTTTTAAAATAAATAAATAAATAAAATAATGAGATCATAGTTCAAAAAAGTAAAATTCTAATTTTATAATTCTAAAATTTAGTACAAATTTGAAAAAACTTTTAGATTTGGGAGAGAAAGTTTTAAGACATTAGAACTTTAAAACTTTTCATGGTACGAGATTAAGATCTTGCTCGCATTTGGACCCTCGTAACTCTAGATGCAAACTGAAAGACCAAAGAAATGTCGCTAAAGAAGTGTTCTATATAAATTATGGATGAATATAATGAGGAATTTTATATTGCATTCTCCTCGAGTGTCCCACTAATTCCAGTGTTTTAAGTACTTGAAAACCAAAACCAAATTGCCAAAAAATGGCAAACAAATTGGTTGTGTATCCTAAAATGAATTTCGTACAGAAAAGGAAATATAAACAGGGGAAAGAATTAGGAACAGCAAGCATCATTCGGAAATGGCTACGAATGATAATGCCTTGAAAAATGGCTACTCCTGTCATCTCCGTTGCTTTATTGCCGCTGGTACGTGAAAGCGCTGATGTCAGCCCATGGTAGATGGCTCCCGATGTTCTTATACGAAACCTCGGCTCGCTAGGTATGTTTGGACGCTTTACTAACCTACCAAAATGCGAAGGAAAAGTTGGAAGAGGGTTGATTGATTCATCATGTCAATGCGCCTCATATAACTATACAAAATTGACTCGAACGGATAAAAGATGCTTCAGTCAGCAACGAGACGCATTGATTCTAGTCACCAGAGAGTTGCTTCTGGCGGTCTCTAAGATCAATAGCAATTGACTAGAGCAGACCAATGGCATTGGAAATGATGAGTAGTGCACAAAACCAAGACAGTCATCTTACATCCAAAGCATACCAGGGGCCTCCAAGGACAAGGGATCTGCAAAGTAAAGGAGGACTGGCAACATCAGATATTGGAATGACTCTGATTTTAGAGATTCAAGAGCAAACGACGTCAATTGATTGCTAAGACTTGTAATGTACATTTCACATGTTTATATTCTGCATCAATGTTTCCGTTTAGCCATATATTTATTCTATCTTTTTATCTAAATCCACACGGCTAATAGATGAACTAAGACAACACAACCAGCCTTAAGGACGTTGGTGATAAAAACAATGATCGCACAAACCAAAGTAATAATCTAAGATGACGGGCTAAACAGCTCCTCATCAATGCAGATAAAGTTGAGTCAAACATGACCAAGCAATGATAACATTAAACTGGCTATGCAACAATTAGAATCCAAATTCAATGGTGAGGCTATGTCCCGTATGGTTCCTTCGACATACAAATCCCCACAAATCCAAAAGCATGGTCCAGAAAGAATCTTTTTTCTTTAATGAGATTCTTCTCCTCAGAGCTTTTGGCCACAGCTTCCTTCCATTAATTAGACTCGTCTTACAGCTCTTTGAGGATAATATGGAAAAATAATATACTACAAGGTCAAAAACCATATGCTTCACCTAGAAGGGAACACAAGACAGAGAAACATGACCACTGGCTTCACACTGAGATCCAAATGACACTTTTGGAACTGTTCTATATTCTGTAAAAGATTTTCACCAGATTGAGCAAATGGGAATCAGCCTAGCAGAACGAAAAACATCAACAAAGTAAGGATAACATAAAACTCGAAAATTACATTGGCTTTCCAAAAGTGAAGTTTCAAGAAACTAAAAAATGCATTCACACTAGCTTTCAATGTAAGAAATCACAAACCATATGCACACATGTTAGTATGAAGATCAATCAGGATTTAGGGGACATGGCTCACCAATACATCAAATTAATCATATGCACAGATTCCATATAAGCTCGAAGGGAAGCGAGAAACAGCACCTCACCTCAGCACGTAATGGACGCCCATGTAACCTCAGCAGAGAAAGTATTTTTTCCAACAAACACAAAATAAAGAAAGAAGAAAAAAAGCAGTAAAAGAAGTTGCAAACAGTAATTTACTCATAATCAAGGGTACAAATTCTTTTTTTAAAAAATAAAAACATTCACTTTTTTTATTTTTCACTTCTTGGAATTCAAAAAAAATTGACTCTAAAACCCTCCACGACCGAAGGATGCAGGGGCATCAAAAATTCTTGGAAAAGAAGAGTTACACTGGTGGTGCTGTGGGAGAACATGAAAAGAAAGGTGATTTTTGATCGGTGAGATTCTTGGTCTCGTTAACCAATATGCACCTTTCTAATGACAGATATGGCCGCTATCTTTGCTCCGCTTCCAGTCTGTCTCCAGACAACATTTGCAGGAAGAGAAAGGGAAATGGAGGAGAGACCTCTCTAGACTGCAAAATTTAAAACTACGTTGTCTTTGCGCCCATCAGAGAGATGACGAGGGGAGGGGCAGAGAAAGAGGGCTTTTTAGGAAAATTATTTTGGTTCCCGGTTGACAACTTGATACTCTAGGTCCCTGTTACACGTTTCTATCTTTCAACTATTCTGCACCCGGTACAGAAGAAATACTTTTAATTCTGTTGATGTAGTATTTAACAAGAAAGGATATTTAAAAAAATATATTTTAGAAAATTTTATTTTTCACTTAATTAAAATTTTTTATTCAAGATATCTCTATTTTTATAATTTTCTTATTTGTCACATTTTTTATATTTTATGGTCTCCATTTTAAGAAAATTTTTTTATTTTTATTTTTATTTTTTATTTTAATCAACTTTATAAATAAAATTCAATATTAATTTTATCAATCAAATATATTATAATTATTGAAATATTTAATAGATATTAAACTTTTGTTAGGTGAATTTTCACTTATTCTTAATTTTGAGTGAGTTCTCATATTATTTGCCTAATTTTTCTTATTTATCTTGCATCAATTTAATATTAGAGATTATATTACAATCCAAATTTCTATTAAAAGTTTCCAAGTTTATGTAAATAGACCCAAAATCACACCAGAATTAGCAAATTCTTTTTTTTTTTTTTATGGCTACCACCATCCTATCCTTTGTCGGCTAATGCAAACACTAGCATATGGGTAGACATCGTCATTGCCAAAACATTTTATCAATGACAACAATCTCTTTTGAATAGAAGGTATCATTTCAAGTATATTTTCTCAATTTAAAAATTTGAGATTATTATTTTATTAATAATTGAGTAAATTTATTTTAAGTCTAAAAAAAATATCCCCTTACTTTAGTCATCAATTTGTTTCTTTATTATTTTTTTTATTACATCCAACTTACCATCACCTTGTTCTTTATTAATAGTTTTCATTTTCTCTCTTTTTTTTATTTATCTTATTCTTTAATTTACTATAGCATGATTTACATTATATTTTATTTTTAACATTATACATTTTAATATTTTATAATTTTTATTATTTTTCTTAAATAATATTTTATGTCAGCATAATTTTTTTCTCACTAAAAAAAAAAGAAAAAAAATCAATAAACATGATTAACACTAAAGATGTCATCATACCTTCATCCCACCACATACACTAAGAAGAAGATATTGAAACTCTTTAGTCTCGCATGTAAAATCTTGAGAGTGATTTTTCAAAATTGTCCAATATATTAAACTCAATATTAAAATGTTTAAACAAGTAATTAAGGGAAGAATTCATTAGGCAACCAAATGGGTCATTTCATGCTTCTGTGCTTGGTTTGCCTAAAATAGCTCGTGATCATGATTTTATTCTTATTGTTAGGGATAGATTTTTTAAAATGGCTCATTTCATTTCATACGTTCATTGATGCATGTCATGTTGCCAAACTATTTTTCAATGAAGTTGTCAAATTGCATAGTATGCCTAATTTTATTGCATCTAATAGGAATGTCAAATTTGTTAGTTACTTTTGAAAGATACTTTGGAAATTATTTGAGACTAGTTTAAAATTTTCATTTGTATTTCATTCTTAACCTTTAAATATATAGTCAAATTAAGGTAGTTAACCAAAATTGGGATAATCTACGTAGGTTTCTTATGGGTGCAAAATAAGGTAAATGAGACATAATCTTATTAAGCTTACCTATAATAATTATGCTTCTTAGAGAAATATTCTAAAAAATCTCATTTTGCACCTAATTAGGGTTTTCTTATTTAAGAAATTCTAAAAGATCTTATTTCATACCTAATTAGGGTTTTCTTATTTCAAAAATTCTAAAAAATCTTATTTCACACTTAATTAGAATTAGAATTTTCTTATTAAATATATTTCTATTTCTACACTAATTAGAATTTTTTATTTAAAAAATTTGTATTTCTTATTCAAGTTATTTTGGAATCTTTTTTTTTTTTAAAGAGATTGCCCTTTTATTGTCATTTTCATTTTCTTCTTTTAGCCAAATTTATAAATAGGGATCATTATTAACTTTGTCAATCAGAACTATTATGAGCATTGAAATATCTATTAAATATTAAATTTATTTTTGGATGAATTTATATTTGTTTTTAATCTCAAGTGGATTCCTGTGTTAGTTACCTAGCTCTTCTTATTTATCCAACATCATCTATACCATGGAAAAAAAGCCTTAAAATGATAATATTTTATTTATGATACTTGCATAACAAAAAAGTGAAATGTTATAAGCCACCATAAACTACAACCACCACATCCACATACTTTATATGAAACTTATTAATTTATACTTGGTTGATTGTTTGATTTGCCCTCAACATCTTGAAGCTCTGTGGGAAGATCTTCTGTCAATAATACTATTGGTTTAAAATCCTGGTTGACTTCTACAACTTATAGATTATCACTCAACAAAACAATACAAGATGAGAAAAGCATCCAAAACTATAAAGGATAAACATAAATGAACTAAAATGTAAATCTAAAATCTAGAATGAGTCAATTACTCTACCAAATGAATATCAACAACTTAATGTTAAAGAAAGGTCGTTACTTTATGTGTAGGAACAAGGTTTAAAACTATACTTTAATTGTAAAGATCCAAGAAAGTGACAACATAAAGTAATAACATATGATGACTTCATGTTTTAGGAATCATAACATGAACATATTATATCATAATTTTCTTTAAATGTGATATCTCTGCTTGGTTCCAATAAAAAAGTTGTGTAACATAAATTTAATAAAACTAATCACGATAAGAACATTTGAAACTACAATGCCCAATGTTGTTATGATGACAACAATTTTGTGAGAACCCCTTACATGACTAATAGCATGAAACTGCAAAGGAGCATTCATTAATGCCCGAAATACCCATTCTTAAGTGATAAGGGAAAGAAGAAATTGCTAAGGCTAATGATCTTCATCTGGGTGTTATAAAAAAAAAACATTAAAGTGAAGTATCATTTTCAAAAACTAATTAATTCTTACTCTTACTATTTAAGCCAAGGCATATACATTATTTAACTATAATTGATGTCTATAATGCATCAATATTCACGTGATCTTTCAAGGAGTAACTTGGTCCTCTAGCATGACCCAATTGATGGTCAAAAGATGCATATAACTTGAAGAATTATCCTTCAACTTTCTTCATTATAAAACATTTAAAAATGTTAAAATAACCAAAACAACTGGTGTACATAACTTGGTCCAAAGATGTTTCATATAGAATTGGATTCAATGCCTCATTTTGCATTAGGTACATATATGGAATAGTTTAGCCAACAGAGGCACAAGAGTTCATATTGTTGGCATGAGCTATAACATGGTTGATAAAGAAATTATTGGTAAGAAATTCAAAATAGAAAGATTATTATAGTGGTGCCAACTATGTTAAAGATCTCACTAGTTAATAGGAAAAAGTCTTATAAATTGAATTGTATTTCAATTAGGTATAGATATTCCCTTTCTTTATAACTAAGATATAAACACACTGTGTGTAGAAAAAAAAGGAAAAAGAAAGATCAATTTCTTATCATGGTATTAGAGCCTATGATCCTAAGAACCTAAGAAATCAATGGTAATGGAAGAAAATTCTTTCACCATGATGGATCCTTATGGAGAGGCTTCAATCCTTACAAACCTATCTACTAGAATATCTTAATTATTGAACCAAAACCCAACTACCTAGGGACATGATCTTAGAGTAGTCATGATTGGTGTCAAGCTAAATGGTACCAACTATGGCCTTTAGTCCCAAGTTGTCGAGATGTGTATCACGGGCAAAGACAAACTAGGATACATAAACTGAGATCTTCCCCAACCTTTAAAGGCAAACCCAAATTTTAGGAAGTGGAGGACAGAAAATGCAATTATGAAAGGTTGATTAATCAACTTTATGGATCATAAATTGATTGGAAATTAGATAAAATTTCTAACAATAAAGGATGTATAAGATGCTATTACCACAACATTTTTTGATAGTTTAGACATGTCTCAAGTATATAACCTCAAGAAAAAGGTCTTGAGAATGAAGTATGGAAGAGGGTTTATAAAAGCATACTATAATACTCTCTAAGGTCTCTGGATAAAAATTAATTTTTGCAAACCAAATGCCATAGATTGAGAGATAAATGTTAAAAGGGTATAACTTTATCATCGAGAAGGATAGGGTCTACACTTTTTTAGATGGATTGGATGACCAGTTGGATTTGAGGAGATGTTGTTCAAATCAAACCATTCTCAACCACTGAACAAGCATATGTTCTAGTCTACTAAAAAGATCTTTGACAAGTCATTATGTTATTAAAGGGTAATAGAGATGACACACAAAACATTGCTATGGTGTTAAAAGAAGGGTTGAAGTAACCTTCTCTCTAACAAATTAATCTTGGTTAGGGAACTGCTTCAATGAATTCTAAAACTCCAATGGATGGAAAAGGATGCTCTCATTATGGGAACACCAAATATACCAAGAAACTTGCTTCAAAATATATGAGATTCCATATTGATGGCATGAGTTAAAAGCCAAAAAGAAATGTGAGGGTGGGGCAAGAGAAAATTCAAACTAAATTGTAGTGATATAATCTAGTCAAGGTTTATTTTTTGTGTCGAAGGGAAGGAATGTGTCCTATGACCTCGGTTTTCAAGGAGTGGCACTAGTTGCTTTCGGAAACAAATTAGACCCAACAAAAAGACCATATAAATATGAGTGGATAATTGATTATGGGGTAACAAAGCGTATGACCTTTGATTTGTAGGATTTTGTTGCCTATTCAGAACCAAAAAGATCTTTTGTAGCTAATACAAATGGTGGAGCCTATCTAATTACAGGAGGTAGAAAAGTGAAATTATCTTCCATTCTCCCTCCTTTAAACACTCTTTTGGCTCTGTTATTTAAAAGCAAATTATTGTCTAAAGGCTAGTTAACAAAAGATTTAAACTATGATGTATTGATATACCCAAATTTTTACTTGTTTCAAGACATTCTCACAAAAGAGATTATTGGTCTTGGTACTAAATGAGAGGAGTTGTATCATGTTGATGATTTTTCTCCTCACTAGGCAAGTATGATAGGTCAAGTTGATGATAAATAATAGTAAGTGTAGATATGGCATCATCATTTAGGGCATCCATCCTTTTTTTATTTAAAGTATTTATTCCTAAGTTTGTTTATAAACCTCTATGAATTGCGCTTTCATTGTAAAACTTATTTGTTGGCAAAAAGCCATTGTACTTCTTATCTAGTGAATATAAGTAAATGTCAATTACCTTTTGCATTAGTTCATTTTGATGTTTAAAGGCTGACATAGGTCCTATGATCCATGGGCATTTAGTGGTTTGTTACTTTCATTGATGGTTACACAAGATCATATATTGCATATTTTGTAAGCGTGATGAGTCAATTCATGCACAATATGAGCAAAGATCATATGAATGCAGTATTTAAACTCCTAAGGTACTTATAGTCTTCTCTAAGAAAGGGACTATGTCTAAAAAATATAATCATTTGTATGTTGAAAAGTATACAGATATAGATTAGGTTGAGAGTGCTATTGATAAGAAATCCATATCAAGCTATCTTACACTTTTTGGTGGGAATTTGGTTAAATGGAGGAGTAAAAAGTAAAAGATTGTTGATTTGTCTAGTATAAAGGTTGAATTTTGGAGTGTGTTAAAAGATATTTATGAATTACCCTGACCCAAGAGGTTGGTTGAAGAAATTGGACTCATGTACTTGTTTTATGATATTAAGTCTATTATTGAAATTTCTCAAAAGCCAAATCAGCATCATTGAATGAACCAAGTGGAGGTTGATCGACATTTTATCAAAAACAAACTTGAGGCTGAGGTTATACAACTTTCGTTTGTATGGTAAAAGGATCAACTTGTAGATATTCTCACAAAAATAGTAACAAGCAAGACATTCTCAAGCCTACATGACAAATTAGATATAAGTGATATCTATGCACCAACTTGAGGAGTGTATTGGTACGAGCTATAAGTTGGCAAAAAATTTATTAGCAAGAAATCCAAAAAAGGAAGATTATTATGTTGGTGTTAACTATACCAAAAATCTTACTAGTCGATAAAAAAAAATCTTATAAATTGAATTGTATTTTATATTAAGTAAAAATATATTATTTTTTCTTTATAACTAAAATATATAGATATTATGTAAAAAAAAAAACAAATCAATTTCTTATCACACATTTTTTTTAGATATTTTTGTTTTCTTTTTCAATGAGGACTTCAAAGATTAGTCATTACAAGATCACATAAACATGTCTAATCAAAAGAGCCCTGCACATGCACTGTCAGCTTTGTAAATTAACATACATAAATGTATGATACCATGATACTGGAAACACCACTTGTTGGTCAAAGCTTAAAACGAAGCTGACAGCAATTTGTGGCGCCTAGGTAAAGGAGTTTAGCTTTAGCATGTAGAACAAACCCGAACAGTCTTGTTGAAGGATGGTAACTGAATAATAAGACTGTCTGACTGATGATAATGTTTTCAGAACAATACCAATAAAAGAAATCAACATATCGAGGATTAACAATTACCTGGAATAGGGGATACCCGTTCCAAGTTGTCAACCTTATAATCCTTTGTATCCAATAATAGAGCAATGGCACAAACCAACTGAAAAAAGAATATTTAGGTTTTATGGTTTGCAACTCAGATATTTTAGCCATGTTAACGAAAGAACGCATTTTATTTAATAAAAATATTAAATATATGCTGGCCTAATTCTATAGGGAACTTGGTTTGCATCTTTAAGCACGCTGAAAGACTATATTTGCTTTGTTTTACACTAAAAACTTTGGGTGTTGATATAATCCATTTTGCAGTCTTCCCAACAACATCACGAGCCTACCTATTTGACAAGGCGAACACGGGATAATCCAATCAAAAATTGAGAAGAAGTGCATTGCCACAGTCAGGTCGCCCCAGACGACACTTACTGGGGCTCTCTTGGTTTCACAGTTTGTGCAATCATTCTTACCTGACAACAAATGCACAGTAAGATAAAACGTTCCAATTCATAACAACTGTGAATGGCAACAAATTATAACACAAAAAAAGAAAAATTAATCACCAAATGGGATAACTTCAGCAGCCAAAGTGAAAACAGTATCCCACTGCCAAGCATATTTTTCTGAGAGCAGATCTACTGAAATTGATCCGCGATATGTCATTAGGGGGAAAAATTGGCGACCAATCTCAAAGAATTTAATGAGAAGGATGCATATACAGAACAAATTAAAGAAACTTGAAGGGGGAACCTAGATTCCTTGGAACGGCACTACCCCGAATCATGTTTCTTCAATAAGAAACAAAATGCTCCTTGCAACTTTAAGTGTAAGATGACAATGTGTAGACAAAATGAATAACTACAAAAATGGCTGTACACAATACTTATTACTGTACCGTGTTTCCATATTTTGTGGATTATTCGTGAGCTTGGATCCTGTTTGCGATGAAGTGATTGATTGATTAAATATATATATATATATATATATATATATAGATATAGCTATAGCTATAGATATACATCTATAGGTAGAGGAAAAACAACAAAAGATTCCGGCTGAGAGCAAAACCAGTCCAAAGCCTTGCCTTTGGACACGGCAAATGATACGCAGACATCCTATCCTGCATTTTGTTTATAGTTTATAGAATTTGATAACCATAACTCAACTAATTTGAAAGGGAAAACTCCACTGCCAGAGAGATGAGAATCTGTAAGAGACTGGACAGAAAGCTCAGTATTGGCGCGCGAGAACGGAAGGTAGTGGAGACGCGATTAGATTAGACCAGATTTCCCGGCGGAGCGAGAGAGCATTCTGTTGCGCGTTACTTGTGGGTGTAACGTGTGCGTGTGGGAGAGTTGGTGTGTGTTCGAGTGCTGGCATCGAAAGTTTTTTTTTTTTTATTGTTTTTAATTTTTTGGTTTCTTGGAGGTTACCGCGAACGAGAGACTAGGAACGAGGCGCACATGGAGAGAACACGCGCCTGCTGCACTATGGAGTGCCGTGGCAGCCGAGTCGGATGGAATAATGCTAGTTAACGAACGAAAGAGCCGAGGCGGGCCACTGCTCGGCGCATGTCCATTTAAATAAAGGAAAATGATAGCCATCGCCAACCCCAAAAAACAAAAAGAAAGGGGGGGCACGTTCTGGTCGTCACCATGAATGTCACCATCAGTCCTTTTATACAAAGGCGTGAAACTCCCACTGGGAACACAGCTGATTTGAGCTTTTGTGAGTCCAAAACTCCAGCCATCGGCCATGGCCCACCCAAAGCTGACTTTGATTCTCATCATCGGCCTCCTCCTCGCCTCCGTGCATTCGCCAATTACTCTGGCGGAGGAACAATGCCAGAAATCCGAGGGCAGCTGCCAGGACAAGGCCAAGGCCCTCAAGCTGAAGATCATTGCAATATTTTCCATTCTCGTCACCAGCATGATTGGGGTCTCCCTGCCACTCTTCTCCCGCTCTGTCCCCGCTCTCAAGCCCGACAGAGACTCTTTCGCACTGGTTAAACTCTTTGCTTCTGGTGTCATCCTCTCCACCGGGTACATGCACGTCTTGCCTGATTCTTTCGACAACTTGAGTTCCCCGTGCTTGCCCGACAATCCCTGGCATAAGTTCCCGTTCACCGGTTTCGTGGCGATGTTGTCCGCCATGGCGACCCTCATGTTGGATTCTTTTGCACTGAGTTATTACGCGAAGCGCAATAGCAATAACAATAATAAGAATCAAAATGCTGTCGTTGACAACCAGGTGGTAGAGGAGAGAGATGGTCGTGAGTTAGAAGCTGCTAAAAAGGGTGAGAATGACGATGCCCGTAAGGTGTTGATGAGGAATCGGGTTGTGGCACAGGTATATTTATATTCCCAATTTTCAATGTAAGATTATGGCATTGCTGACCGGCGATCTTGCACCAGTCCAAAAGTGTTGATCTTTTCTCTGCTAGAGTCATTAATGTTCCTTGATTTCTTTTATACATGATTGTGTGAAAATTGATTATTAGCTGAAATTTGATATGCATGTTTCCATGTTATCTTTGGTCCACATCTTGGATCTATGTAATTGGTTCCAGGGTTTAGATCATTACAAATTATTGTGTGTAATGTATACGTGTAGGTGCTGGAATTTGGCATTGTTGTTCACTCAGTGGTAATAGGTCTCTCAATGGGGGCATCTGCCAATCCATGTACAATCAGGCCACTCATTGCTGCCCTTTGCTTTCATCAACTCTTTGAAGGAATGGGTCTTGGAGGATGCATATTACAGGTTACAAAACTTGGTACAATTTAATATGGAATAAGCATGCCATAATTCACGATCAAATACACTTTTTCTAACACTTGCATTCGGTCATGAATGGTCAGGCTGAATATCGAATGAAGACGAAAGCAATCATGGTGTTTTTCTTCTCCACCACAACTCCTTTCGGTATCGCGCTGGGAATTCTCTTGTCAAACGCTTACAAGGAAGACAGTCCAACGGCTCTAATTGTGGTGGGACTGCTAAATGCCGCATCTGCCGGGTTACTGAATTATACGGCACTGGTGGACCTCCTGGCAGCAGAGTTTCTAGGGCCCAAAATGCAAGGAAGTGTAAAGCTCCAGATATGGGGTTATATTTTTGCTCTCGTAGGTGCTGGGATCATGGCCTTAATGGCAAAATGGGCATAGCTTGTTTCAAGATGCACGACATGTGATGATCCCTTTGTCCCGTCTAAGGTAGGCTTGTTTAAACTTTGAAGACAATAACCATGTAGTTGATCTATTCTGAAGACGTATCTTGCATTAGTCTTGTTTCGTTTTGGCAGCTAAATTGCTTTCCATGTCCTGGATCTACAAGTTGTTGATTTTCCCAGTTCTGTTCACGCTAAGAGAGTCTATCATTGGACAGCAGTTCCATAGATCAATAGAATCCGTCTATGTAAGATGAATACGTCTAAATGATTTCGAGAATCCAAAACTCAGTGATAACACTTTCCAACTTCCTGAAATGACACAAACTTGTTTCCGATACAAATATTCTGAAGTATTTAAAATTGGATGCTCAGGCTTTCTCAGCTGGTCATTACATCTTATAAGTTCAGCACAAGTTTGCAAATTGTAAACTCATGATACTTATTCTTCATGAAAATTTGTCTAGCAACTGCAGAATCACAACACTTTCTTTAAGTCTGCCAATGACGTCTAGGCAACTAGGGTTGAAATAGTCATGCAGTTTATAGTTTTTGTCCCCGCCCGGTATTCTTCAATTTGAAGGCGCAAAATAGGCCTAATAGATAAAATCTCAACTGTTTCATTTGCGGCTAAACCGCTGATATTGTGATTACATAAGTTGTCACTAATATAGCATTCTTTTCTGGACAACTTGAGGGACATCCAGAGTGTTGCATTAAACATGCTTTCTATAAAAGTCAAGCAACATATATAAATGGGGACACGCAAGCAATTTCTTTTTTTGAATGCCCAGATGCACAAGCTACACACGGAAAATATCCTGCAAATTTGCTTATTTAAAATTGATGAGTTCTGTTTTCAAAAAAAAAAAAATGTCGAATTCTAATGTTGATGGATTGAATAATACTTAAAGTTTTACGGCGTTAATTTTAATTTTGACATTAATATTTTAATATTTAATTCAGTATAGGCAAGAAAATGTGTGTGTCTGTGTGAGCTTCAAGTATAATTCTTTATATATGATAAACATGTAATATTGAAAATGAAATTTTTGTGTCGTTCATTAGTATATTACCCCACAAAAAGCTAAAAATATTGTCACATATTGCAGGTGTCTCATCTAATTGTATCAACGAGTGAATAACACCCTCATGTGCACCTACTACTACCCCACATTCATAGACCAAAAGAACCCATGCATCGTTAAATTATGGTATATCCTAACGCCAAAACATGGCCTTTCACCTCACAAAAATCCTTTTTTTCTTTTGTTTTCTAATTCTTTTCATGTTATTGATTTTTGTTAAGGGAGGAACTCATGTGTGTGCCTAGATGCTAGAGCTTTTCTATATATATATATATATATTTTTTTTTTCTTTTTTTTTTTGGCAAAGAAGTGGAAAGGAAAGGCTCGTTGTGATTGAGATAAAAGATTTCGAGTGGAGTAGCTAGGGAATCAACGTCAGACTTTTTTAATATCTTTTTGTTGGTTGTAAATAAACAAACTGGACAACTGGCACGATACACTGACAGCCCGGGTTTAAAGAGCGAGAATTGACTTTCTGATAGAGCAAGTAGCAAGGATATTATTCGTGGAACATGGGGCCACAGGCAGTTGTCCTACTAAACTCAGGCCTTAGGAGCCATCGTATTTTAGCCTATTTCAATACCCCCACGCTAGAAAATTAGAACACCCTAACTCGAACGCAAACAGTAGTCACCCAAATCATTAATCACCCCTTCACGTCATCATTAGTCACATTACTAGTACTAAATTGCCTACATTAGATGATTTTTAAGGGTTATCATGTGTGACTTTCAGTCTTTCTGTCATTTTTACTAATTCAATTGTTCCCCGTTTATTGTGCAAAATAATGATTCTTAAGCGATGTGCTTGCTTCACCATATATATATAGGGGTCATCTCCATCCAGAGCTCCGCCCACTTTCGAAAATTCTTTTCCCCCTTTAACCTATGGCTAGAATACAAGAAAAAATCTACCAAGAAATTGCTCATGTGGTTCTTGATGTTGATGGTCTGTCAAATCGCAACAATAATTGAAAAGCTTCTGCCTATGGAATTCGAAAGGGCAAGTTACGCGTCTTCGAGCTATACCTTTTTCTTCATTGAAGAGCTCAAGGTCGGGGGTTCAGCAATTTTTGATTCACTACCAAATCACTCTAGCCCAACTAGCACCCGATGGCTAGGGCAACTTTGTTAGCTGGAATCACAATAATTGACAATTTGTTTGACTCGAAGGTGTTGAAGTTAATTTAAATTTATTATAAATTTGAAATAATTATTCAAATAAAAATTAAATAGTTTAATAATATTTGACATAATATGAATATTTGACATATTTTATCTACTTTGATTGAAGGAGGATCTCCCTGTCGCTCACCCTTTTATCTAGATGCATGCAAAGTTAATTTGTAGGCTACGAATGATTACAATTGGATTGTAGTTTATTTATTTGAAGGCAAAAAGGAAAAAGCAACAAGAAAAAGAAAAATTGAAAAAGCAAAAACAAAAGAGAAAAATTTGAAAGAAATAATAATTAAATTCTTGCAAATTAATTTTCAATGTTCAAATGTACAATTAAAAATGCAATATACAAGGCACATCTCACCTAAAAAGGAAGAACCAACAACCCTCTGGATTTGCAAACTTAATTTAAAGTTCAATAATATTATTTTTGAATATAAGTTGTATTATTAAACCATAAAAGGGACCTCCTTTTTTCAAAAGCCCTTGATCAAGGATTTAAGTGCACTAATATTAGTCTACTACCTTTCTCTTCAAAGTTTAATGATCTAATTTAAGTACAAATTTTGCAAGTTAAAAGTCCACAAAATATTAAAAATAGAGAGCTGGGGTTTGCTTGGATGGTGGTCGCTTATGCTACCAAAAGTGAGGTCGGGGGTTAACTCCTAACTTGGCCACTTAGTGCCCTCCCTTCCCTTATTGCTATGCTGCAACTCCAGTTGACCGAAAAAAATAGAATAAAATTGTGCAGAATCAATCTTAGCCATTCTATAAAAAGCACAATAAATTTTAAACATTCACTAAAGTGCAACAAAGATCAATATTAAGGTCAAGCAAGCTCATTTATAAAAGGAGGGCCCTTTGCATTAAAGAGGGTTGAATTTAGTGAAAAAGGACCAATATTAACTATAAAAAGGGAGGCACCATCGGAAAGGATTAAGAAGCCCCGTAAGAGAGAGAGCAAAGGAACGCATTAATCGAGAGACAAGAGAGTCAAAGGCATTTAAGAGCCAAAATTCCAATGAGAGAGAATAATAATGAAAGCATTTAAGGCATCTAAGAAAGAGCCAAAAAGAATAAAAAAGAAAGCATTACAAAATACCAAAAGAATATCCAAACAACTAAGAGGAGGAGTAGCTCCCTCTAGCCAACATAGGTAAGAATAAAGTTACTAACAATAAGACTATGAAACTTTTTAATTCTTCTCTTTGTCTTTATTATACCTTTTAAGGACATAATCATATATTAAATGATCTAGATTGACCTCAAAACTATAATTAAAATCAAGTATTAATGGTCTTTATCCACCAAAAGAACCGTTGGTGGTTATTATGTAATTGGCCATAATTAACTTGGCACAAAACAACCATAATTAGCAGACAGAGGCATAAATCACCCACAAACAAGATAGCACCATCATAAGCACATATCCAACACCCAAAAATTGACCAAGATACTACTTATCTTAAGTTTTGGTAGCCACATTCATCTAAAAAAGAGTTAATTAGAGCCTGTACAATAAAAAAAAGTGTAAGGTTAACATTGTGGCTTTTTTCCTTTTTCCCATTGATAAGCTAATAAAAAAAGAAAAAAAAAGAAAATAATAACAAAAAAAACCTAAATGTGACTAAAAAGGCGAAGCAATTACATTGAGGCAAGTATTTTGCCCTTAGAGTGTTCATCAACATTAAAGTTGCTAGAAAATACAATGAGCACCATTCCGCCAATGCTAATCTATACCTTTACAAAGGCCACACATTGAAAGGAGGCTAGGAAGTGCATGAATTAGTAGAAAAGCCAAGTGTCTACTGTTGTGCCACCATTGCACGTACTACTACTAGTTGTCATCTCAATTGAAGATTTGCATTGTTTGATCCATCAAGCATTGTTGCCCCCCAAAGGCTTGTTGTCGCCCCTTACTCCCCTTGTATGTGCCACCTTTGAAGGCCATTGCCCCATGAAACTAGCACGGATTGACTTGTTAGGTAATGATCTACTTAATGACACCTCTACACGCCAATCAAAGGCCAACAACAACTAGCCTCTCTCTCTACCACACCTAATCCAAAAATCAACATTTTCAAGGACAAATCTTAGGTTTCCCCACCAAAAATTATACCTAAAATTTGTAATGGAGACATTTCTAATCTAAAAAAATGTGAAAGATGGAGGGAGGAGTGGTGAGTGTAAAGAAGGAAAGAATGATTTTGGACCAAAAAAGAAGAGAGAAACATAAATGGGGAGGGCTTGCCATGAACTTGAGAAAAGAAAGGAAAAAGAAAAAGAAAAAGAGAAAGAAAGAAATGAAAGAAAAAGGAAGAAAAAAAAAAGAAAGAAAAGGAAGAAAAATAAAAAAAAGGATGCAAAGTTTCTAGAGGTGGTATCATTTTGGACACTTTAAGTGAGTTTCATATACAAAACAACATCAACACTCTTTTCAAAATACCCATCATTTTCACTTTTTAATGCAGAGGATCACTGCAAAAAGCATCTGAACTCCTTTAAAACAATTTCAAAAAATACCTACACTTTTTTTTTTTTAGTACATGGATTACTCTAAAAAGTATTTGAGTCCTTTTACAATATTTCCAAAATATTCCTTTTCACTTATCTAGTGTGTAAGATCACTATAAAAGGCATCTTAATTTTTTCCAAAAATTCTCTTTTCTTTTCCCGTGCACTAAATCATTATAAAAAGCGTCTTAATTTTTTACAAAAATGCCTAAAATTTCCCCTTAGTTTTTTGATGCATAAGATCATTGTAAAACACATCAAAAATAGTTCAAAAGCTCTAATAAATAAAAATTATCCTTTCCTTAGCCTACCAAAATTCATTAAGATCCTTATATGTTTACTTTTATGACAAATCATAAAGAAAGAAAGAGAGATCAAATAAGGCATTAGCAAAACAATCATAAAAATAAAAGCTAGTGAACAATGGTATTATTATGTGTGATAGGTATTTGGGTTGGTCATGACCTCTACAAAATGTAACCTTAATCCTAGACCCTAAAGAATCCTAATACAGCAGGCTGAGTCACTCACAGTGTTCCAATTGCAACTAAACTAATTGGTGGAAACTCTGAGTTCAACAAACATACATTATAATGCTCTTGATTGCCCCCAACGTAATGGAAAGAAGTCGAATGCTATGCTTTCCTCTATGTTTATTGAGCTCATCTTTTTTAAAGCATTATTGAGCTCATTATTGTACTTGAGCTCATCTTTTATTGAGCTCACCATTATTGTACTTGCACCAATAATGGTGAGTACATTTGCCACAAACATAGTTTGTTGGCCATAAGCTTTTTTAAGAAGAAAGGTTTAATAAATTAATTCATAGAGACTACTATTATATTGGTGGCTAGTAGATTTTTGTTTTTAATGAGAGATGGATCTCTATTTAATGAATTAAAAGTTACAATAAAATAAAAGTACAATTGATCTCACTCAACTAGTAATTAATACTTAGAGTAGTCTTAGACAAAATCGCAACCTATGATTTGTCTTATCATTGGTTGATCTATTATATATATTCCAACTCATGGTTGACTAACAAATTAAGTAGCACATTGTGTTCATATTATGGAATATTATCTTTTAGTACATGTTATATATGTTAAGGTCTTTAAATTTAAATTGCACTAACCATTTGTTCAAAGATCTTATAGTCTTCTCTATGTTCTATTTTTAAAAAGGTTTTGAATGTCATCTTGAGAGATCATAAGGCAAGATGAAAATAATTTAAAGATTCAAAAAAATGTTAGCAAAATTTGGGACTAGTTAACTAAATCTATTCAATGGACAACAAGAAGATAAAAGATGGAAAGCTTAAAAGTTACAAAAAGTTTGGACAAGTCGTTATGGTCAATTAGATGCGCAGAAGACTATCGGCTAAAAGATGAAATGTTATAGAGATTTCAAACTAGTCAATTTTATTAGTCATTCAACCAATGTGATTGAAAAACAATAAAGTGCATAATGCTGAAAAGTTTCAAAGAATCAAAAAATTATCTCTCAAGTAATGTAATTTTCTAAGATTTTGCTATAAGGGATAATCAAATAGGTTTTACACATCACATTTAAGGTCATAAAAATATCATTGTGTACACATAAACTTTCATAAATCATGGAACACGTGTCAAAGATCATTGTCATTATTCAAAATTTCACAACTCAACTATAAGATAAGGTGAATAAATGAATCAAGCATTAAACAAGTATAATATTTATCAGTTTCTCTAAGTTATGTTTCAATGTAATCATCATTCATCAAAGTAAAGGGAAATCAAAACAAATTGAACCAATAAAAGAAAAAGGATAACAAAAGCAATAGCAAGGAGTGAATAATATCCTCAAAACTTAAAATCGACATAGTCCTCAATATTGTAAATAACTAAAATAAAGAAAGGAAAAGATACTTCCTTGGAAACATTGTTGCCTCCCAAAAAGTGCTTCATTTATAGTCCTTAGTCAAACTTTTTATGGTTTTATTTTGGTTCATGTAGTTGAATGGCGATTTCAAACATATTAAATCCACCATCTACATAGAACTTTAATCTTTGACCATTAACTTTAAATATTCTTTTGTGTCATTAGAATTTTTTATCACTCTAGGAATGAAAACCTCTTTCACCATGAAAGGTCCAAACCATCATGACTTTAATTTACCTAGAACAATTCAAAGCTAAGAGTAATAAAGTACAACTTTTTGACCTATTATAAAATGTCCCCTCTTTAAGTGCTTATCATACCACTACTAGGTGTATTCTTTGTAGAGTTTAGTACTCTCATTAGCTTCATGAGATAAATCATCCATCTCATTCAAATGTAGTTATTGATTTTTCCTTATAGCTTGTATATAGAAATTTAGAAGTTTCATAGCCTAAGTTTCATAACTTGTATTGATTTTAGTACTCTCATTCAAAGGAAGTTTCATATGCTTTATTCTCAATTTAAACATGCAAATGAAATTCTTTTCCAAAAACAAATCTATATAAAGATATACCAATATGAATTTTAAGGGTTGTTCTATGTACCCAAAGTGTATTATCTAATTTAAATGGCCAATATTTTCTGAAAGCATTCACAATCTTTTTCAAAATTCTTTTTAATTCTTTATTTGAAACTTTTACATAGCCAGTAGTTCAAGGAAAAAATAAAGTAGTTATTTTATGTGTGACAACATATTTGCTTAAAAGGTTTTCAAATTATTTGCTATAAAAGTGTCTTCTTCCATCACTAATAATTGCCTTGGTTGTTCCAAATCTTAAAAAAAAAAAAGGTTGAAAAAACATCCAAGAAAATTTCAATAAACTTTTCAACCATGTTAGAAAAAATTGCCTTATGCATATTTGGAAAGTTATAGATGCATTATACAAACCAAATGGCATTTTTCTAAGGTATAAGTGCCCCAAAGGCAAGTGAAGGTAATTTTCTCTTTGTCCTCTAGTGCAACAAGAATTTGATTATATCTTGAATGTTCATCTAAGAAATAATAAAATTCATGACCAATAAGTCTTTTTTATCATTGGATTAATAAAGGGTATAGGCAAATGATTTTTTCTAGAGGTATCATTCAACTTTCTATAATTCATACAAATGCACCACCTAGTTACTATCTTAAAGGCAATCAATTCATTTTGATCATTCTTCACAACAATCATACCCTCTTTTTTAAGTATTACTTAAATTGAACTTACCTATAAGCTATTACAAACATAATAGATTATACATGAATTAAGCAAATTCATCACCTTAGCCATTACTACATCTTGAATGCTTGAATTTAGCCTTCTTTGATGCTAGATTGTGGGCTTATAACCCTTTTCCATGCATATTTTATGCATATAGATTGATAGATCGACTCCCCTGATGTTGGTTATTGTTCACTCGGAGGCTTTCATATTCTTTTTCAAAACTCTAAGAAGTTTCTCTTTCATCAAATTTATCAAAGAAGAAGAAATTATCATGGGTAAGGAGAAAAAATCTTCTAGAAATGCATATTCTACATAAGCAGCTAAGGGTTTAAGTTTAAGTGTAAAAGGCTCCTTAATTAAAGGGTTTAATTAAAAGGCTTAGGGTTAGTCAAGAATTATAACTTTCAATTCTTTGGTTTTAAAGTATGGTGCATTTTTCCCCAACAAATTATCAATTTTCCTTATGTTTTTACTTTCAACTATAAAGCTCTTTCATTGAATAATGCAAGTTTTAAGTAAATCTTCCACCTTATCTTCCTTAAAGAACTCATTAACTTCATAGTCAAAAGTATTAATGGGGTAATTTAGCTTTAAAAACATTAAAGGTGACTTATTCATCTTACATTCTAAGGATTAACTTTATTTATAGCACATCAATTAAACTTCTACCTATAGTTAGAAAAGGTCTCCCTAAAATAAGAGGTACCTTACAATCTTTCTTTATATCAAAGAGAAAATAAAGTTTACAAGAAAAATAAACTTATTAACCTTTACTAATACATCCTTTATTACACCTCTTGGATGTTTAATAGATTAATTTGCCAATTGAAGAGATATCATGATAGACTTTGATCTAATAAGCTTGAATTGTTTGAAAACAAAAAAAGGTATCAAATTACTACTTTCCCCTAAGTCACATAAAGCTTCATCAAAATTAGAAGTACCAATAATGCAAGGAATAGAGAAACTCCTTAGATCTTTTAATTTTGGAGGTATCTATTTTACAAGATTGCTAAACACTCCTCATTCAACTTCACTATCTTAAATTCTTCTAATTTCCTCTTATTCACCAAGATTTCTTTTAAGAATTTTGTATAACTGGCCATTTGAGCTAAAGTATCTGTAAAACAAATGTCAGCATGCATTTTCTTAAAAATGAATGTGAGGCATATAAGGTTTCACATTATGGTCATGAAAAAGCCTTCTCTATTGCTTTTTAACACCATCTCCATCTTTTCTTTCCTATATGGCCAGGTCTTGCTTACTCTCCCTTACTTCTTGAACTTTCTTTTCAACATTCAAGGTGATGGATTTTACTTGCTACCTCAAATATTTCTTAATATTGCTACATAAAGAACCATGTGTCCCTTCAGAAAGCTTATTTACTAATTATGTCATTTGTGACTCTAAATTTTTGATAAAAGCTTCTTGCTTTTGGAATTTAGTTTTAACAATGGATATGAATCTTTTCATCAACTCGTCCAAATTTGAATTCTTCTTTTAAGGTGGGAATCCTAGAGGTGGCAATTTCACTGGGTTATAATTACTCCATAAAAAGTTTAAATGATTATGCAAACTAGGATTGTATGTATTAGAGTTAAGATTTCTTCATTTTTGTTTATTATAATTACCAATAAAATAGAGCATGTTCAAATAATTATGAGAAAAGATTACCTACTTGACACTTAATGTTGGCATTTCCTCCACACAAATCATAGTTTGTAGCTTACATAGGTTTGGTTAATGCACTAATATAGTTAATCTTCTTGTTTATTACTTCAATTTGAGCAGATATTACAATAAAAGTGTCCATTTTGTGGACCTTTAGAGCTTTCTTAGCTATTTTTTTATTTGTTTGTCATTAATATCTATTAAAGGTAATCTCCAGCAACAAATCATATGTTTCCTCCAAGATCTTTCTTATGATATTACCTACTACATTAACCATAAAACAATTAGCAAGAGAGAAACCATTATAGAAAGTCTATACTTATATCTAAGTAGGTAAACCAAGATATGGGTACTTCCATTGCAAATCCTTGAATCTCTTACATGCTTTATACAAAAACTCTATTTCTACTTGCACAAAATAGTAATACCATTATGCATTTTAGCTATTTCAAAAGATAGGTAAAACTCTGCTAAAAAGTGTTGAGCCATTATATTCTAAGTAATAGTAGATCTTGCAAGCAAAGAGTCAAACCAATTTTTCACTTTTTCTAGCAAAGAAAAAAACAATCTTAATCTAATAGCATCATTAAAAACACTATTGTGCTTAAAAATATCAAAAATTTCCAAAAGTTAGCCTAATATGTTTCTTTAATTGCCATCTTTGCTCTTTTGCTTTTGCTTAATGTGTGAACTGTTCTCTTAATTCTATCATCAAATAGCATAAGTTCTTTACCACTCAATCATGACATACACCAACAAAAACCTTGCAAAATAAGAATAAACTAAATTAAAATTCTAAATTAAAATATAGATGTGAATAGAGTGTCATCCCATAAGAATTGAAAACAAACAAGTACCAAACACTTATTAATCCTTACGTTATTTAGTGTCTAATTTCAAATTTAAGAAACTAAATAAGAATAAATAAAATTGAAAAGGAACAACTATATGCTAAACAATAAGAGTAAAGGATAATAAAAGATACTAAGATTTTAAAGACATTAAGGCATTGGTTGACTACAACAATGTTACATAAAGTTCTTAGGTAGCATGTTATCAAAAAAAGGATTTATTTATGAGACAATGAAATTTTCCAAGTTATTTAATACTCTTTCTTAAGTTATTTTGAATCTAATTTTACTTATTAACCTATTATATCTTTATGTAGATTTAAATAGACAAAAAAGTCTTATGTTTTGTTAAAAAAGGACTCTAGCTTAAGTAGATCCCTTTGAAATCCTTTTATCACATACTATATGAATTATGATTATACATCTTTTTACTTCTTTCAATTCATAGTATTTATTATTTAATTTAATACATAAAACTTACTCTCAGTCTCAATTATGCATATCAAATCAATTTAAATGGTGATCAAGTTTTTCAAAGCATTAATCACAATAACACATACTCATTATGACAAGAAAATTCTTGAATAGCATAAAAGTAAAGAAAACAACATAATTATAGTTAATCTACACTATAACTGTAATTAAGAAAATTAGTTCATCCTAAAGAAATAGAAACCAAACTAAACATTGAAAACAAAAGGAGTTTTAGGAAAATAAAATGATGAATAATTTTGAAATTTCTCCCTCAAAGATGTTGTCATTACTCTTCTCTTGGTCTTTTCACATTGCTCTTTCTTCTTCTTTTCTTATGTGTTTTTCATTCTGCCCCATTCTAATCCTTTTTTTTTTTATCTTTTTCTTTCATCCTTAATAAAGTAGTAGTCCTTCTTGTTAATTAAGATTTCCTATATCTAGCCAACTTCTAAAACTTTTTTGACTCATAACTTTTGGCTTCAATATCTCCTTTTTCAAATCGAATATGGTTTGGCATAAAGTCATGAAATGATTTTCTTGCTGATTCACATCAACAAGTTTATAATCAATATTAATTAAAGCAATTTTCTTGCTAATCTTAGCATATAAGTCATAGATGTGCTTCATAAAATTTTTAGCAAGTTTAGAAGAATAAATGTTAGAGGAAGGGGAATTAGATCAATCACAAAATGACATTTACCAGTGGACCTATTAACATATTTATTATAGGCAGACTCAACAGTTTTTAAAATCAAGTCCTGATTACTTTGGTTTTCACCCATAAGATATTGTAAATCACCTAATTTTTGGTTAACTACCACAATTTGATATTTTATTTAAGGGTGGAATATAAATAAAAATATTAAACTAGTCCCAAATAATTTCTTAAGTGTCTTTTAAAAGAAATTAACAAATTTGGCATCCTTATTGGACATAATGAAAACAAGTAAACCATAAAGCTTGAAAAATTTTATGAAAAAATAACTTGGAATCATGAGGTGTATCAATGAACTTATCACATGGAATAAAATGAGCCATTGTAGAAAATCTATCCATAACAACAATGGAGTCATGACCATGAGCTATCATTGGAAGACCAAGTGCAAAATCCATAATTACATCATACCAAGATGTATATGGACTAGAAAAAAGAGTGTACAAACTAGTTTTAGCTTTTTAACTTTAGTAACTAAATATGTATGAGATACATCTCTCTTTAACAAAAGGTCAATAAAACCAATCCTCAACAAGTGTAGTGGTCTTATCTATTCCAAAATGACTAATTAACCCACTAGCATGCATTTCCTAAACCAAAAAGTCACAAAGTGATATATGTCAAATGCACAACTTGTTAGCCCTAAACAAATAACCATCATGAATTATAAAATGAGCATTCATCATCTAAAGGACATAAACAATTAAACTCAAAGCATCGACAACATTTTTTCACACCATAACAATGCTTAAGAGAAAAAGAATAGTCATTGAAAAACTTAAGCAATATGTTTAGCATTCAATTTATTTTGAGAATTCAAATAACACAATACTTTATGATAAAAAAAAAAATTATTAAGGCAATAAATAGTACCTTTAATGGTGAAAAGACTAAACCATTAGATAAAACTCTTTATCATAAAATGAATTTTTCTATTTTAGACCATAGAGTTGATTGTTGAAAAATGCAATAAGATGTCCTTTTTGACTCAAAACTCCTCATATGCCAACTCTTAATGCTTTAAAAGCAACCTCAAACACTTTATTAAAGTCAAGATGCCCAAAATAAAGGCTTCTTTGATTTGATTCTTAATGTCATTCAAAGCTATGGTAGCTATAGACATCAGTAAGAGACTTGAGCTCTAGCTACTCCCAAATGACTTCAACCTTCTTAAGATTAGTAACTCTAATAATAACATTTTAGGTTGTAAGAATAGATACTTATTAAGGTTAACATAAGATTTGGTCTTTCAAAGAGTGAGGAAATTTAATAAAAAAATGACTTAAAACATATGTTAAAACACTAAGATATCATCAAAATAAACCGTTAAGAATTAGCTTATGAAATATGTTAAAACATAGGTCATGACCTTTATAAAAGTAATAGGAGCATTGAACAACCCCAAAGACATGAGCAACCACTCAAACAACCCATTTAAGTTTTACAAATGGTTTTCCACTGTTAGACCTAATGTAAATATGTCGGTACTTATTACAAAGGTTTATCTTGGAATACCAACTTGAACCATCTAACAAGTCCAACATATCTCTAGCCTAACAATTGGAAAACCTATACTTGATAGAGATCTTGTTAATCGCTTTACTATCAAAGCACATCATCTAAAAGTCATCTTTATTAAAGGTTAACAAAGTGAGAGCAATATAAGGACTAAGACTATAATGCACATAACCCTTAGAAAGGTTTTTTATTTGCCTATTTAATTCAACATATTATTGAGGGTTAATCTTATTGTGTGGAAGATTAGTAACTATGAACTAGAAACTAAGTAAATGGTATGTTCAAAAAATATAATTTTTAACAAACATTTTTCTACAACAAAAGTGTACATATGCTTGAATAAAGAGATCTTATTGTACTTTTTGACCTATAAGGCCTCATAGTAGGCCTCATTTAAAGACTTAGGAGCAATTAAAGACTTAGGAGCAATTAAAGAGACCTCTAACTAGATATTAAACCTAAAGCAATCAAATGACTCTTTACACTACTCCTTAAATTTAGACATGTGCCTTATAACACTAGAATTTAGTTGTTTATGATTTAAGAGTTAATTAAAATGCTGACTTTTATGTTAAGTGGGAATATATTTAGCCTTTAATTCCCTTCTTCTTTTTTTTTTTTTTACTTCCTATCGAGTTATAAAGAGCTCACTTGGACACTTAAACATGTGAAGATTATTTTGCTAATGTTTCTTTGTAAGACAAACCAATTTCATTTTAGCAAAGTTAACATGCTCATAATCATCCATACCATATGAATCAAAATATTCTTATACACTATCAAGCCAATATATGAATACTTTAGCATTCAATTCAACATTATACTTAGGCACATTTAACTTTATTTTTCTAGTGATACCAATATGATCTAAACACGCATGCAAATGATGTGGCTTGTGGAGTTTATCATGAACTCAACCATGCTTATGAAAATCAAAATCATGACATTTATGGTTATGCCTACATGGACCTCTAGGCCATTATGAATGGAATAAGTCTTAGGATAAATTCACACTCATCAAATTAATTATTAAATGCAATTTAGCCATATAGATTTCCATAAGGGGAAATCTATTAGGTGGCCTTAGTGTGATTAAATGCCTAGGTTTAACTATACATTGTTTAAGCATAGGAAATTTGACATTGACAAACCCCTTAATATCATGGGGTGACGTATTCAATTGCTTAATAGAGTTAAATGAAAGAAATCTTGAATTTTTAAGAAAGATATTTTTAATAAGTCAATAAGGATCATAACATAGTTGACCCAAACACCTTGTCTTCCATATCATCTAGTTCTCTCACAACAACATAATGACCTCTAAAACTGTACCCATGGCTATTCTTCAAATGCCCTCCCTAACATCATTTTCAATCAAACTCACACCTACAAGCCATCTCAAGTGGAAAACACAATTGTTGCCCCCTTAATTATCAATGCTTACATAGCTATGCTAATTGCTCTCTCCCATCATCACTTATTTCTATGAGTTGTTGAATAAATATGAATTTACAATTACAACTTGTTGTAAATGACAAAGTTATTACTAAAACAATTTACAATTTTTCTTCTCATTATCTTTTAATAAAAAATTACAAATTGCCTTTATTCAATTCTTTAGTCTCTACTAATAGTCAACATAGAAAATTAAAAAAAAAAAATTTCAAGATTACTAAACTTATTTAAGACAAACAAAAGAGGAGGCAAGAAAATCCTTATGCCAGGCTTAGTGGTGATTGACCATTATAGACAATTTTATAAAGATTCTAACACTTACAATAATTTGTTATTAATTTTCTAATTAAATAATTTATATTCATTAACAACTAGCAATATATCATAACCATCCAAATTTTAAGATTGTTAAAGATGGTTGAACTTATTCTTTAGTATATCGTTTTTCACTATAACTTAATTATTTCATTATACTAACATTCCAATAAGATATAGATTATAAAATTAATATTTTTATCTTTTTTCTTTATTTGTTTTAATTCTCAAATATTCATATGATTATTAATCAATGAATAGCATTAATAACTCTTGTTATAAAGATTTTTTAAATCAATACCTATTGAAAATTGTGAATGCTCTCTTATTATTACTTAAAGGAAATGAAACTTTAATTAATTACTCCTATATCTCAATTATAGTTTGTATTAGCCATAATGATGAATCTTACAAGTGATTCTTGATTAGAACAATGCAATAATCAAATCATAATATGATAATTCCAATATAAAGTACCTTTATGATCTTAAGTAAAATGATTACTTACATAATCATCACATGAGTAATTTATGAGACAAATAAGTAGTTTTATATTTAGGAATTTTCCTAGTAGGTCAATTCAATTAACTTGTTTATCTAATGAGTGTTGATATGTTTTTTCAAGCATCCACACATTTAAGAAATGAACATAACAAGTGTGTCACTTTGACAACTTTATTAATATTCCATCTTGGTAGCAGATCAATTAAAAAGTATATAGAAATAACATTTTGATGTGGTTCATAATTATAATCCAATTATAATTACCTTTATATACTATATTTATTCTACGGATTTTATCTTTATAATTTATTAATAATAATATCTTTTATACAAACAATACTAAATATACAAAATATCATTTATTAATTAATTGCTTGCAAAAAATACCTAAAATGTACAAAATTAGTCATAAACCTTTGATTACTATGACATTTACTAATAGTATTTCACTTATAAGATAATTAATTGCTTATATATCTAACACTATAACATCTCATGTGATGAATCTTATCATTAGCTCATCCAAATTCAATTTCTTCTTTTAAGATAAGAATCCTAAAGATGGTGGCTACACTAAGTTGTTGTTATTCCATGAAAAGTTTGGATGATTTTGCAAACTAGGATTGTAAGTTTTAGAGTTGAGATTGCCTACTTGGTACTTATTAAAATTACTAAGAAAGTTAGCATGCTCAAATAATTGTGAGAAAGGATTAATTACCTAACACTTAGTACTAGCATTTCCTCCTTCACACAAATCACAATTTGCACTTTAGACATGTATGGTTAATGCACTTATGTAGTTAATCTTCTGGTTTATTGCTTTAATTTGAGTAGATATTGCAACAAGAGTGTCCATTTTATAGACCCATAAAGCTCTCTTAGCTATTATTTTATCTATTTGTCATTAATGATTATTAGAGGTAATCTCCACCAATAAATCATATGCCTCCTTTGGGATCTTTCTTATCATAGTACCACTTGTTACATCAACCATAGAACAATTAGCAAGAGATAAACCATTATAGAAAGTTTGTATTTTTATCCAAGTAGGTAAACCAAGATGTGGGCACTTTGCTGGAATATCTTGAATCTCTCTCACACTTCATACAAAGACTCCTTTTCTAGCTGCACAAAAGTAGTAGTTTCATTATGCATCTTAGTTGTTTCAGGAGGTGGGTAAAACTTTACTAGAAAGCATTGAGCCATTATCTCTTAAGTGGTAGTAGATCTTGTAAGTAAAGAGTTAAGCCAATTTTTCACTTTTTATGGCAAAGAAAAAGGAAAAAATCTTAATCTAATGGTATCATCCAAAACACTTTTATGCTTAAAAATATTGTAAATTTTTTTTAAAAAAAAAGTCAACATAATCTCTTTCTTCATTCACCATTTCTACTATTTTGCTTTTGCTTAATGTGTGAATTCTTCTTTAGTTTCAAGATCAAATGGCATTCTTTAGCACTTAATTATGGCATACACTAGCAAAAACCTTGCAAAACAAAAATAAAAAAAATTAAAATTCTAAATTAAAATCAAGTTTAAAGGGTTTTAATATTGTTAAAATTTATAATTTCCAAAAATAGCACCAAAAACTTGATGTGTGTGAATAACTACTAGAAAGTACATTAGTTGCTCAAGTAATATAAATTGTGAATTAAGTATCATCTTAAGAGAATTGAAAACAAATAATACCAAACACTTATTAATCCTAACTTTATTTAGATGTCTAATTTCAAATTTATCAAACTAAATAAGAATAAATAAAATTTAAAGAGAACAATTAAATACTAAACAATGAGTAAATGAGAATATAAGATACTAAGGAGTTTTCTCTAAATCTTAAACTTTCATACCATTTAATTGAAAATGCTTAAGATGAATGCTTTAGCCCAATTAAAGGAGTAAGAGTCATTTTATATTATTATTGTACTACTAGCATTGTACGTATTCAATGTAGGTCAACTATTTTACACAATTAATCTTCTAATAGTCAAAATCCTACAAACAATTGGCATAAACCTTCGTCTATAACAAATTAGCTTCATCAATTTCTTCAGGTGAGCAAATATATTTTGATGTTCTAAACATTGCAAAAACATTTCCTTTCCTTTTGGGCCCTAATTTTGTATAACACACATTCATAGAATGACAAAACCAACATCATCACAATGTTCTTAGATGGTTTATCTTAAAGCAAATTTAGCATCACTTGTTTTCCTTTCCATCCCTCTACATATTTCTCTTAAGAAGGGGGCCAAAGGACTATGCCAATGAATTATGCTGGAAAAAACAAAATTATACTCATAAATTGATTTACAAAATTTTTTTTCTATATTTGTTGCACAACTATTATATCTTTAGATAAAAGATGTAACAATTTGTACAAAAAAGTAGTGATCACAATTTATGATGTACTAAATTGTATGAATTTGAGTTATCATGTCATTAATGCTAAGAAAAAGTTTGAAGTGGATAAAAAGTTAGAAGAGATAAATGCTTGCAAAAGAGGATGTGATAAAAAACATTAGGAAAAAAATATTACAATTTACAATTAAGACAATCATTAAGGGTTATTTTAAGAGATTTATTACAATGATAGAAAGAAGAAAGAAAGTTTAAAAATATACCACATCTTATATACACTAATCCAATTATCTATGAAAGCAGAGAGAGTTCCTCTATGGTTTAAAAGCTCTTATGTGTCATTCCTTCCACATTAAGCTAAAAGTAAAAGGATTAGTTAAAACAATAACACATCTTGTTCTAGGTGTTATCCTTTGATACCTTTTGTTAGGATATTAAACCATAAGTACACAAATACAAGACAAAAAACATAGATAAGAAAGAAAAGAAAATAACAAATTGAGATAACTTTATGTAGTTCAACTTCAGTTTATGTCCATAAACAAAGATGACCTAAGAATATTATTATAAAACAACCAAGAGATATTCTAGTGTCACTTAACCTAAAGAGGTATTACAGTGTCACACAAAAGCCTTACAAATTGACACTTCCTCTTTTTGTAGAGGTCACAAACCTCACACAACACTTTCTAAAAGCCACTCTTTCAAGTTTCAACCTAGACTTATTAAAGATAACAAAATATAGAATATTTCGTGCACTTTTAGACTTTTTCTTATTTGGCATATATATATAATATTCAACCAAGTTATTACACCTTAAATGGGAAAAATATTTGACCAATTCAAGACATGATCCTCACAATCTCCATCTCAATTTCAATTGCTTGAGATAGCAACAAAAATGAATTCCCTCTAAATGTCTTCTTCAAAACCTTATGGCACATCTTAATTATTATTAAATCCAATGCAATTCAAAGAATGGTTGAACTATACTATTGGAATATGATCATAATACATTGACAAAAGAGATGAAATAATAGAAGTTCAACCTATAATAGTAGCACCTTGCAACATATATAGTTCTTTAATTTTATTGGCCTCTATAAAAACTTTGGCACTTTTAGCTACCATTGAAACTCCACCTTAAATTGTAAACTCGTACCCATTAGAATCAAGGGCACCTAAAGAGATAATATTCCTTTTCATATTTGGAATATGCCACGTGCTAGATAGAGTTCTTAATGTTCCATCAAATATCTTAATCTGGATAGCACCTTTTATAGAAACAAAACAAGAGACCACTAACATGTGATCCATACAACCCTTTATGTACTTCTTTCATGATTATTTTTATTTCAATTGCATCTCTACAATGTAATAAGACTAATTTATAGTTACATTTGTAAAGGATGTCTCCACTGAGAAAGAAATTCATTGGTAATCTTCATAGAGCCCTTTTATCATTTGCACTTATGCCTTCAAGATACTTTCAGGTTTTAAGGTAGCACTTTATGTTATGATACCTTGGCTTGTCATCCATCTCTTATTCTATATACATGCAATATGCTAGAGTGTAAGGAACATTAACATGGATCACTAAGGTATTGGCTTCAAAATCAACTTTGTACATTGTTGTCAAAATTGCAAAAGCATCAAAGATTTGATTGTTCTCCCGAGGCATATGGCTAAAAGTGATGTGGTCGAATCACACCTTCAAATTTTTGATGTACTAGTGATAAGGAATAAGTTTATAGTCCTATGTTTCCCATTTTCCCAGTAGTTAATAGATCACTAATGTAGAGTCATTATATACCTTAAGATTCTTAGCCTCTATCTCTAAGGCGTTTAGTAAACCTATTATACATGCCTTATACTCCACCATGTTATTAGTATAGTTGAATTGCAACTTTGCTACAAATGAATATTGTCTTCCTTCAAGAGAAATAAGAGTTGCTCCACAATACATTAGATGCCCTATCAAACCACATTAACCATTCATTTGTTGTTTGGTCATCATTTTTAAGAACTTGATCTATGGCTATGATGTTTTCATCTAAGAAATCAAATTGCATGGGCTTGTAATCAAGAATGGTTCTATCTATCAGAAAATTTGTTATTGCATTGCCCTTAACGACTTTGTGATTGACATATTGAATGTGATATTATGATAAGAGGATATGTTAGCGAGGTAACCCATCTTGACAATATTAGTTTATCAAAGATATAATTAAGGAGATCATCTCTAATAATAAACTAGGTGCAGTGATTCAACATATATTGTCAATATCAATGGGTTATCCATACTAGAGAGCAACAAATTCACTCCTCATGTGAATATCGAGCCTAATGATCAGTGAATCTCTTACTAAGGTAATAGATGGCCTTTCCTTTTCAATTTGTTTCATCGTGTTGTTCCATGGCATAACCCATGTATCATTCTCATAAGGTGAAATTCAATATAAGGGGACTAGAGGGTTAAAAAGATAAATCTTGATTTTATCGAAGGCTTTCAGGCATTAGTCATCTCCTTGCCTTGGATTGCTTTTTCGAAGCATTCCAAATATAAGTTTGTACGTTGTAGTTAACTGGGATAGGAATCTAACAATATAATTGATCTTTCTCAGGAATCCTTACACCTTTTTTGGTGTAAAAGGTGTGAGCATTTCTTATATGACTTTAATTTTACTAAGATCAACTTCGATAACTCTTTAACTCATTATGAAACCTAATAATTTTCCTAAGGTTGCCCCAAAAATGCATTTGTTACGCTTAAACTTAAGTTGGAATTTTCTTAGTTGATTGAATACCTTTTTGAGAACTATTAAGTGATGTTTACCTGCTCGAGATTTGGTGATCATGTCGTCGACATAAGCTTTAATTCCCTTATGCATCATATCATGAAATAGAGTGACCATTACTCATTAATAGGTGGTGTCTACATTTTTAAGGCCAAATAGCATGACTTTATAGCAAAAATGCCCTATATTATGATGAACATTATTTTCTTTATGTCTTTAAATGTCATCTTAATTTGATTGTAGCCTAAAGAACCCATCTATAAAGGAAATCATTGAATGACCCACCATATTATCTACATGGACATCAATATATGGCAAAGGAAAGTTGTCCTTAGGACTTACTTTATTCAGGTTCCTATAGTTTACACACTTATAGACCCTAACACCCTTTCTTTTATACCAACATGATGTTGGCTACCCAATTTGAGTAGTTTACCACCTAAAGGAAGCCTAAATCCAATTTCTTTTTGACTTCCTCTTTAATATTCAACAAGACATCAAGTTTCATTCTCTCATGTTTCTCTTGTACAAGTATGCAATTTGGTTTCAATGGGAGTTTATGTACTAACATATTAATGTTTAGACCTAGCATATCTTGGTAAGACCATGCAAATACATGTATGTATTCTTCAAGCAACCAATCAAGCTTTGTTTACTTTCTTAAGGAAGCCTTGCGTCGATTTTAATTTCCTATCGGCTTCTTGCAACACCTAAGTTAACCAATTCAATTGGCTCCTTTTCAACTATGGATAGTCTTCCTTCTTGTTTAATTAGTTGCTAAAGATCTAATGAGATTTTTTCATCCACCTAGGGTTAGCATGTTAAGGGTACTTTTAGATTTTGCCTCAAAGTAAGCACCAGTTGAACTATTAGTCTCATCTTCTAGTGTCCTAAATAATAAATGAAAAGTTATTAGAAATGAATAAATATTGTTAAAATGACAAATGCAAATGCTAAGATGACAGTTTAAGTGATGGGACAAGGGTTATAAGTGAAAATTATATAAGCATATATTATTGGCTGGCATATGACCAAAGGTCACCCACTTTATTACATAACTACCCTTAAATGTTATAGACATCAACATGCAAGAAGAGATTTAAATTGCATTACTTTGTAGGAGGCTTTAGTGGTTAAGGAATCTCCCGAGCTTGTTAGTTATGCACAGGGGTGCTGGAATTGCATCAATGGAGTTTGAAGCAATTCTTCTTCTTCTCCAGAGATCATATGGATTGTTAATGCACTAAATTTGATACTAACTTTGGTTGATACATTGTTGTTGTCCTAAGATTGATTAATAAACCTTACACTCTTTAAGTGATAAGTTAAGGGTAACACAAGTTTGATCACCTAATCATCTAGGTATCCTTAAATGACATCATTTTGGCTAAGTCAATATCTGATTCCAAAATAGTCTTACTACACATTAGGTTGTATAAGAATAGTTATACCTTGTAGATATTTTCCAATTCCTTTACCTTAGCAATAACTATTCTTTATTATTACTTGGGTGGCCTTTAACAACACTTTAGACAATTAGGGTGGTATTTTGAGGAATAACTCCTCTAACCAAGAAGTCGTGTTTGTGATTTTGAAGGAATGAAATATACACTCTAATATTTCTTTAGTTGCCTCAACATAAAGAATTCTTAGTGGTCAAAAGACAAGCTAGTCATATTTTACTTGGACTTCTACTAGCTAATCTCTCATAATGAATTTTACTTTTTGGTGAAAGTGGAAGGAATGGCCTTTGCCACATGTATCCATAAACGATCTGTATTAGAAGTTTAACGATTCCTAAGACCTTGCACCTTATGCCATTAAATGCTCGAACAATCATGTGACTTGGTGTTATGATGATGATATCAATTGGCAGCTACCCCAAGGTATCTTTAGGCATGACATTCAAAGTTGATTCATTATTAATGAAGATGTGAGACATATTAAAGTTGTGAGAGATGACTGAGATATGCAATGCTTTGAGATGATTATGCCCCTCAATTGGAATCTCATTGTCTAAGAATGAGATGCAACTATTTATTAAGATATTGTTGATGATATGACCAAGGTTGGCCAAGGAAATATCTAGGCAAACATTTAGCTAAGTAAGAACATGTAATAAGGCTTTTTTATAAGACTTTAAGTTCATTAGTAAAGAGAGAATTGAGATCTTGGCTAAAGCTCAACTAAGTTGTTCAACCACACTATACTCGCTCTACTTCATGTATTTGAGAAATAACCCATCATCCTTATTAGTGGTGGTTTCCTTGGGTTTAAAACTGTGCTTGGTAGATATTGCTCTCTCAACGTTGCATTATGGGATTTCTTCAATATCATCTAAAATCTCAATGACCTTTTCTTTTCTTTGGTTGAGTTTTTCTATGTATTTTAGAGTGTACCATCTTCTACTTTGAGTGATGCCCCTAACTCTTATAATGTCGAATATTGTTGTAAGTGTTGATCTTGATGCTAGTGCTTGATTGAGGGAGGTTATTTGACAGTTATAATCCCACTAGATTGCTTTGCCCTTTTAAGAAAGGTAATAAAGTGGATAAGGCAAAGATAAAGCCAAGGCGATTAAGTAGAATACTTTTGATGATATTGGATTTCTCTAATGTTAAAAAAGTGGATGCATGTGAGTTAGCTCTTTAATCATGCTAATTTCATAAGAGCTAGAATCCAATCTTTGACCATCATTGTTAAAGCTTTTTTTGATTTGATTCCTTACCCAATGATTAGGGAGAGGATTAGTGTTAATGTTATACTTTTTTTCAGCCTTTGAAAAGTCAATTCATCCCCTATCTCTTAACTCTTGAACCTTGCGCTAGAGAGTCTAACAATTGTCAATAAAATGTCTAATTTGTCCATTATAATACTTACACTTAGCATTAGCGTTGTACCAAGGAGGATAAGGAAATTTTAACTACTACTGAGCTATAATAGCAACCAGTCCATTTTGGACTCATTAAAGGAGTGACTATGAATAAAAAACTGGTATAAGGTCAATTTTCTTCCTCTTTTGCCTCCTAAGTTCAGCATGGTTGTTAGGAGGAGACAGCGGACAGATCTTTGGCTGTAAAGATCGTGGTTGAGGTCCTGGTATGCAAACGGAGCTGTTATGTTGTGAGATTGATGTGACGAATGATTAGTACATAAGGCATGAGCTTGACTAATTATCATATTCAATCATTTGAAACTCTCCTTCCTTTCTTTAAGTCATTCTAGTTTTTTTGGATGTTAAGAGTATTAGCAGTTGCATTAGCAATTTTTCTTTTTGAATACCCTATTTAATTCTTTTCTTTATAATGATCAAATCAACAAAGCTTACTGATACACTTCCTACCATTCAATTGTAGTAAAGGGCTTTCAATGTCTTGAGAAAAGTTGGGATTAATTCTTTTTCTAATAATAGAGGTTCGACCTAAATGGCTATACTATGCCATCATTAAGCATATTGCCAAAAGGTCTTTTGACTTTTTTTCCATAACTTGAAGATCCATTTGGATGGGTTTTAATTTAAAGATGTACTTGAATTTGGCTTTGAAGGCAATTGCTACCTCTTTCGAGATCATGATATTTCTCCGTTCTTACTTGATGTACCAGCAAGAGGTCATACCTATCAAACTATCTTAGAATCAATGCATAAGAAGTTTTTTATCATGAGCATAGCTACCATCTTGTGAACATACATGGTCAAGTGATTTGCACATGGTCCCGAACCATCATACTTTCCAAATTTTAGAACTCTAAATTTTGGTGGAAGGAACTAGGCAAAGATACAACATACTTAAAGGAGTGTGCAGATCATCCCCTTTAATAACTTTGATTTTCTCTTGTAAAAGATCAATCTTCCATTTCATAGAATGCTCTGTATTTCCCATTTTTTGTCTTTTAATTCAAGAGTGATTTAAAAATTGGCTAGGAGAAGCATCAATAGGGTAAGGTGTACAAGTGACATTAGCTAGACATACTTAATTGCTTGACGATTTTGTGATGGCAATTTTTGTTGAGGGAATAGATATAGGCAATTAAGAATAGATAAATTGTGCTAGAGATACTGCTAATGCTAAAGTTGCTTGAAACAACCCACCAATTGGGACAGGAGAATTTTTGTGGTAAGATATCTCTTATGGCCATTTTCTCTATAGCAAACTTTTAGGTTATTTGACGCACTTGCTCTTTTATTTCCTTGATTAAGATCTAAATCTCATTCATGCGACCAGTTAGTTTCTCAACCTTGTCTCCATTCTTTTTGCATGTAAATAAATTAAAACTGTATGTCTCACCAATCGTAATCTCATTATTGTACCTTAGTTGTTTTATACTAAAATTTTCTAGTTGTTTACTCTATCTACAACTCTTCTTATTTCCTTTAATAAGCTTTTGTTTCTTACATAAATAAAGTTATAAGTAATAATGAAATAAAATGTTAAATAATATTTATTTTGTTTTACTTTTTTCTAATGTTCATAAGATTGAAATTGCATTTTTTATAAAGTAAAATTTATGGTTCAAAAATAAATTATTTCATTTTTCTTCTTTTATTATCTTCAAATATATATATATATAAATTAATTAGCCGAGTAAACTTAACTAACCCTAAAAATTTTGAGTTGTTCAACTTTGAGTTGTTTTCATATTTAATTCGAAAAAAGGAAAAAAAAAAACAAAAGCAATTGACCTTGGCCTTTCAAGTGGATTCAAAGTGAGTTGGCCGATAAATTTGTATTTTGATAATTTTATTATGTATAAATTTGTGCATATAATCCATACCATGAGTTTCTTCATCCTTTTTTGGAATATTTCTTTACATAGTAATTAAAATAAGATAATTTATCCAGTTATATGCAAATACGTACAAGTACATGAACACCCCAAATATTTTTTCCCTCAAACTCTAGGTTGCTCGTCCGGCTGATCTGCTTGGATTTTTATATTAGAAGCAAAATTAGGATTTCCTATCTTAAATTATTTAGTTTTCATTGAGATTAACTCAACATAGTTGTGTAAACCAAAACTTTGAAAGGCACGGGGGGAATCAACAAAGCAACAAACAGAGCGGGGAGTTTGAGACTTTCCTGGTATGAGATGTAGGGATGAATTAAATGCACGTAACTTTATCCCTATTTTTACAGAGGTCCTTTCTCTGCAACTTAAAACCTGTGATTTGTAAATCACAATTGACTAACATTTTTATTATACCAAAACTCGTCTTTCTCTGCCGTAACAATTCAGAGGAGGCAAAACCATACACATGGACCAAAATAGAAGAAAAGGTTCATGGGATTTCTCATTAAAATTTTTTCAGCATCCAGCTGATCAACAAATTGTTCAGAAAAGATTGAGTTCAAGCAAGCAACTGAAATTCAGAATTCCTCACAAAAAAGATGTCCCAAGGTCTAACAACAGCAGCTGCGGCTAACATCCACAACATTCTTCTTATTTGATAGTAAAACAAGAAAACAAATTAGGTCTTCAGGAAAAGCAGACCGACTTTTGACTATGCACATGGCCTCAGTACCTGTGTGCCAACTTCTCCTTTTCCTTGTAGTGTTGTACATACCTGCATGATAACACATGAAAACAAGAAAACATGATTAGGTCAAACTGATGGTTGCCATCAAAGAAAATGAATTATGACAAACTTGAAAGCTTTTACAGTCCTGTGGTTGGATGGGGCTAAGCAAAATAGCATATACTTATAGCTTTGTTATTGAGCCAAATTCAAAACAATGCAAGCATATTCACTTGATCTCAGTCTCATGAACACTTTTGCCTGGTTAGGGAAGGAAATTCATCAATACCTGCAAAGGGAAGGTACCCCAAAGAGTGTTTTCCTGCTTTAAGCTGATTTCTTAATGGTGGTATTACATATTGGGGCATCTTTTGAATCTCCAAAAGCACAAATATCATGGCCAAGTTGAAAGAAACAGTCCAAACATGTTTATATAAATATGTTAAGGACCGAGTTAAAAGCATTCAAAAGAAGGTGTAATGGAATCAGGAACAGAAAAATAATGAAAGATGATTTTCACTTATAACTATGCCATAAAAAGCACTACAAAATGGAATCTGCGACATGCTACTAGCAATGCACGGAAGAACATCTACAGACAAGGAAGTGCAATTTTATTAAGAATAGGATGAAAAAGAAAGAATTTTTGAACTCTTTAAATGTTTCCTCAAAGTAAAAGGGCATATATTTCCTCACGGTAGTGAAACTGGAAAAAGACCTGTGCTCTTATAGCATGTTATGCAAAATTTACATTCCAACAGATCCTGAAGCTGCTTTCTCATAGCAGAAAGATGAGACATAATTGCTAGTACACAAAGCATTTCAAAATGCAAAACATGGATGGTACTGCTAAAGAGCATCAAAGAGAATGGCAAGAGTTGGGTATACCCATTTGCCCACAAAAAGATGTTTTGTGATTCATATACAAATGGTAACAGCTTCAGGTCACAAATTGAGCAGTGTTGTAACTTAAGGAGGCTTCGTCTTGTTACATAAAGGTTTCAGGATATGAGAGTACTCATGCCATCCTACCGTTAAGGGTCAGAGTCCAAGGATCAAGGAGAAGAAATTAGCATTTGAGAAGAGGGAAATTGCTAAAACAAGAGAGAGAATAAGAAGAAACATGTGGAAAGGTTTCTGTTATTTCTTAACACATTTCCAGTACAAGAGTGCTGTTTTGGTTCAACAAATACATCTGAAAAATGCTCTTAACACTGGTAGAAGCCAAAAAGTGAGCATAAGACCAACTTCCTTCTTCTCAAGTAAATTCTGTAATTTGTGCCCTGAAATTAGCTTAAGAGCTGCTGTTTTAGGCATTAGCAAAAGCTCCACATGTTTACCATCTTTCAAAAAAGACAACTTCATATGGCAGAAATAAAAAAAAGAAAGGACTATGGAGTTCCAACCAATCAAACCACAATTATCAAGAATTCTCAAATCAGCCACAAATCTATGCTCTTCCATCCTCCTCAAGTCCAGCGCTCTTCTCTTAATTAGTAACTAGTTTCTGCTTATTGGCCACTATCACCTGAGACAGGTCCACTAAGCATTGCATTTCTTTAGCAATTCCAAAATCTAGGAAATTGTTGATGCTGCCTGTGTCAATCATAATCACCAAATTTCTTTTCCCTACTTGTCCTTTAAAATTCATTGTGTTTTGCCCCAGTTTTCTAATAATTGCAATCACAGATATTCCCATTTGAGGAGAATTTAGGTCAACCACTTTGGGTTCTGATCCACCTTTTCTTCTACAAGGTCACACTCATTGATTTCATGGGCCCCTTCCATGACATCCAGGGACTGTTCATTAGCAAATCGATGGCCAGGAAAATACCTGTCTCCACATCAAAAGCAATGCCCAGGTTTTAGTACAAATTTCACAGACTTGTTAGGCACAACTGACACACAAGTTTACTTCCTAATATTGCCTCTGGTGACAAATTAGAAGGACCAGACATGCTTTTCAGATTAGCTGACAAAACAAAAAAAATAGATTGGTCACCATTACTACTCCTACAAGTGAGCCTGTAATGCTTCAACACTCCTTCCATAGGGAGCTCCTGTAACCTAGCTAACTCATAGACTTGACTCAAAGACATAGATTGTAAAACTCAAAATAAATATCCATCTGTCAAGTGTCAACCTGAGATTGCTACTCATCATTAAGGCCCTACGCTCCTCAAATAATTATTGATACTCTGCCACATTATTATTTGCAATAAACTTGTTGAATTATTCCACAACATCCCCCAACATCCCCCAAACTACTATTTCCAAATTCTCAAACAACTCTTCTACAAAAGTTTCACGAGTAAAGTAGGTACAATCAACCAACCATCTTTGGAACCATAACTCTTATTTTTCAAAAAATTGCATTGCAGCTGCCTCCACTTTATGACTCTAAGCAACATTATCAGACAAAAAAACTTCATTTTGCAATCAACTCCCCGATGATTTGGTTCTTCGAATCAAAATACCACAAAAGCACACTTGTAATTCACGAAGGAACCTCTTCATATTAACTGCAATGCTTGCACCAGTGTTACTTCAACTAGTTAGGAATTCTTCAGGAATACGGAGGATACATGCTTTATCCCATACCCCAAGAGATTCCAAATTCCTGGCAATTTTTCCACTATTAGGTGCATCACCTAATCTCGAACTTGGTATCTTCCTAATTCGAGATTCTTGCTACAAAGACCTAACTCCATCTAATTTTTTGTATGGGTGGTCACAGAGAAGGGTTTTTAGGTACGCGGGGTACCCGTCCTGCCCATCTCTCCGTCTAATTAACCGTCCTTTTCGGCCGCCGCCTCCGCCGCCATAACACCACAACACCGTGAGATGGGGGCGGATCAGAAAGTAATATCACTAGACCTAGGGGACTCGTGTTATTATTCCACATCCATGCAAAAGGGGGAAAAGAGAAAAACAAAGTGAATCGAAAAAGAAAGAGTGAAACAAAAGAAAATGAAGGGAGGAAGGGAAAGAGAAACAGACGAGTAGGTGCCGACGAGGGGGCCGAGAAGGAGGAGAGTGCTGATCCAGTTGTCGGAGACCTTGTGATGAATCTTGTTTGGGAGGTCATTCCAGAGCCCCTTCATCACCTTCTGCTGGAACGGAGACAGCGCGTACACCACCGCCTTCATTCTCACCCGCTGCTTCCCCATCTCCTTCTACTTCCGACGGACTCCTTCCCAGTTACCCCTCCCCGAATACTCTTCTCCCTTCTCTTTTTCTGTCTACCGTCCGCGCGACACAAGCTACCCAAATACATAAGTTTCATTAATATATTTAAATGTAAATATTTTAAATTTTAAAAAATTTACTTTTAATAATAGTAATTAAAATTCACATACAAATTAATTTAACTCTATTAAATATATTCAAAACACACGTAATATTTTAAAATTTAAAATTTAATAATTATTTGTTATAATAAAAAATATTATTATTATTAATATATATTTTTTATTTAAGTATAATTTATTTAATATTTAATAAATAAATTAAAAATAATATCATTGATAACCAAATGAAATGAACACATAATAAGTGAGGGTTGAGATAATCTACTACATACTCTTCTAACAACTCAATGTTCTCATTCTTTAGGTCATCCAGTAGTTTATGATATTCATTAATTTGATCTTAGGCACTTTTTTTTATCAAACATCTAAAAATGTAAATGGATAGCAACATCAAACTTTTATGTTTCACCATTTATTTCTTTTATTTATTTTCTTTTTTATTTCTTTGGCTTCTTTTAAAGAATAATAGACATTAAAGAGATCATTAAATAATATGTTTAAAATAATGTAAAAATAAACTTTATTAGCTAGTCCCTCGACAATAAACATTTTATTATAATTTTTAGAACCAAAGTTTGGTTTGGCTTTAAGAAGAGTAAAGAAAAATCCTAATACATTTAAAATTTTAAAAACATGTTCTTACCAATATTTAAATTAAGAACCAATAAGAATTTCAATCTTAGAAATGTTTGGCAAAAACTTGAAGGCAAGTGAAATTGACTTAGTTTGACAAGAAATAAAAACATAATGATTAGTAATAGAAGTAGATTGATTAGTATTTGCAACCATGATAGCAAAAGTAAAGTTTATCCTTAAGATTGTTAGAAAAATAAAGAAACTATATAAAATATTGATACAAATAAAATTAAATTAAATAGAAAAGATATAATATCATAAGTGTACTTATCACTATCCTTAAGAATTATTTTCCCCTCTTTAAACAATATCTCAGTATCGTAAGTTACAGTAACTATCCTTTAAAATACAATAAACTTTTTTATTAATATACACTTCAAATAATGAGACAATAAAAACAGTACTCATATAATTAACCCAACAATTCTTAATAAGAAATGGATGATAGAGTAAAAAGGAATACTTTTTAAGTGTGCATGGATGAAGAAGAAAAAGCTCATTTTATATTATTTTTACTTTAATGTCTCATAAAAATAAATATTAAGAATAAAAATAATGGCTAATGGTTTTATTATTGTAATAGCTAGTTTTCCAACAATTAAAAATAGTTAGCTAAAAATGTTTAATTTGACCAATATAATTTGAAAGACCTTAAAAAGTTTTAGGTTAAGGGTAAACTAGTAAAAGCTAGTCAATTATGTTAGGTTGCATTGGGTCTTCTATATTATACTTAGGTTTTGGGTCATTCATTTATACATTAGGCCTTTCTTTGGTCCTTTTTATTTTATAAGGTATAAAATAAATGTTATCTTATAAATAAATATAATAAGAACTGTCATTTCTAATATGGAATACAAGTATTTTAAAATATACTTGTTTCCCAACAAATTAATAAATAGTAAATTGGTACATTTGCTTGATCAATAAAGCAATATTAAAGTAATGAAACTTACAAAAATCAAGTCTCCTATGATCTTTTGAAAGACACATATGGTCCCATGATGTCTAATTTAGTTTTCTTTAGTTATTAGTAGAACCCCACCAAAAATTGCTTACTAGACTTTCTAACTCATGGCACAAGGTTACTAGTAACATAAAACAACTTATGATATAAGTGAAAATAACTTGTATAACAACCTTAATGAGTACCTCCTTTCTTGCCTTTAACAAGCCTTTTTCTTTTTAACAAGCTAATTTCTTTCAGACATAATCCACCACCCCACTAATGTTTTTGTTTTTAGAGAAACCAATCATCATAAGGAGCCTAAGATACTACATAGGCTTTTTTGTTCTTTTGACGCTGAATCATATCTACAATGCATTTATTTCATGTAACTTCATATTATAACCAAATAACATCTTAATTTTGTTTATATTAACATTTTACTAGAAAACCCTCATAAAAAATAATTAAAAAAAAGCTATTACACAAAATCACATTCTTGCAACAAAGTTAGTGAAAAGAGAAAACTATCATTTGCAAAAATAAAAGTGTGTCGTTTGTGAAGCATGGTGACTAACTACAAACCATAAAGGTGACCCCTTTTTTATGCATCATTTATCAATGTTAAAAGACTCTCCACACAAAGAAAATATAAATAAGGTGAGAGAAGAAAACTTGGTAGACTACATGATAAACTCTACTTGAGAAGGATCAAAACCTATACATGACATAACTTAATTAAAAAGAGACCATTTCACACAATCTTAAGCTTTTTCATGTCAAGTTTCAAGGTCATAACCTTTTTCCTTTCTCAACCCTTGGTCTTCAAATAATGAAAACATTCATAAGCAATTAGTGTATTATTTATCGTTAAATATCCCAAAACAAAGGCACTTTAAGCTAGAAAAATTATTTGTAGCAACATTGTCTCTAATCTATTCCCTAAAGTCTTCATTACCAACTTAAAAATCATATTAAATAAGCTTATAAGGCAGTATTCCTTACATGTTGTAGGGGATGAAACATTTGGAATAAGGAACATATAAGTATGATTCAAAAAGGTAAGATCACCTTTATGATTAAGAATTGAAACCGCATAGTCTTTACGCCATCAAAACTAATAATTTTCCCAAAAGTTTGATAAAATAATGTAGGCATACTATTAAGACCTAGAGTCTTCATCAGATACATATGAGTAAGAGCATCAAACACCTTATATGTTATAAATGTAGCAATTAAAATGGATTTCATATCATATGTTACCTAACTATGTAACATATCAAGTGTTGGTTGAACTTCAAGAGTGGTGTTAAAAGAAAAAAAAAAACTCAAAATAAGAGATAAAGATCACTGTGATATCTTTATTGTTATGGTGCCAAACTCCACTTGTATCTTAAATCCAGCTAATAGTGTTGCATTTCAACCTTTAAGTAGCTTTTGCATGAAAAAAAACAAATATTATTATTATCCTCTTTTAACCAATTAGCCTGTGAGCATTAAGCCTACGTATGTTCTTCCTATATTAGCAAAGTATCGATTTGTTGCTAGTTTGCTTTGATACATGATAAAGTTTCGGTTGCAAGAAAAAGTCTCTCTAATGACTCCTATTCCAATTATAGTACTTTAAGTCAAATATTAACAAGGCAAAAGACTTCTTTATTTTATACTAGTAAAACTGAACTACACTTTAAGACCAATAAAGGAAAATTAGTCATATTGTCCCATTTTGCTATAAGCTTAGGACCAAAAACACTTTTTCACAAGAGGGGTTTATCAATCACATTCTTACACTAGTATAACAATCAAGGGCAATAAAAATTGCATTATGTTCTAAGCCAAATCAAGGAAAATAAGAGACATAAGTGAAAAGAAAAGGCATTGTAAATTTTAAGCAAGTAAAAACATAATCAAGTCATGTTTTGAATGTTTTCACTACCACTTCTGCCATTATTCCATGTGAATTAAAAACCCATACTTCAAATCTTAGTAAAACCACAATCATCAATTACCATTTAAAAGCATTCATAAAGTGCATCAATACGTAAGACTTTTAATTTTTTTAGGACACAATAAGATCTCATTGAAATCACCATTGCAAAGCCATGATATAAAGGTATACTATTAAAAATGATAAATCAAATTCCAAGTGTGGAATTTCTCATTATTAGCCAACCAATCTTGAGTATAAATGCAACTAAAAATTAGGCATCAATTTGATTATCCAAAAAAGAATTTGTAGTAACTTGAATAAATGGATTCCAAAATAATATTAGACCACCCCTTCTATCGCAACTAGTACCTAATAGTTAACTACAAAACCATGATACTTGCCCAATTGTGGTTTTAATTTTTCCATCTCCTTTGTTTTTAATTTAGTTTCCATAAGGAATACTAAATTAGGAACTTAAAGTCAAAAAAGGGTCTTTAAATAGAGAACTACATGAAGGTTCCCCAGCTCCTACCAGTTTCAACATAATATTTTCATGGCTAATAGTAAGGCTACCTCATAGCCTCTATAAATACTTATGCCAATTACTTACAAGATTTACCCCATTTAGTGGAGGGGATTTCCAAAGTATGATAGGTTAGATGCAGAGATGCTAAAGAACAATTTTATCTATTTCAATTTTGTAGGAGTACAAACTAAATGCTTCCAACATTGAGCATAAATGGTGGAATTACAATAGGAAGAAACATTAGTCATTGGAACAAAAGAGACTTTCATAACAAAAGCCTGAAGATAAAGCTATGCCAATTTGTTGGATCATAGGCTTGAAACTAACTATTAACCTTAGATAACAAGAAGTTTTATTATCCAAATTCTCTTTTAAATATTCACTAAATAAAACAAACTCTCCACTTAGATTTTAACCCTTTTATCCATAAAACAATCTCTCTACAATCACATAAGTTTAGATTGTTTAACTTATATTAAGTTATTCATAACAATAAGAAGAAAACTTGTCTATAATCTCTTATTGTTAAGTACAACTTGATGATTAGAAATAAGGTAAATATGAGTCATAATCTTTAACTCTAGCAATCAACTAATATTTATCAATTCAATAGGCCTAAACAAATAAATTAAAATAATAATCATTCAACAATTTAATAAGAATATCTTAAACAATTCCAATAGAAAAGAAAAAATATAACAAAATAATCTATTTGATTAAAATACCAAATGTTTTGTAATTTACTAAAACTATTGAAAAATCCTAACTAAATATACTAAAAAACTAAATGCCTACTAAAGATATGTTTATTGCCCTCTTTGTGTGTCTGTCTCCTCTTTCTTTTTGTTTCAATAGTTAAAAAAAATTCCTTATTTATATCATATTGAATGTACATAACAAACACAAGAAAACCCTAGAACACTAAAAAAAAATCTCTTACATTTTTAAGATTACAATAAACTCATTTTCTTAATCATGACAAAATTTCTATAATGAGTTTTAACTTGATTCTTGAATAGATAGAGTCTAAATTAAAGTCTACCTTTTTCATCAAATTTGTTTAGTTTTCAATGCATTTAGTCTTATTTGAAATAAAGGTCTAAAGCTCAAGTTATGTGCTAAAAACCAAGACTGACTCAGTCTAACCTATGACAAATTTTACAATGACTTTCTAGTTATTTTTGGACCATTAAACAATTGATTTGAGCTTGGATGTTTTTATAACAATTATAAGTCTGAATGTGAAATTTAATTTAAACTATTGAATCACCCAATTTAGATGTTTGAAATTCAAGTTATATCCATTTAAATACTTAGTACTCAGACAAAAATACTAATCTAATTAGGATTTAGACTTTAACTTTCCATCATATATTTGAAGCAATGTCTCAATTTTCAAATGAATTTGGATTTAAACTCACAATCCCAATTTGAAAATTTTGAAATAAGAGACAAGTCAAAATGATGAAATATTAGACTTTTACCTACCTAAAATATGTATTTTCAAAACTTTCTTAAAATATACATAAATCACAAAACATATACTAATCAGTTTAAATTGTATAAAATGTATTAAAAATGATTAAATGTAAAAAAGAATAAATAAATAAATTCTTACTTATCATTTATTATAAGTGCAAAAAACTCTTTTTGTTGTAGTGTTTTCTTCTTTATGAGTGAGAAGGTGAACTTGGTACCTTATCAAAAAATACATTGTAAAAGTTTACTCTTCATCAATTGATGAAAACTTCATTAGTAAATGTATCCAAAGAAAGATTAAGGAATAAAAACAAGCTTTTGGAGAAGCCAAACTATTATAACTATTTGTGTTTGCATTTTCTAAACTCACTACTCTCTTATCTATCACTTACATACTTAATAGAATTTGTGTTTAACTTAACAAAGCTTTTGGAAAAGCCAAACTATTATAACTATTGTGTTTGCATTCTCTAAACTCAATACTCTCTTATCTATCACTTACTTAATTAATAGAATTTGTGTTTAACTTAACAAATTTTATTGTTTAATATGAATTTGAATGCATTTAATGGCATCAACTCACTATATTTTCACATTTGCAAAATCATTTACATGATTATATATTATTCATAAGCATGTGATTGGGTCAAATTTTGAGTTGCAATTTTCTCTAAAAGCATAATTCACCCCTTAGTTTTGCATAAACCTAAAGAACAACTCCATTAACACCAAAACTAGCTAGTCTAAATTAACACAAAATTCTCTAGATAGAATTTTAAGGAGTTTGCAAGCATTTTGGGACAAAGTCCTAATATTTTTCTTAACAATAATAATTGAAGCACACCCACACAAAGCAATTAATTAAGTGACCATAAGTCATTACTTCTCTCTTTCTTCTTTTGATTTCTTTTGTGCTTCATTCATTGTTTTTTCTATGTTTCTCAACAATGTGTTACCTAACTTCTTTTACATGATCCAGAAAGCTAGTAGATGTTTGAGATTTCAACTTTCAATGTAGAACGCCATCCATCCTTGCACTTGTTAGAATAATTAACCAATTTGATGTAAGTTTCTTTTTTGCATTTCCCTTTTATTTTCTCTTGAAAGGATTATAGATAATAAGAGTGAGAAGTTAATTTTGGCTAAAAGATGCCTTCTTTTCAACAAGTTAGAAGGTCCAATGCATTCAGAGTTCCTTTTCCCCTTTCTATTGGTGACGGTTTTTTTGTTAGTCAACTAGTTGCTACATTTCTTAAAGTCATTAACTTACACATCAAGATTTGGTAAGAAAAACTTATTTATAGGTCAACTTTACTTTCTACATTTTTTGATGTTTCCATTGTTTCACATTCCAGACAAGCACAATCATTTAGGAAACAAATCAAAAGAAAACTAAGTCCAATAAACATGATATACCAAGCATCTAGTCTTTCACTATATATTTTAAGGTCTTAGTTTTGTTCTTTATTCATTTCTTGGCTATGGTCATCCTGGAATCAAAATTCAATTATGGCAAGAGTAACTTTACATGCTATATGATTGCCTAATTATTATATCTATATACTATCCCTATATCTCTTTTGTTTAAGAGCCTATTACACAAATGGGACTTTTGAACGGAATCACCCGACACATGCTGCTAAGATAAAATTTGGGAATAGATATAAATAATGTACATCCAATATTTTTTTAGCAACAAGAATAAAAGTATTAAAATCATCAATATTTTTCTTTTGAGTACATCCTTTTGTTACAAGTATAGTTTTCTACTTGTTAATAGATCCATTTGGTTTATATTTTTTCTTAAAGATCTACTTACAATCTATGAGTTTGGTTCCAACAATTAAATCTACTAGTTTTCATATACTATTATATTACAAAAAAATCGGTCTTATTCTATATGACTTTTAACTGCGTATTAAAATCACTAAAAAATACTACTTTAAAATAAGTCAAATGATTACTGTTTACTATTAGAGTGTAAAAGTTGTCACCAAATATCTTTTTACTCTTTGTCTCTTACTTCTCAATTTTAGTTTGGAATGTGTAATAAAATGCTCTCTCTCTCTCTAACTTAACTATAGAAGCACATGACAATACTAATTCCTTTTTTGATAGGAAATATATGTTTAAAAAACTTTGTATTCTTTATCTTAATAATAATATTAGTATTAATAATATCACTCTTGATAATATGAAAATAATAAGTGGTACTTTAATTTGCATAACTTATGAATATACAATTTGAGATTATAAAACTTATTTTTCTCTTTTTTGGTTCAAGTAAATATATTTTAGCAAGATACTCTTATAGTTTCAAATAACTCATATTAGGAGAGTACTCCTTCCACAATTCATACGGAGTCTTATCAATTTTCTTATATGAAACCATATTTTGTAAATAACATGCAAAAAACATTATTTATCCCTATAAGTTATTGAGAATGTCAAAACTGATTAGCATAACATTCATCATTTCTTTGAAAGTCATATTTTTACTTGTTGTTACCCTATTTGACTATGGTAAATAAAGACATGTGACCTCATAAATAATGGCTTCATTTTTATAGAAATATAACAATAATTAAGAATTGTACTCTCTCTTTTTATTTGATTTAAATCTCTTAATCTTCTTACTTAATTGGCTTTTTACTTCCCTTTTATATATAATAAATAATAGATTACATACATTATCCTTATCTTTCAGTAAGAAAACTTTAAAATATTTAAAATAGTCATGTATAAAAGATACATAAAATTATTTGCTACCTCTAATTATACTACTCTTTAAATCTCTTAAATCAGAATGGACTAAACTAAGTGGTACTTTGAATTTCATAACTTATAAATATACAATCTAAGATTGTAGAACTTATTTTTCTCTTCTTTAGTTTAAGTACAAATATTTTAGCAAGACACTCTTATACTTTCGAATAACTTAGATTAAAAGAATACCCCCTTCACAATTTATATGGAGTCTTACTAATTTTCTTATATAAAATCATATTTTGTAAATAACTTGCAAAAAGTATTATTTATCCTCATAAGTTATTGAGAATCTCATAATTGATTAGCATAACATTCATCATTTCTTTAAAAGTCATGTTTTTCCTTTATATTACCCTGTTTGAGTCTAGTAAATAAAGACATGTGACTTCATAAGTAATAACTTCTTTTTTATAAAAATATGACAATAATTAAGAATTGCACTCTCTCCTGCCATCTGATTTAAATCTCTTTATCTTTTTATTTAACTGGTTTTGTACTTTCTTTTTATATTTAATAAATAATAAATTACACATATTATCCTCATCTCTCAGTAAGAAAACTCTAAATATCTAAAATAGTTATCTATGAAAGACACATAAAATCATTTGCCACCTCTAATTATAATACTCTTTAAATCTCTTAAATTAGAATGGACTAAACTAAGTAATTTAGTTTCTTATTATACTAATTTGTCATTTTTCTTGCTAATTTGGCCTCTATATAAACCTAACACTTGTCATATCACAATGTAAATTTTCAATTAGACCAAGCTATTTTAACTTTTGAATATAAAAATTACTCATGTGTCATAATCTAACATACTATAAATCTTAAGAGTTAATAGTATAAGTAAAAGAAGTATATTTATTTTCATTATTAATGACACCAAGTAGCTTCAAAATGAAATGTCCCTCATTACACTAGCTCTTTCCTACAAATACATTATTTTTGTTCATGAAAAATTTGTCTGACTCAAAGGAAACCTTTACTTTAACCTTACCTAATAAGGACATAAAAACCAAATTGATGCAAAGCTCTAAAACATAAAGTACATCATTTAAGGATAATAACTTTCATAAAATAAGTTTGATAAGGACTTTTCCCTTACCCAAAATAAGTTCTATTTTCGAATCTGCCATGAAAACATTTTCTTCTCCATCCCCTACTAATGTATAGGAGGTAAATGGACTTTTGTCCTTGCAAATGTGCCTTATAATATCATAATCTATTGCCCACTTTTAATGTGATGGCAATGTTGATTTTGGAAATGACAACAACAATAACATCTGTTTCAACCAAATTAACATTTGATTTATACTTGTATTAAGGGGTATGATGCCTTAGTTTCTTACACATAAAGCAAACATCTTTCTTCTTAAAGGTTCGATTACTAGTCTTAAGTTTATCATACATTTGGAACCTATTATCATACCTTTTCCTATTGTGATGGTGATAATGACTATGGTGACTTTTGTCTCCTTTTTTTTTATTTTTGTTTCACCATTTTTGCCTTTGATGTCATTTAATTTGCCTTTACTTGCCTCAATCGGATTCTATTTTTATCCTTAATCAAGATATGCACAATGACATCTTTTAGTAACATGTGCTTCCTTTTATATTTAAGTTACTACTTATAGTCATTTTAAGATTAAGGAAGCTTTTTAATGAGATAATCTACTACATACTCTTCTAACAACTCAATATTCTCATTCTTTAGGTCATCCAGTAGTTTATGATATTTATTAATTTGATCCTAAGCACTTTTTCTTATCAAACATCTAAAAATGTAAATGGTTAGTAACATTAAACTTTTATGTGCCAACATCCTTCACCATATGTTTTTTTTATTTATTTTCTCTTATATTTCTTTGTCTTCTTTTAAAGAATAATAGACATCAAAAAGATCATTAGATAATGTATTTAAAGTAATGTAAAAACATACTTTATTAACTAGTTCCTCGATAAGTAACATTTTATTATAATTTTTAAAACCAAAGTTTAGTTTGGATTTAGAAAGAGTAAAGGCAAATCCTAGTACATTTAAAATTTTAAAAACATGTTCTTACCAAAGTTTAAATTGAAAACCAATAAGAATTTCAATCTTAGAAGTGTTTGGCAAAAACTTAAAGGCAAGTGAAATTGACTTAGTTTGAGAAGAAATAAAAACAGAATAATTAGTAGTAAAAGTAAATTGATTAGTATTTGTGTCCATGACAGAAAAAGTAAAGTCTATCCTTAAGATTGTTAAAAAAATAAAGAAAATATATAGAATATTAATACAAATAAAATTAAATTAAATAAAAAAAATATGATATCAAAGGTGTACTTATCACCTATCCTTAAGAATGGTTTTCCCCTCTTTAAACAATATCTCAGTATAGTAGGTTTTAATAACTATTCTTTAAGATACAACAAACCTTTTTATTAATGTACACTTCAAATAATGAGACAATATAAATAGTACTCATATAATTAACCTAACAATTCTCAATAAGAAAAGGAAAAAAGAGTAAAAAGGAATACTTCTTAAGTGTGCATGGATAAAGAAGAAAAGCTCATTTTATATTATTTTTACTTTAATGTCTCATAAAAATAAATATTAAGAATAAAGATAATGGTTGTTGGTTTTATTATTGTAATAGCTAGTTTTCCAATAATTAAAAATAGTTAGTTAAAAATGTTTAGTTTAACCAATATAATCGGAAAGGCCTTAAAAAGTTTTAGGTTGAGGGTAAACTAGTAAAAGCAACTCAATTATGTTAGGTTGCATTGGGTCTTTTATATTATACTTAAGTTTTAGGTCATTCACTTATACATGAGACCTTTTTTTAGTCCTTTTTATTTTATAAGGTATAAAATAAATGTTGTCTTATAAATAAGTATAACAAGAACTCTTATTTCTAATATGGAATACAAGTATTTTAAAATATTCTTGTTTCCCAATAGATTAATAGGTAGTAAATTGGTACATTTTCTTGACTAACAAAGCAACATTAAAGTAATGAAACTTACAAAAATCAAGCCTCCTATGATCTTTTGAAAGACACATATGGTCTTATGATGTATAATTTAGTTTTCTTTGGTTATTGGTAGAACCTTACCAAAAATTGCTTACCATACTTTCCAACTTATGGCACAAGGTTACTAGTAACATAAAACAACTTATGATATAATTGAAAATAACTTGTATAACAACCTTAATTAGTACCTCCTTTCTTGCCTTTAACAAGCCTTTTTCTTTCTAACAAGCCAATTTCTTTCACACGCAATCGACCACCCTACTAATGTTTTGCTTTTAGAAAAACCAATCATCATAAGGAGCCTGAGATACTACATAGGCTTTTTTGTTCTTTTGATGTCGAATCATATAAGTAATGCATTTATTTCATGTTGAGACACACTACATGATAAACTCTACTTAAGAAGGATCAAACCCATACATGACATGACTTAATTAAGAAGAGACCATTTCACGCAATCTTAAGTTTTTTTCATGTCAAGTTTCATAACCTTTTTCCTTTCTCAACCCTTGGTCTTTAACTAATGAAAACATTCATAAGCAATTAGTGCATTATCTATCATTAAATATCCCAAAACAAAGGCACTCCAAGCTAGAAAAATGATTTACAGCAACATTGTCTTTAATCTATTCCCTAAAGTCTTCATTACCAACTTAAAAATCACATTAAATAAGCTTATAAGGTAGTATTCCTTACATATTGTAGGAGATGAAACCTTTGGAATAAGGAACATATGAGTATGATTCAAAAAGGTAGGATCACCTTTATGATTAAGAATTGAAACCACATAGTCTTAATGCCATCAAAACCAATAATTTTCCCAAAAGTTTGATAGAATAATGTAGACAAACTATTGGGACCTAAAGCCTTCATTATATGCATATGAGTAAAAGCATCAAACACCTTATATGTTATAAATGTAGCAATTAAAATGGATTTCATATCATATGTTACCCAACTATATAACATATCAAGTGTTGGCTAAACTTCAAGAGTGGTGTTAGAAGAAAAAAAAAATTCAAAATAAGAGATAAAGATCGCAGTGATATCCTTATTGTTATGGTGTCAAACTCTATTTGTATCTGAAATCCAACTAATAGTGTTGCATTTCAACCTTTAAGTAGCTTTTGCATGGAAAAAAACAAATGTTATTATTATCATCTTTTAACCAATTAGACTATGAGCATTAAGCCCACGTATGTTCTTCCTATATCAGTAAAGTATCGATTTGTTGTTAGTTTGCTTCGATACATAATAAAGTTTCAGTTGCAAGAAAAAGTCTCTTTAACAACTCTTATTCCAATTAAATTCCTTTAAGTTAAATATTAATAAGGCCAAAGACTTCTTTATTCTATACTAGCAAAACTAAACTACACTTTAAGACCAATAAAGGAAAATTAGTCATATTGTCCTATTTTTCCATAAGCTTGGAATCAAAAACACTTTTTCACAAGAGGGGCCAATCAATCACATTCTTACACATTGAAAAACCTTCACTTTATATAGCAAACATTAGTAAGACAATCAAGGGCAATAAAAATTGCATTATGATCTAAGCCAAATCAAGGAAAATAAGAGATATAAACAAAAAGAAAAAACATTATGAATTCTAAGCAAGTAAAAACATAATCGAGTCATTTTTTAAATGTTTTCACTACCACTTCTGCCATTATGAATTAAAAACCCATACTTCAAATCTCAGTTGAACCACAATCATTAATTACCATTTAAAAGCATCCATAAAGTGCATCAATGAGTAAGACTTCTAATTTTTTTAGGACATAATAAGATCTCATTGAAATCACCATTGCAAAGCCATAATATAAAGGTATACTATTAAAAATGATAAATCAAATTCCAAGTGTGGAATTTCTCATTTTTTACCAACCAACCTTGAGTACAAATGTAGCTTAAAATTAGGCATCAATATGATGATCCAAAAAAGAATTTGTAGTAACTTGAATAAATGAATTCCTAAATAATGTCAAACCACCTCTTCTATTGCAACTAATGCCTAATAGCCAAATACAAAACCATGATACTTGCCCAATTTTGGTTTTAATTTTTCCATCTCTTTTGCTTTTAATTTAGTTTCCATAAGGAATACTACATTAGGAACTTAAAGTCAAAAAAGGTTCTTTAAACAAAAAACTACACGAAGGTTCCCCAGCTCCTACCAATTTCAACATAATATTTTCATGGCTAATAATGAGGCTACCTCATAGCCTCTATAAATACTTATGCTAATTATTTAAAAGGTTTACCCTATTTAGTGGAGGGGATTTCCAGAGTATGCTAGGTTAGATGCAAAAATGTTAAGGAATAATTCTATCCATTGCAATTTTGTAGGAGTACAAACTAAATGCTTCCAACATTGAGCATAAATGGTGGAATTACGATAGGAAGAAACATTAGTCATTGGAACAAGAAAGACTTCCATAATACAAGCCTGAAGATAAAGCCATGCCAATTTGTTGGGTCAGAGGCATGGAACTAACTATTAACTTTAGATAACAAGAAGTTTTATTATCCAAATTCTCTTTTAAATATTCACTAAATAAAACAAACTCTCCACTTAGATTTTAACCCTTTTATCCATAAAACAAGCTCTTTACAATCACATAAGTTTAGATTGTTTAACTTATGTTGAGTTATTCATAACAGTAAGAAGAAAACTTGTCTATAATCCCTTATTATTAATTATAACTTGATGATTAGAAATAGGGTAAATACAAGTCACAATCCTTAACTCTAGCAACCAACTAATATTTATCAATTTAATAGGCCTAAACAAATACATTAAAATAATAATCATTCAACAATTTAATTAGAATAACTTAAACAATTCTAATAGAAAAGAAAAAAATATAACAAAATAATCTATTTGATTAAAATAACAAATGCTTTGTAATTTACTAAAACTATTAAAAAATCCTAACTACATATACTAAAAAATTGAATGTCTACTAAAGATATGTTTACTGCCCTCCTTGTGTGTCTATCTCCCATTTCTTTTTGTTTCAGTAGTTAAAAAAAATTCCTTATTTATATCCTACAAAATGTACATGACAAACACAAGAAAACCCTAGAACACTAAAAAAAATCTCTTAAATTTTTAAGATTACAATAAACTCATTTTCTTAATTGTGACAAAATTTCTATAATGAGTTTTAACCTGATTCTTGATAAATATAGTCTAAATTACAGTCTACCTTCTTCATCAAATTTGTTTAGTTTTCAATGCATTTAGTCTTATCTGAAATAAAGGTCTAAAGCTCAAGTTATGTGCCTAAAACCAAGACTAACTCAGTCTAGCCTATGACAAATTTTACAATGACTTTCCAATTATTTTTGGACCATTAAACAATTGATTTAGGCTTGGGTGATTCAATAACAATTATAAGTTTGAATGTGAAATTTAATTTAAACTTTTGAATCACCCAATTTAGATGTCTAAAATTCAAGCTATGTCCATTTAAATACTTAGTACTCAAACAAAAATGCTAATCTAATTAGGATTTAGACTTTAGCTTTCCATCATATATTTGAAGCAATGTCTCAATTTTCAAATGAATTTGGATTTAAACTCACAATCCCAATTTGAAAATTTTGAAATAAAAGACAAAAGTCAAAATAATTAAATATTAGACTTTTACCTACTTAAAATATGTATTTTCAAAATTTTTCTATACTTAAATCACAAAATATATACTAATCAATTTAAATTGTATAAAATTTATTAAAACTAATTAAATGTAAAAAATAATAAATAAATGAATTCTTACTCATCATTTAGTATGGTGGCAAAAAACTCTTCTTGTTGTAGTGTTTCCTTCTTTATGAGTGAGAAGGTAAACTTGGTACCATATCAAAAAATACATTGTAAAAGTTTACTCTTCATCAATTGACAAAAACTTCATTAGTAAATGTATCCAAAGAAAGATTAAGGAATAAAAACAAGCTTTTGGAGAAGCCAAACTATTATAACTATTTGTATTTGCATTCTCTAAACTCAACACTCTCTTATCTATCACTTACATACTTAATAGAATTTGTGTTTTACTTAACAAATTGTGTTGTTTAATATGAATTTGAATGCATTTAATGGTATCAACTCACTATATTTTCACATTTGCAAAATCATTTACATGATTATATATTATTCGTCAGCATGTGATTGGGTCAAATTTTGAGTTGCAATTTTCTCTAAAAGTATAATTCACCCCCTAGTTTTGCATAAACCTAAAGAACAACTCCATTAACACCAAAACTAGCTAGTCTAGATTAACACAAAATTCTCTAGATAGAATTTTAAGGATTTTGCAAGCATTTTGGGACAAAGTCCTAATATATTTCTTAACAATAATAATTGAAGCACATCCACACAAAGCAATTAATTAAGTGAACACAAGTCATTACTTTTCTCTTTCTTGTTTTGATTTCTTTTGTGCTTCATTCACTGTTTTTTCTATGTTTCTCAACAATGTGTTACCTAACTTCTTTTACATGAACCAGAAAGCTAGTAGATGTTTGAGATTTCAACTTTCAATATAGAACGTCATCCATCCTTGCACTTGTTAGAATAATTAACCAATTTGATGTAAGTTTCTTTTTTGCATTTCCCTTTTATTTTCTCTTGAAAGGATTATAGATAATGAGAGTGAGAAGTTAATTTTGGCTAAAAGATGACTTCTTTTCAACAAGTTAGAAGGTCCAATGCATTCAAAGTTCCTTTTCTCCTTTCCATTGGTGACGATTTTTTTGTTAGTCAACTAGTTGCTACATTTCTTAAAGTCATTAACTTACACATCAAGATTTGGTAAGAAAAACTTATTTATAGGTCAACTTTACTTTCTACATTTTTTGATGTTTCCATTGTTTCACATTCCAGACAAGCACAATCATTTAGGAAACAAATCAAAAGAAAACTAAGTCCAATAAACATGATATACCAAGCATCTAGTCTTTCACTATATATTTTAAGGTCTTAGTTTTGTTCTTTATTCATTTCTTGGCTATGGTCATCCCGGAATCAAAATTCAATTATGACAAGAGTAACTTTACATGCTATATGATTGCCTAATTGTTATATCTATATACTATCCCTATATCTCTTTTGTTTAAGAGCCTATTACACAGATGGGACTTTTGAACGGAATCACCCGACACATACTGCTAAGATCAAAATTTGGGAACAGATATAAATAATGTACATCCAATATTTTTTTATAGCTGTTAGCACATTCTATTTTGATTGTTTTGTACATTCTACTTGAGTCATATACACATCTTATGCTTTCCCCAAAAAAAAAAAAAAAAAAACTCATAAGACCCAAAGGGTGCTAAGCCACCTTTGAGGCCCCCCGTTCATCTCCCAATGTTCGTGTTCTTTTATTATACGTTGAATTGTGTGATTGTGTCCTTAGGTATAAGGTTTAAACCAATCAAATCATAGCAGCTGATCTTTGACCAACTTCTAATACGTTTTCATTTCCTTACAAACTTTTCGAACGCCGAATCTAAATGATTTCATTTGGTCCTCTACAGGCAATCGAATTACGTATTTTTATCTTGGTAACCTCTAGTGACGACTTCCTGTTATCTCCACTTTTTTTGTTTGTCAAAATGAGATCACTAGGTCTAACAACAAAAATAAAACATCAAACAATTGTCCATCGAGACCATTAGATCCCTAACAGTGAAGAGTGAGCTACAACTGAAGGCTGGAGGATAAGTAAGGTTTCATACACCGCAATTTAGAGATAAAACAAAAGATCATGACCAATTGACAACCATAATTCCATCCCATGTCCACCTTAGTTGTAGTATCGTAGGACTTATTTCGCTAGGTTCAATATCAAGGAAGACCTGCAAAAGTTTGGGTCACGTTTACACCATCACCTTGTAAGCATATTCAAAGGATGATAAGCAAAGAGTTGTAGATTTTCTAAAGTTGGAAACATCAAGCTAAACTCAGCCACGTATGTGATACTTGTAAAAAAGACCGAGGTTTTGCGAAGAGGTAACCCTAATTGCCTCTTATTTTATCTTAGACTTGAAACGAACATTTATGAAAATTTGAGGGAGCCAAGTTGACACTCCTAGCATTCCCCAAGGGCTTACTCGTGTCCAATCAGACTAGCCTAATTCATTGTCCAAATTATCTTTACATAACAAATGTTCATGTTCTCTTTTCCCACCGATTAATTTAAGCACTTGAATACCCTATAGTGGAGCAAACACCCTTATAACTAGAACTGGTTCTGTACTTTTATTTAGAACTAGAATCATAAGGGAGGTGGTTCGAATATCGCTTAACCCCACCCGAAAAAACCATAAGAATTACCGTAATCAAAATTGTAAAGGAATCGAACTAAATCACGTTTTGAAATCGAAGATTATGAAAACAAAATTTAGAGCAACAATAAGAGTACTTGCAATAGTAATTAAGATAAAAGATTATCTCATTTTAGGTGTAAAAATTACGTGAATTTTTATTTTAAATCTCAAGTGGATATACAAAAAACACTTAGTTTACTAAAATTAAATTTTTGTAAAATTTTTTGTAACTTCATATCCTTAATTATAAATTTTTTTATGACCTTAACATTGATAATCCTAATTGGTTTGAAAAAACAAGAAAGAAAAAAAAAATCAAACCGTAAGTGTAATGTTTGGTTTTGGTTTTCCTTGACTACAGAACCAGAACAATTATTATATAATCAGAATTAAACTAATACCTCGACCTATTTAGAACTAATAATATTAGCCAAGTATAAAAGGAAAGTTTTCTTGTAAATCCCATTGAAAATCAAAAGCATGGTATGTGAAAGGAAAGTTTGACCAGTTAGATTTAATTTCTATGACAAATATATAAGGTAAGATGTCAATTTTAAAGTTTTTGTCATCCACACCAAGAAAATTACTATAATATTTAATGTAAAAGAAAAAAGAACTTTTCTATATATTGTTGGATTGAATATTAAACTTTTCTTGTAAAAGGAAAGTTTTCTTGTAAATGATATTGGAGTACAATTTATTAATGATGAGCACTTGTTACAATTCCCTTACTATCTCTAAAAAGTGTAAAATAAAGATATTTACTTAAAAAATGTATAAATTTACATTATTACAAGTAGACCCTTTAAACATGGCATGTAAAATTAAAAAGGAGAATATATTTAAAATAGTGATTATGTATGAAGAAATATTCCTAAGAATGGCAACAGGGCGGGACGAGGGCGAGGGCAAGGAGTGTTAATCTCCACTTCCCCAATAGAGAGAGAGAGAGAGAGAGAGTTTAGAATCTTATCCTAATTTCTTTTTTTTAATAAAAAATAATAATAATCAAAGTAAAATTTCAAATTTTAAAATATCAAATCAACCACTAATTTAAGTAATAAAAAAAACCTTAATTATTATCTCAAAGTTAAGCTTATTCTTTTCATATTTTTCTTTGAGAAATAATAAAAGAGGTTAGCATATTGATAATAAAGCGAAAGACAGCCGCAGAGAATGAGAATAATAGAGGTTATTTTTCTTTTAGGTCAAAATATTTTTTTATATAAAATATAGAAAGAAATGCAAAAAATTATAGTGAATGTATTGAAAACGTTATAATTAATATATTAATTTATTTATAAAAAATATTGTATAATTATTATATAAAATACAAAATTATAATCTAATAATTCAGAACTGATATCGGAATGAAAAAATATAAATATTCACCTCGTCTTCATCCTCGATTAAAAAATCAAGAATTGAGGCGAGGATTCTTGATTCCCAATCAAAGCCCTTTTATCCTGCTCCCGTCAGAGCGGGGCTGGTTTCCGCGAAGACGAGAACCATTGTCATTATAAATATTTCACCTATTTAAGTGCCTATTAAATTAACAATTTGAAACATACTTCATGGATACACTGTTTGATAGACACAAGTAAATAAAGTGTGATTTATATTATATAGATAATATTTAGTATTATATAAATGACATTTGCTAGGACGTAATGAAGTTTTATAAAAAGTTAATAAATTTTTATATAAAGTTTATGTGGTACTAAATAGTTACAAATCTATTTTAAATTGTTATCTAATATCATTTATTTAATAGATATAGATCTCTCTCTTTCTATATATATATATATATATATATATATATATGTATATATAAGGAAAGTTCAATATTCAATATTCTATCTAATGATATATAGAAAGTTTTTTTTTTTTTTACATTGAACACCATATTAATTTTCTTAGTTTAAATGGCAAAAACATTAAAATTAGATGTTACCCTATACATTTTGCATAGATATTAAATCTAATTGGTCAAATTTTCCCATTAGCAGATATTGAGGCCCATCAATGTCTATTTAGTCAATCTACTTGAAAATTTCCCTCATTTGGCCTCTCATATTTTTCACTATAAATAGCAGACATTGAGGCCTATCGATTATCATTGACATAAGGGAAGCAGAAGTAGAGGATGCAAATCTATTAAAAATAATAATAATAAAACAAGAAGAAGAAGAGGAAGAAGAAGAAGAAAGGAATGGTCAAAGAGGGAGTCGTGTTTTTTCTCTTCGTGGGGCTCGTAATGCTATCTATGGGTTAGTCATTTTATTGAGATCCTAATATGTGTATTGTCACATTAGCTTATGTTTCTGTGAACCAACATATCAATTTAACAAAATGTCTAATTATTACGACTAATATAACACTTTCCATATACCTTTGCACCCTGAGGTTATCATTTTAACAATATATATATATATATATCGTAAATTTTTCCTATTGGATATGTGATTTTACATCCCAAAGCAGCCTTTCATTGCCTTCTGCATTTTTGTTTCAAGTTTCTCGTAAATTATTGTGGGATGGTTGGCGCAGGTAATAACCAAGTATTTGCCGGTATATGTTGCCAAAACCATCCTGAGCTTGGAGACTGTAAACCGGGAGTAGATGACAGGCATGGCGACGATAATCTACCAGATGGTAAATGCTGGCTCCACTGCATCAATGATTGTGAGAGGGGAGGGTTTTGTAAATCTGAAAATCACCGAAATGTTTGTCATTGCTACTGTTGATCTGGGTCTGTAATTCATTCAATTCTCTCATCTCATTAATAAAGGAAATAAAAATAAATAAAGTTATTATAAAATTAGTTATGATAAACTTTGCCCCACGGATAACATTGTAGAATGACGCCATTGTACCATTTTTCATATTTCACAGATTTAAGAAATTCTCACTAAGAATTACCTGTCAAATTCTCATATGCGATACTCAATTTCCTTGATTTTATTTTTTTTTTTTTCTCCGATCAGGTTTATTTTATCAAGGGATGTGCGAGCAATCAACCATTGATAAAGAATACTCCAAATATAAAGAATTAATCAAATCATCCCATTATTAAAGGAGATTAATGAGAAATATTTATAAAAATATATATGGGTGTCTTCCTAAAAGCATTTTGATATTCTGAAGTTTGATATTAAACGATTTGCCCGTATAATGTGCTTTATTTCAACTATTTAGTCCTTTCATCGAATGTTGTTAGCTCTGCCCTAAGTCAAAGAAAAGAGTGCTAAAGTATGATTTTTTTTTTTCTTCAAAATAATCCTAATGATTTTACAGCTTACACTATGTTTATCATATTTTCTTTTTCATCTCACAATTTGACCCGCCTCCATTAGCATTTTAGTTTCACCTAATTGTTCAAAACCAACTTCATGGTAAAAATTTATGTCTCTGTCTCTTAGCGAATAGATAGAGAGAGTAAATTTCTGACTGCATTGTTTTATATTTCGAGTACATCAAATTTTAAATATATCATATTTTCAGTTAAAGTATATTATATTTTGTATATTAGGGATTTTCGGTTCTAATTTTTCAGTTTCCCTCAATCAAATTTCGAATAAGTCAGGTTTATTATTTTGCAAATAAGTTATTCAAGTCTCGATAATTTTGGTTTTAAGTATTTTTAGTCATCAATATTAAAACTTCTTAAACAATCAAGCCAAATTTTACACAAATTAAATGAAATTATTTGATTGAAGTCAACTTCTTTCACTTATACTAGTGAGAGAATGGAACACTTCATTTTTTCTAATGATCCGTGAAATCTATTTCGTTAAAGATTAAGAATAATATAAAAAAATTAAACTTTTTAAATTGGAGATTCAGAAATTGTTGATGGTATTTCCAACAGACTACCATAGAGACAAACTTGGAAAATAACCAATAAGATGCATCCTTAAAAACAACAACAACAACAAAAATAAAAAATAAAAAATAAAAAGAGGCTTCATAATATTAATCATGGAATTGACGAAAGATGTCATGTGATCACCCAATTTTTGGCAGGGTCAAGTAAGAACCACTGGTGGCGTTGTCTAGAGAAAGAAGCAGTGGTTTAGAGAGAGAACCATATGAATCCAAAAAAAAAAAATAGAATATCAAGGGAGATTTTTTTTTTTATTATTAAAAAGTTTATTAAATTGTAAATTATACAGTAAAATAATTTATTTTTTATTTTTATAAAGTTAAAACTTAATAACTCTAAATAAAAGTTTAAACTTTTTAACCATTCAATTGTTCTATAAATGACTCAAGCGAGAGTCTCAAGTCATGCATTAAAAGCTGCCAATTTTCACAAGAGTAGGAATGCGATCTTAAATGGTCAAACAAACAATGAAGGGAGAGATATGTCACCATCTCCGAATATAAATTAAAACGGAGCTAAGCCAGCTCTTAGTGATGCTTCAACAGGTTAAATTCTACAACTAAATCGATACACAGATTTCGTTACATGGTACAGTATAACATGTCAATATATGAGAGATCTGGCCAGACATCAGAATCTGAAGAAACGAGTGAAGTCTACCAGGCAGTATAGGTAATAAAAGAAGCCTATTGCCTAAGCAACAGATATAGAATCCAAAAGGACATCAAGATAATCTTTAAGCTTCACCTTTGTAATCGCACCCTCCCTCCTGCTTTTTGGAACTTCTTGTCCATTCTTGAAAAGGATTAAAGTGGGCAATCCATAAATTTCATACTTCTGAATTAATTGTGGATTTGCATCATGATCTATCTTTACAATGGTCAATCTATCTCCATATTCCTGAAAATATATAATTAACACACACAGTGCTAAAGTTAATTTTATTGTGACTTAAAAAATGACGAGTTAGAGATGTAGAAACAGTTTGACATCTGACCCTTAGACTCCATGGTGTAAAAGGTCTCGTGCACTAGAGTGCTCCTTGACATAATTAACACAAGCACGCACACACACACACACGAGAATGAGAGAGACAGAGGGAGGAGAGCCGTGAAAGTAGCCAAACAAAACTTACTGCGGGAGCCTCAACTTCCAGGCAATTCCCAAACAGTTAAGATCTTAATTCTTACAAAATTATTGACTAAATAAATGAAAGCAACTAACAACTAAGTCCCATTGTTTCCTTTCCTGGTATCTCCATCTGCGAGAGGCTATGTAAGCTGTTCTGAGTTTTATGTACAGAAGAGTTCTACTCCAATTATTTATAACAACAAATAGAACAGCTGGCAGTGTCCACCATTTATGATGATGTTCAATATTAAATCGACGATTAGAAAGCTTGTAAGAGCTTGAGCTTTTCACTTGGACGTTTATTTTCGAAACAGAAAAGAAACATTTATATGCACAACTGTAGGCAATCTGTTGTTTGACATTGATTATACAAGAAATTAAAGTAACTTCCAGCTGAAGGTACTGGGGAGAATCATGAATCTTTATCTCAAACCTTTATATATCACTGCCAGTGTACTCTGGATGATTTCATTTGCTTTGTCCACATACTCAACAATCTTAACAGTTGTTTCCCTTAACCTTGAATTCACAAAACATGAATATTGGTTCAAATCTTATGCTTCTCTACTCAGTTTTTCAATGCTATGCCGGGAAGCACTTGTATGGAACCTAAAACTAGAACCAGAAGTCTGACAACATCTTCTAGTACCATGATTATCGAGAGCCCAAAAGACATCAGTTTCATTATGAGAAATATATGTTTAACCTCATCTTCTGCTTTCACCTACTTCAACTCTGGAGCACATTTAAACAGAAATTGACAGAAAACCAATTAAGTCTTAAAAGCAATGATATGAAACCACAGTATCCTAGATAAAGTTTCAATACAGCATTCCAAGGTAACAAATTTGCTAAGGTATGATCAGAAGGCATGTCCAATTTTATACCATCAAGCAAGATGCAAATATCCAGAATACATTGTGCAACTCCGTTATTTTATGACAAGAAAATCAGATGGCAACATGTTACTTTCGATAGCTTATGATAAGACTTAAGTGGACACCAACAGCTTCCGATAAAGAGTGGGACAATTGGATGTTCCTTTAACAAAGTCGTTGAATAAAACCAGGAAACTGTGCCAATGAGCTCATGAATTCAATACCACAATTTCTCTCGATCCCACTATAACCTTCAATGTAAAAGGGGAAAGAGATGTCACCATTCTGTTTCAATTACAATAAACCCAAAAGCTGTGGACTCCTGTCCAGTATCAAAAGAGGCTATAAGGTGCTAAAATTACCCACAACATTAGCCTATTTGTTGTCATTCTCTGATACACAATAAGCACTTTATGGTGCAAAGGTTCATGGAAGGGAGAAACCAAAAGAGGAAGAATAATATTGCAGAGAAACGCCTAAACATGAAACGGAAATGCATCAAAGGTATTTGGTGTAACACAATGAGAAGACTAGCTCCAGAGGTTCAACAGGTACAAAATTAAAGCAAAGGCGGCCACAGACAATCACTTGGCAATGAAGCCACAGATGAAAATATCTCAAAAGAAGTGTTTCAATTAATTCACAATGATCTCCACAATTTTAGTAAAGTTATTAAACTGGAATTCTCAAGCAGTTGACCATCTTACTCGATCCCCTAGCACTAGGCAGCACATCGAACACAGAGACAGAAGCATCCTCATTTATATCTATCTCAAACACAAGAAAGCATCATCCTCTAATACACATACCATTTCTGTACATGGTGAGGCAAATCCACTTTGAAACCCTGTGCATTATATAAGAATGACATTTATATCTCGTTCTTCCAATGCCGACACTCTCAAGTGAGGGCTACTCTCATTGTTATGATCGAGCAATTATCTGCTGAATTATGCCACTAAAACGAACCTACGATTAGGGTGAACTGACGAAGAAGAACATTAACGAGTGATAAATTCTACACATCTTGCAACAGCGATAATCAAATGGATATCAATGGGAGAATTATAATAAATAGACGGTTGCGCAATTGTAATATCGTGAGTGCTGAATCAAATGAATTGAATACCTGAGCGGCCCATTCCATGGAGGGAGAGATTAATCGGCAGGGCCCACACCAGTCGGCCACGAACTCGACGAGGACAGGGCGCTCGGATTCCAAGACCACCGTAGCGAATTCGCTTTCGCTTATATTATTTATGGCCCCGCACTTGATGGTCGATTTACGAACTGCACAGGCAGCATAGGAGGACGAGGATGACGGTGAACAACTACTACTCCACCGCCTTCTCGGAGTTAGCGTCGTCGTCAACATGGACAGTGTCCAAGAAGAAGAGGGTGCTGTGTAATAAGCCGTAGATTTAGCTGTACAAAGAGGAAGAGGGAGAGGAGGGAGGACTCCATTGCTGGAGTAGTACTGAAGAAGAGTTGAATTTGCCGCCATTGCCTCCATTCTTGTTTTGTTTTCTTTATCTGTTTCCAAGTCGGAGGGCATGGCAGGGCAGGGCAGAGCAGGGGGAGTACTTACCGGCGGAAGCAGGGGCAGGAAGAAGCCATTAGACCCTACACCCTACACGCCACACACTACAACACTACACAGAGTTTCCACTCGTCTGTGGATGAGCGAGCCCCTCTTGTCCCGACGCTGCCGTGGCTAAGGTCTTGCCACGTGGATGAATGCATTAGGAAAACTCTACATGTACATGCGACGGAGCCATAATGTACATGCCATCTTGCGTCTTGCATCTCATGGTCATAGGACTTCTGTTCAGTCACTTACCTAGTAATCTGTTGCCACGTGTCAGAGAAAATTGGAAGTCATCTGCTATCCTAACCAGAATTTTTTCCTGACTAGATAAGGAACAGAGGGTGACTCTCAATTGGTCCATAAATCTAGTTGTTTTTTTTCTCTTTCTACTGAGGTCGTGAGATCTAGTACTTAAACCCCCAAAACCTTATATCAGCTGCGCTTTGAGACTGCACGAATAGTTAGTTGATTATGACCTTGGTAAAATTCGTACTCAATTGGGTTCAAAAAACAAAAAACAAAAAGAAAAAGGGAAAAGGGAAGCTTGCGAGCAAGTTATTGCTATAAGATTAAGAGCAACTATGTGTCACCTTGCCACACAGTACAAATTAAAACACCTGCCATTCCACACTTGCAGTATAGAAATAGAGATTCGTGTATCCGGTGGTAAAAAACTTAGATATCAATGTTAGATGGATGAGATTCAATTCTCTGGAAAGGAAGATCTGAAATTATAAGAAAGTGGGGAGAAACAACCCTCTTGTGGGCTCATGCCCTTATAAGCCTCATCATAGATGCAATACCAATACGAAAAGAAAAAAAAAAAAAAAAAGGGAAAAATCCTAGTTCACAAAATATGAGGTACAGTGGAAAATCATTAATGTAGATTTTTTTTTTTTTAATTTTGTATTGCTTATTTATTAGTATTCTTGCAACCAAATCATGCAAGTATCCTTTTCACTAATCATAATACGTTATTTTGAATGCCCAACTCATCAATAAATGACAAATTTTATTAGTTTCACACGTATCATAAAAGTTTGTGTGTGTATAAATTATTTTGCTAATACTACAAATAGTTGTGTTTTAGCAATATTAATGTGCTCAATGGAACTCTAATATTAAAGAGCAAAGTTATTTTGCCAGAAAATTAATTATATGAGGGTGCGTGAAAATTGATTGGACAAGATTAAAAAGGAAGGATTAAATAAGTAGACGACGACGACGACGAGGAGCTTATCCACTTTGAGCCAAATAAGTGGTGGCCTTGCCTTTTATGGAAAAACAAAAATCATGTTAAGAACCATATATTCATTTTTATATGGAATTAGATATTGTCAGCGCGCATCAATGATACGCAATATCGACGAATTAGAGTTAACACAAAATTTAAAGGTTCGTAAACAATTATATGCAAGACATTGAATAGGTAAAGAGATTTTCATAATTTTAATGAGATTCAGTTCTAAACATTGCAAGATATAAGAAAAGAAATATGTAAAACCATATTGACAACACCATTCGAGCTAAGAACATAGTAAAAATATGGAGGTTGGTCATGATGAAGAAATAAGGAATCAAATTCACCAAAATATATTGCAAACTATAAGCGAGGGCTTAACTTCAATTAATAGAGTTGGCAATCGATAAAATAGAAGATGAAGTAAAATACTTTAATTATCTATGACATCGTTTTGTTGGAGTAAGTACAATATTTCAAGAATCATAACGGGAGACAAGGGTTGAAGAAAATAACAAATAAGAGGTAAGATTGGAAATCATGAAGCCATACCTTTGGAAAGAAGGATCCACAAAGCTCTATACCCCTACACCATCTTGTTGCAAACATAGTCTTGGAGAATATGTCATCAATAAACACTTAAAAAAAATGTCAAGTATAAAGAAAATACTGCGTTGCACCATATATGAATGTAAAAGACATACCGGATAAGTGCACAAATGTGACTAACAGAAAAACAGAAATAAACAGACAGCACTTCAGTTCCATAGCTTGATTACATTCACTTCAACAGTAACTTCTGTATCAGATCCCTGTAATACTTGCAAAGAGGTTTCAAAATCCTCCATCCATCCCCATTTTGGCCGGTCCCAATGACAGTCATATTAAATTTTTTAATAAATTTATTATTAAAAATATTAATTTTTTAAAATTTCAAATTAAATATATTCATATAAATCATATTATTTATAATATATATGAATTTGTAAAAAATCAAAATGTTGATACGTCTGAAAAGTTTATTTTTACTTAATAATTGATTTTTTTTTCTTGATTTTTACTATAATCATATTTTTAAATGAAACTTTATATATATTACAAAAAAAGAAAACCAATTATATATATATATATATATATATATATATATATATATATATATATATACATACACACACACAAATAATTATATAATTTAAATTAAATATATCTATTAATAGTTTAATTATATTTAAAATTATTATACTTAATAATGTAATAATGTATAAATTATTTTTTATTAATTAGACTATATTATGATTAAGTTTTTAATTAGACTATTGTTCAAAAATATTGTAATACTATCAATTAAAAAATTTTAATACTCTTCCACTTGACCCAATTAAAGTTTATTATATTAATTATTATGTATAAATAATAATAATCACAATCTCTTATTATTTTATTATAATATTATAATATGATAAATTGTTAAGTATGAATTATGACGATTATATTTTATTTATTTATAACACTTTCTTCCTTATACTACACTACTTACAATTTACCATATAAGACTTATAAGATATATATTATTTTATAATAGTCCACAATAACATCTTATAGAGATTTTTTTACTAAAAATAATAATATGTACTTAGTTATAATATAATAAAAAATACATAATATATGTTAGAAATATATTAATGAGTTTAAAGTGTTATTATATTATATATTATTAATTATTATCAATACAATCAATATTTATTCTAAGAATACATTTTTTACATATTATTAGTTGTAAAGTTTTATATTAATTTATAATCATAAGATCATTTTGTACTTTATAAACTCCTTTTGTTTCTAAATATTCTGTTTAATGATAAAATATTTCAATTCTCATTAAACTTAATATCGTTTAAATATTTATCATTCTTTAAAAAAAATATTTATCACATAAAATTTCAAGAGTTTAATAATAGTGTCAACAATCTTAAATTTTGAAATATAATTCTACAATCATAATACATGAATTATAACGTTTAAATCATATTACAAACTCTACTTTTATAATGGATGAAATAATGATAAATAATTTTTTATTATTTTACAAAATTACTCATTCTTTTAATAAGAACAAATAACTAAAAATGAACTTTCTATTGTCAATACATATAATAAAGTATAAATCCAAATATCTTATCACATTTAAATGGTTAAATTTTCTATACATAAACATGTAATTATTTGTTCTTTTAAGTACCTCAATATTTTATTTGTAACTTTCTAGTGATTTATTATATGATTATTTTTATACTGACTTAACATTTCAATTGCAAAACTAATATCTAATCTAGTATATGCTAGCCAATATATTAAATTACCAATAATAAAGATGTATGAAATTAATTTTATTTCCTTATATTCATTAGAGCATTGCATGAAACTGAATTTGATACCTTTTTTTTTTTTATAGGAATAACACTAGATAAATTCTTAATCATATATAATTTCTTTAAAAAAATTTTTATATAACTATTTTGAGACAATTATTATTCATTGTATTTTGTTACAAAATATTTTTACTTTTACCACAAAAAAATGTCTCTTTTATATCTTGTATTATAAAATTATTTTAAAGAAATTATTTAATTTCATGTAATATACTTAAAATATTAGTAGCAAGTAACATATAAGACTAAAAAACAAATGTACTTCCACCAATCTTTTAGTACATAACATTAATGAACGATGTTTTTTTGTTCAATTCAAAAGATATTATGATATCATTAAATTTAATATATTATTACAAAGAAAGTTATTTCAATTGATGTTTATTGTTTAGTTTATACACCGTTTAATTTTTACTTTCAATGAAAAAACCTTTAAGTTCACCCATGTAAAATTCCTCTTTAATATTTCCATTAAAAAGAGTGATTTTCACATCTATTTGGTATAATTCCAAATCATACTAAGTTACTAATATTATAATCAAATTCAATATTTTTATTACTATAAAAATGAAACTAAATATTTATTAATTTTAATATTAAAATTTGATTCTTACAAATAAACCACATAATCATCTAAAATAATGGATCTCCCTTCTCTTTGAAATCCTTTTAATACTATCTCTTATAACTTATTTACATTAGTCAGTTGTAAGTTAGTTTGTTCAAAGAGTGTTTATTTATCCAAATGTTCTTCAATTTTTACAATAACATTTTGTATTGCAGTGGACTAAAAAACTATTATGAATAAAAAAATATTTATCCTAATTTCTTTTATATCTACATTTTGACATTTATTACTTCCACTAATTTCACTATTCTTAATAAATCTTACATTATTAGTTTTTACAATTTTCAAACTATAGTTATACTACTTAGACTTCTTTGAGTAACTAATAATTTAGTTACTAATTATTCAAGAGTCTAATTTATATTCATATGGATTATTAGTTCCACTAAGCAATCTAAATCATTCAAGTGCCTTAAATTATGTTTCCTTCATATTTATAGTTTAATAAAAATACTTTGAACTATCTTATTTGGAACCTTATTTAACAAATGATGCATATATTCATAAAAATTAAAGTTGGAAAAAATTACTCACCATACTCCTGATTATATTTGTTAATATCTAATTATACTTTTCTATCACATCTTTTATTAAGATATGTCTAACATAATTTACTATATATATATGTCATAATTTTAGAGGAATTTTATAAATAAACTTTAACACTACCTTAAATCATTATATTTTCTATAATATTCACCATTGTAACAAGATCTTATGATTTTTACCTTTTGTTTAATTAATTTTAAACTCCTTTATATATATCTTAAAGGTATGTAATGATTGAATTTTTATGAAACAAATAAACATAACTATAATGTGAAAAACATCTATAAAGTTGATGGAATACAATTTTTTATTAAAGGTTATAACATCAAAAGGTTTCTAAATATTTGTGTGTGTAATTCAAGAAATTGGTTGCTTCTTATGGCTTTTTTCATACTATATTTAATTTACTTACACTCAATACAAGTCATATATATTATAAGATTAACAAAATCTAGATTTAAAAAAATCTCATTACCAATCTCACTTTTTCTTCTTTTTTTTATATATATGATTCAAATATTTATACTACAAATAAGCAAAATTTTTATTTAACATATTATACTTAATTCTAATAGTATAATACATAATAACTAAGGATTGCTTTAAATTTTATCATGTTTCAATTGACATAAAATATTAATAAAAGTACATTAGAAAAATATTTGTATTCTTCTATCAACTAAAATAATTAGCTAATAATAAATTCTTGTATCATTATGGATGTATAAATAGTAGTACTAAATTAAACCACCAAGTATTATAAGAAATTTTAATTAAATTTGATTTAAAACATACTAAGGTTTTTAATTTTCCTTTCTTTTTCAAATCAAACCTTATTTTTTGGGTAATTTTTTTTGATAATGTCCAACATTCTTTACATAAGTGAAGGTTATCACCTTTTTGGTTTCTTCTCTTCAATATAAGAAATATAGGCAAACTCTTTCTTTTCTTAATTGGTTAACTTTTACTTTTATTCCTTTGTCAATTTTTTTGTTCATAAGATTAATGAAGTAACTCACTTAATTTTGTCTATCTTATTTCCTTTTGAACAAGCATACTGGCCAATTCATTAACTTTTACTTTTCCTTTATAATGTTGTAAGGAATCTAAAATGGATCATGCTCAGGAGATAGAAAATTCAAAATAAATTACGCTATAAAAGAGTTATTTACTATTAATCTTAAGGTCTTAAATTTTTCTGTAAAATGAGTCATTTCAATAATGTGGTCTTGTATCATTCATAACTCAATAAACTTCATGGTCATGAGTTATGTCATAAGATTACTAACGAGTGACTTGTTCCTAAAATGAAACCTTATAAACTATAAATATTTTTTTGTACTTTTTATTTATGAAATAGTTTTCTTATTGTTATTAGTAACAATCACTTTTAAAAACATAAAATTCAATATGTGATTTCATTTCTAAATTTACTGATGTAACTTCTTTTACTCACTACTTAAATATGTAATAACAGTTGGTTTACTCATTAATATTTCAAGTCAATATTTATAACATTTCAGTAAGTATTGATTTATTCATATCATTTTGAGAAGTTCAATCCTTAAACGAAAAAATAATCGAAACATGCAAGTAAATTATAATTATAGTTTTTCTTTAGAAAATCTTATAATACACTATCATTTCTAAATTTACTAATGTAACTTCTTTTACTTATTATTTAAATTTGTAATAGTAGTTGGTTTACTCATTAATAGTATAAGTCAATATTAATAACATCTAAGTAAACATTGACTTATTCATATTATTTTAAGAAGTTCAATCCTTAAACAAAAAAACAATTGAAACATGCAAGTGAATTATAATAATTGTGTAACTATAAATAATCTTAATTAATGATAAGACAGATAAAATAATTAGAGTATATTGTAATTTTTCTTTAGGAAATCTTACAATACACTATTATAAATAATACCATTAATTTTAACAGGTAATTAAATATTTTCAATCAAATATATTTGATATCTTTCAATAAAAAAATAGATTTAACTAAAAATATTAATATTCTTTAATTATGTTATTAATAATGAAATAATAATTTATCTTTGAGTAAATTCTAAAATTCCAATAATTAATAACTTTAATTTATCAAATTATTTTTCATTTTTAAGCATTTCATTAAAATTATAGATAAATAACTTATTTATATATACCATTAAACATACTATTTTGGGTATTTTGATGATTAACAAACTATAATCATAATTTATACATATGAAAATACAACCTAATATTTATTAACATCAAAGATCATAACATTTGGGTCTATATGTTTTTCAAGTACATATTTTTTGAATTTCGCTAATATGCATGACCTATGCACACTTAGACAAGACATACAATTATATAGAATAGTTTTTATATAAAGTTGTTGATGTGTAATTGGTTGAATAAGGAATTAACAATTCCATAACCAGTTACAATCACTTGTTCCTTAAGTGGCAATAATTTACATTATTTCTTTTATTAATTAAACATGCTAATGTTCTAGTGGTTATCTAACATCTCTTTTCTTATTAAATTATAGTTCAATGTACTTGGACACAATCCCTAATAACCCTTTTTAAAGCCATCCGTATACACTTTCTCGGACAACCTATGCGTGAAAACCCTTATTATTATTATGATTATAATGATGATGATTAGTATTATTATTAGAAAAAAAAATAACATAGGTGTCACTACATCACCCTTTATTTTAATGAATTGATAATTCCTAAATTCCATAGCCACAAACTTAAATATAGAATCCATAATTCTTCAAAATCTTAATTACATAAGGTTTTACTTTTGATTAGTGAACAATTAATAATCAAGTATCTATTCATCATATACATAAAATATTCAAGTTTCAAAATTACAAACTTTGATACTACTTGTTAGATTTTTTAATAAATTTATCATTATAAACTTTAATTTTTTGGATCTTAAAATTGAATATAATTCTATAAATAATATCATAAATGATATACTTAAATTTGTAAAAACCAATATGTTGATACATTTGGAGAGTTTGCTTTAATCTAATAATTAATTTCTCTCTCATAACTTTTACTGTAATTACACATTTTTCAATGAAATTTTCATATGTTTTAGGAAAAGAGAAGATCAATTATATATATATATATATATATATATATATATACACACACACTTGTATAACTTAAATTGGCTATATCTATCAATATCTGAATTATGTTTGAGATTATTATCCTTAATATTGTAATAATGTATAGAATTATTTTTTATTAATCAAGTCATATCATGATTAAATTTTTAATTAAAATATTATTTGAAAATATTTGAACATTATCAATTGAAGAATTCTACCGAGCTACTCCCCCTTAACCTTAAAACAAAAAAAAATCAAAGATAGAGAGAGAAGGTGGAATGTGAGAATTAGAGATGGGATAGAAAGATATTTTAGAAAGGAAAAAGAAATGTCGAATATAATTAGATTATAACATATCCTAGCCTTGGAGAAGACTCGCATATGAAAAATAAGTCAATTATTAGCATCGTATAAGGCAAAATTCCCATAAATCAAAATGAATTTTGAATTGATAAAAAATAATCTATTAAACTTTTTATTAATGATTAATATCAAATTGAGATTTGCTTTGAAAAATTGCTAGCTACTTTCTAATACACAATGTTCTTTGTTTAGTAAGATGCTCATCTTCTCCTGAGGACGGAATCAATAACATAAGCTTTGCACATACTTTTATAGGCTTGCCAATAAAAGAAAAATTTATAAAAATATTGAGTAACAATAATGCTCAAGCAATGAAGTAAAAATATAGTCTCCCTAGTAGCAGTGGAAGTTCCATTCCTAGAGAGGTGAGGCTAAAAAGTTGGAGCTTATTAAAAACTATAAGAACTCTTTAATTAACAAAAAGCCTAAACAAATAGGCTAATATTATTTTGATGATAACTAATATCTATTCAATAGAGAGATTTATCCCATTAGTTTCTAGGCAACATTAAAATATTGCTAACAATAAAAAATCAATTTCAAAAGCTTGCAATAGAATCAAAGTGAAAAAAAAAAAAAGACCTAGTTAATTGATCCAAGGCGTCCTTTCATGTTTTTAGGTTATATCTTAGTGATATACATAGGTAGCTAAATGAAATTGTAGAAATAACCTTTGATATTTCCAAAACTTTTAAGCTTCACAAATATCATCAATCATTAAAAATTTGCATTTAACTTCATTAATTACGGGTTAAGAAATTAAGCAAAAAAGCAAGAAAAGAGAGGAGAAGTGTGTCATGTGGCAAGCTTTTGTTATGTAATTAATATTTATATATAAGTACATATTGTCAAAATTGAGAGAAAATTAGGAAAATGCTTCTGTAATGGTATTTGATTAATTTTAGGAATATCTTAATACTTGATTCAAATTTTAATTTTCATGGTAAACTTTTATAATTCTTAGTATTTGATATTAATTTAATAATTGATTTATAATCTCTCTTAATATTTTAATGAAATTAAGATTTTAACATGTATTTCATTTATTTAATTTACTTGATTACAATCTAATATGTATTATAATTTACCTAATTTTTATTAATAGTTAAAATTCTTGCAATGCAAATACATATAATTAAGAAAAAAAAAGAAAAAAAAGATATTTTCTAAAAAAGGAAGAAATAATTCTAAATTTATGTTTTTGTTTTTTTAAGGAAGAAAAAAATATTTCTAAATTTACCTTTTCTCTTTAAAAAAAAACTCATAATTTATGTCTTTTTCTTTCTTTCTTTTTTTAAAAAGGAAAGAAAACTATTCTCAAATTTAAGTTTCTATTATTTTTTTATTTAAATAAAATACAAGTAAAAATATATTTCTTAATTTATATAATAAACTTACACATTGTACAAGTTTAATATTAATATTTCTATAGATTCAAGACCTTAAAAAAATAAAGTGACATGTTTATGTAATGTGTGTGTGCTTTGTGATATAATGTGCATAAATAAATAAAATAATTAGTAAAAATAAAATAAAATATTAAATAATAAATTTGCTAATGAAATGGTAAAGAACTAGAGTTATACTTTTGTACATATGATTATAGTTTAAATATAAAAATTTCTTACTTTACTTCTTTTATTCTTTTTGAAAACCAAAAAGGAAAAGGTTGCATGACCTCTAAGTTTTTTGGGATTTGAATAATTGTAATTGTTTTTACGAACCCCGTAAACTCCTAACTTTTATAAGCATGATTAATTTTTTGTCGTCAAAGCAACAAGAGGTCGGTAGATCATTTTCACATTCAAGTCAAAAATACAACATTAACTTTAATATTTTGGTTAGGCTCCAAATGTGTTTTAATTTGACACCTCTTAAAAGTAGTCATTAGGTTAAAATATATGTATATATACACTTATGCAATAATCAAATTTATGACATTTTGTTAAAAGAATAATAATATGAGTTCAATTAAGTGTTGAAATTTAATTATTCTACTATTACAAATAATGTAACAATAATATAATCATATATTAAAATAGATACTCATATTAACATGAGTAACTTTAAAGAAAATTAGAATTATTAATATTTTAATAATTTAATTATTTTGTTATTATATTTTTTGTAATAATAATATAATTATACATTATTTGACTAAATGATATAAAGTAATATTAACAATATTAAAATTATGAGCTCTTTTTATTTTCCAAAAATTAGTTTTAAATTTAAATTTTGAAAAGAAATTTGAACAAACTTGCAAAGAAAAAAATTGAAAATAATTAAAAGAAAAATGTGTATATGGTATTTGTATCCAAACTAAATCATTTAACGAGAGTTTGCTACTTAAGTACCAAAAGTATTTTGTTTTGACAAACAAAGTCTTACCTTTTGACTGCTAATTTATTTTATCTTTTATTGTAAAATAATGACATCAACTAAAAGTGAAAGAACAAAGAATATTAAGATGAAATGTTAGTTTATTTTACAGCAAATAAAATTTAAATTAATGTTTTGAAAAGAGTAGATGAAGAAAAAAGAAAAAAAAAGCAACACTCTCTAAATCAATAAATTGATTAAAGTTAAAAGTTTAGAAGTATAACAACTTACACTATGACTTATCATCTTCAATTAGTTATAGCAAAATAAAAGTCGGTTAACATGAACATAAATAATTTTTTGTTTATATTGCTTGAAATAAAAATAGGTTAAGAACTTATATAAGTTCTTATTTAAGAAAAATAAAACAATTTGAAAAAAATAAAATTTGGAAACAAACATATTCTTAAGATTCTACCAATGTTTAATCAATTATGTTATTATAGTGATTTTTTAATAAAGTCTTTTCCTATTAAAGAAAACAAAAATTAGATTTTAAGACTTCACCTACTATTTTTCTCAAAAAGAGAAGAAATATTTCTTATAGATTTTCTCTTTTCTCTTAATAGGGAAAAGTAGCTACTTCTAAATTCTCTTTTTTGTGAAAAAGTTCCAATTTAAAAAGATAATAAATGAGATATTTTTTTATTAATAGGAATTTAGGAGAAATTGACACATGTTAAAGGAGAATAAATCAAGTTTTCTTTCTTTTTCAATAATATGTATATGCTAGGTTGGAATTCATGTGTTGTGTGATTTTATGATTTTTTTGTTGAAAAATACTAATGAGTTTGATTTAATATGAAAATATATTTCAATTATTATGTTATTCTAAATATTATAATAATAAAATTATTATAAATTCAAATATATGACTCTTGATTAATATGGATGATTGCTAAACAAATTAAGTTTATTAATTTTCTTAAAATTTAAATCAAATTTCTTTGTATTTCTAACTCTACTCTTTTAAACTTTGATACATATATCTTTTTGGTTTGTTTAAAAATTCTTGATTAATAGGTAGCCTATATTCCTTATAGATATTAAAAAATAAGAAAACCAAAAATATTACCATAAAAGTGTGCATCAAATATTATTATTTATTTAAAATTAATTATTCTATTTATAAAACACAACAAATTATAAATATTGAAAACATACAAATTTTATACTACATATTTTTTTTTTATGAATTAATGATTGGTAACATAATGAATAAGGGAAAATTCTTAAAAAATTTATAATTGTAATCAAAGAAAAAATATAATATTTATAATCAAGATACAATAATAAAGTTATATTGATGCAACCCACATCACCGTGTCTTTCACCAACAAGTTCTTATCGATAAGTTTCATAATGTTTGCTCAATTAATAAGATCAGCTCGCATTTAAATTTATCAGTTTTTTCAACAAGTCTATAACTAATAAGATTATCATCATTGACTTTGTTATTTTTCATACATTGAAAATATTCTATTTTAATAAATTTTCTTTATTAGCTCCTAATTCATAGGTTTGATTTAAGTTGTAGAAACATTTAAAATATTATATTTTAATAATCTTTCTTTATTGCTTTCTAATTCTTAAACTTGATTTAAATCTTTTCATTATCTTCTATTTTACTTTAAAAGGTAATTAATGTTATGTAGAAAATAGACTTGATTAGATGAATGAAATTATCTTAGACATTCTTTTGAACCTCAAAGAGTTCGTACCCATGAAACTTAAAAGAGTTTTCACTTTATCCTTAAAGAGTTAGATTTTTTGAAAATCTACATTCTTGAAGAGTTGTAGCCATCAATCTAGAAGAATTGATGTCCTACCAATTTCATTGGAAGCCTAAAAGAGTAACCATTGAAGTTCCTTCTTGTTTTTACATTCTGACCAGCAATTTTATTTCATTTACCTCTTCCTTCAAATTGGTAACTCTACAATGCTTATCTGTAAAAACTCAAAAGACAAAGTTATAGATCTATAAGTTCTTGTTCATTTGCAATTGAAATCACTCTATTATAACCTATTGATTGAGAGATATGATCATTTTCTTGACAACACACATAATTGAAATTATCACTCAAATTTCTACAAGTCACTCTCCCAATCCATTTCTTTATCTTTGACTTAATCATTGAGTTTTCAATTACATCATATATTATATTTTACATTCATGCAATTTGATATAAATTTTTGTATAAATCATGATCTTATATGTATTAACATTTTTAGCAAATCAAAGCATATCATGACTTAATGAGCCAGAATTATAACAACGAAAATCTTTGTAAGTTAATCTACTTGTTCAAGACCTTAAGGAAGAATGACTATTTATTAATAAAAAGTATAGTTGAACTTTTAAAAATACAATTTCATATTTAGAGAGAGAGAGAGAGAGAGTGTGTGTGTGTGTGTGTATACTTAAATTGGTAATTAATTCACAAAAAGGGAGAATGATTGACCTTATTTATTGTTTTATTTTAGGAATAATTTATAAAACTACATGGAGTAAAAATTACAAATAAGAGAATATTTCATATGTTAATTTACTTATTCAAACTCTTTAAAAAGAATGACTTTTTACTAATAAATAGTTCAATTGACCTTTTAAAGTCACAATTTCATATTTAAAAAGAAAGAAAGAGGATACTTAAATTAGTAATTAATTGTCAAAAAAGAAGAATGACTAGTGCCATTGATTGTCCTATTTTAGGAATATTGTTTTTTTGTTTAAAAAAACTATAAGAAAAATTTAAATAAAAAAGACTAATATTTTTTTTCTTCTTAAAAAAAACATTAAGAATGAGAATCATTTATTTCTATTTTTATTCTCAAGTGAAAAAAGACTAGTCAAACAATTGTTAATATAAAATATTTTGTATATAATATAAATATATATAATCATTTTAGCTCTATAAAATTTCGAGTCCATGAAATGAAATTTTATGTCCATGTGGTTGTTCCCACACATTTGAAGTTGGTAATTTCTTCAATGTAGGAGAGTGATTCTATGTCTATTATTATCATGTTTGCCTTTGAGTAGAAGACGGTAAGTATAAGGAAACAAAGATTTACCATACTATTGAGTCAATTATCAGTAGTTAATAAATTCGTTATTATTCAACTAAAGAAAAGCCATAAATAATTTCATCACACCGTATAATTAGTATATTAATTTATTTAATTATCTCTTTATAAAAGTTGTCAGATAATTATTATATAAAAAATAAAATTATGATTTAATATTTTGGAACTAAAGTTAAGGTAAGAAAAGTGTAAATATCAATTTTATTTTATTCTTCATTAAAAATTCAAGAATTGAGAGAGAGATTCTCAATTACAAATTAATTTTCTTTGAGTTTGCTCTATCAGGATGTGATTGATTTTCTTAATTAAAAGTATATTTTTCATTTCTTTAGCTCAGATGTGATTAATTTTGATAAAAAAAAAAACAATTATGCTCTTTTATAGATATATATATATATCTATACAAAGAACCTAATTGTTGTTCTCAAGGATGAAAGCCTAATAAAGTTGGGTGGTTAAAATATTCAAAGGAGAGTGGCCATGCATTGCAAAATTACAAACAGGCATTTTTCAGTTCTTGGGATAAGGTTTGAGGCAGTAAGGAAAATGCCCAAGCACGAAGCAGATTTCCCCACCTTTTCTCACCAATTTGAAAAGAAAAAACTTTTTCTGGGACACGCTCTCTATTTTTCTCTAATTTTCACACATAACTTTCTTTCGAACGGCTAGCCAAACAAGGGAGTTTGACTTTTTAATGTCATTTTCTTTCTCAAGCTTTTCTCACCAAACAAACACCGCGTCAGCGACTCTCTCAAAAAAGAAAAAGAATCTTTTTGTTTTTGTTTCTTTTTTTGGGTTTTTCTTTGTGTCTCTTGTACAACAACAAGCATTCGGAGGCCCAGCAATAGGCACGTTAATTACTAATTAGCTCGTTGAAACCGCGGGTTCAAAGAAATTTAAAAGAAGAAAAGTAAACGAGTCACTTTTTTTAAAATTTTATCATTATAATGCTCTCTTCCACTCCATTTCTCTTCACACTAATTTTTATTTTATTTATATTAATCTCTCACTCTTCCTCAATAGTCTCACTTTTCTCTCATTACAACATTTGTTTTAATAATTAAATTATGATTCTTTTTATACTCTTATCATTCAAACCAATTATTTGTTTATACCCTTCAATTTTCACATACTAGCTACTATTTCAACCCTCTCTCTCTCTCTCTCTGTTTTTATTTTATTTTATTTTATTTTATTGTGTATAAATTACAAAATGAAAATCAAATAGAAATTCAAGGTGTTAACGGGATATAGGTAAAGTCAGCCAGGTGACATAAATAATTATGGTTTGCCAACTTCTAATGAAGAGTGAAGCTCCTACTTCCACTCCTCAAAGTAAGAAAATAGTCGTGATGCTTGAAATTTATTCAATTCATTTCACTCAGTGTTGCAAGGATGCGGTCAGAAATATAAAGGTTTCGTATAATTACTGCACGAGAAAATAGCTGTTCAAAGTAGGAGATGGAGAAGAAATGTTGTGGAATAATGTGGAAACGAAGTATCCGACGGTAATAGGTAAAAAAAATATCATAAATACAAATTTTCTAAATATATTGCATCTAACCCATTTGCATTATTTCATTACTCTGATAAAAAAAAACAACATAAAAGAATTAAGTATTTTTGATTCTGTTGCAACACCTCTAACCCATGATTAGACACAAGGACCGGAGGAAAATTAGGAGAAACAGGAGTTTCATTGAGGAAACCCCAAATTTTGGTTGGAATTTTGACAGTTGAAATCACAATTTAAATCCCCCGTAACGATCTCCAACAACTAACAATTTTTCTTAATTTTCCTTTTTTTATTATTTTTTTTGACATTTCAAATATTTACTTAATTATTTAAATTTCTAACACTTTTCAAACCCTATCTCTTCTTTATATTAAAAATTCAAATGATCTGATAAGGCAATATAATAACTTTTAATATTTTTCACGTATTAAATTTTTTATTGATCAATTGATTATTTTTGTAAATTTTTATTATGTCAAAAATTTATTAGTAAATAAATTATTCCAAACTTTAAATAATTATTACAAAAAAAGAATAATTAATTTTGAGTTGTTGATTATTAGTAAATAATCAGTTAAGATTCCAAAATTCAACACATTAAAAAGGCCCCAAAACCAAAATTCATCTTTAGTTAATGAGAAATTTTTGATATTTTAATTTATAAAGAAGGAGAGAAAGGGGAGAGAATGTTTAAATGTTTTTTGGAATTTTATTTTCTAAATTTTTTCAAAAAAGTTTACTTTTTGGTTTTAAAATTTTAAAAGTGGGTATGAAATAACAAAAATATATAGAATTTAATTCAATTTCACTAATTTTTTATTTGATTTTTATTATTTTTTTAAAGGTAAGAAGTTGATTAAAATTTTGCATTGAAAAAACTTTACTGAGATAATAAAACTTATAATTTTCACAAAAATGAATTAGAATTTTAATAATTTAAAAGTAAAAAAATTTAATTTATTTTATTTATTTAAAAATATATATTTAATAAAAAAAAACACAAATTTAATTATTAAATTAATAAAATTGAATTTATCACTATAATATAATTAAATTGAGTTCTATTTGACTACTTTATTTGAAAGGATAACTAAGTGATAATTGTCTTAAAAAAAAAGTGATACTTAATTAAATATTTACGTAAATATTTGGAGCTTTATTTATTTATTTATTTATTCTTTGACTTCCTTTCGTGAGAGCGAGTCAAAAGCTGTGGTGATTAGATTAGCTGACCAACGCTTGCACGGTGATGGTCCCGCAAACACGTGGTTTACTCAATCAAATGCTGCCACGTCATTTTTCCTTTGCCCTCGAAGAAGAAAATTTTCGTGTTTATTTATTTAAATTGGATTAATCAAAACAATTTTATCTCTATAATGCCAACTCCTAAATTATTTTCAGAGGCAACAAACTTGTATTTTGTACAAAATGTGATAATCGTGAACAATATTTAATAATCATTCAAATCTTACCACTATTAGTATAACTATATATAATATATAAAGTCTTGATCATAATTAAATTTTTAAATAATTTAATTTAATTTAATTATAAAATTAAATTTAATTAATTTAATAATTAAATTTTAATTTGAATATAACATAAATTGCTAAATAAATTAATTGAACTTGTTTTTATAAGTGGTAAAATAAATTGAATTCTTAAAAAAATAATAATTTTATTATATTTATATATTATTTAAAATATATATATTAAATTAAATTTTTATATTTAAAAAATTATAATATTAGAAAATTTTTTTTTGTATAATTGAATTAAATATTTATATATTTGTAACTATAAACAAGCTAATTAATAAAATATAAATGAGTTAATAATTTTATTGAAAATTTTATAAATATTTTTAAAAATTAGTCAAATGAAATTTTTTCTAATATTTCAAAATTGAAATTCATATTTTATGAAATTTTAAATAATTTGTTATTTAAATTACACTTTCCCTCTAATGGAGTTGCTTTAAATTAGAGAATTCTCACCAACATTCCGAAGGACATAGCTCGTAATCTTAAAACCTTTTTTTTTTTTTTCTTATTATGGAGGGTCAAAGCTGATTTAAAGAAAATCAAAATCACAATATTAATCCTTAGGGACATTAGAACCCAACATCATATTGGAGCAACAAATTTGCCACTTGTGCAGGAAGGGCTAGACAACATGTGAAAACTTAGAAGAAGGGAAAAAACTAGACCAGCTAGCTAATCAGCTACCTGATCAGCTTCTCCACTCACATGCGAGAGCTTCACATCCCAATCCATCTACAGGAGGTCACGATAATTCAACCAAGTTTGCTTGAAGGTGAATGGTGGGAACTAGAATCAGTTTCCACCAGGATTTTCCAGTAGCCACACTGCCATGCTAGTTAAAGCCCCATTATAAATTCTCTAAAGCTCAACCACCAAAGCGAAGTAGTTCCCAATGTCATTTGCAAAACCAACCAACCATTTGCCTAGGAGTTCTTTAATCACACCTCTTATTGTAGCAATTCTCTAATCTGATTTAACAGGACAAGCTGTATTATCTTGACCTAATCCTGCACTGGTGGAGTCTAACCAAATAAGGGAGATCCACGAGAACTTAGATTATTATCAGTGCATAACAACAACTCACGTACGCCACTTTCTTTAACCAACAGAATAACTAACTCTTGCGAGTAACAAACATTATGTTTCTCCTACAAAACCCTTTCATTCCACCATTTCCATGCCCACCAACAAGTGGTGCCAAAAACCACAAGCTAGCTATCAAGGTTCGTGGTTCCAAACTCCTCCCTTAAATTTGCAAGCAACCACTCTTGTAATAGTAATTAAAAGAAGTAAGCCTTGGCTTTCGAATCACATTTGATTCAATCCTTGAGGTGGAGTGCAAAAAGCCTTGATAGGCACTTTTGATAAAGAACAGTCTGTTAGCAGAGGCTTTCTAATGCATCACATCCTTTATTTGCACATCTAGTCAAACTGTGATAGTTGTCATAGCCCATGTAACATGCAAAGGCAGTAGTTGATCAAGAACTGGCCAATCCTAACCCATTTTTGGTGTCCAACAATCTAATACCTTTGGCTTAAGTTATTTAAACTGTTTTAGTGTCAACAACTCTGAAGGCTGATCTATGACTCAGGGGTCAACAACTCTAAAGGCTAATCTATGACTCAGGGATCCTTCCAAAATTTTACTGAAGTCCCATTCCCAATCCTCCATCTACTCGCCTATTTAATCACAGAACTAACTCAAACCATTCCTGGTCAGGCCGTAGAAGTAGCACGTCTATATTGAGGTCTTGTTTCCCTTGCCTTACAATATTTACCCCTTCAAATTCTTCACCTATATGCTTTTCGATTCCATTGCAAATCGTCATCTGAGCTTTTCCAGGAAAGCTTGGTTTGCATTATGAGCTGAAAGGATGCCAAGAGCCCCTATTTCCTTTGGCTGCATAACTACTTACCAATTGACTGGATGTACTCGCTTGTTTTGATCCATATCTCCCCATAAGAGCCCCTTATTATACTTGTCCAACTAATCACACATTGATTCCAGTAGAGTGACACTTTGCATAGCATACATCAGAATAGTTATAGTCACTAGCTTGATCAACGTTAATCGTCTAGCAAATGACAATTATTGGGCTTACCATCCCAAAATCTTAACTATACTTGCAATAAAATGTCTTTATATAAGTTAGCCGGCAGCCTACTCGGGATCATAAGCATACCCAAGTAATTTCCCAAGTTATCAGTAAGCTTTAACCCCATAACAGAGCTAAGGTTCCAAGCCATTTGTCTTGCCACATTAAAGAAACTAGAAGCTGAGACTTGGGAAAACTAACCCTCTGCCTTGAAAACTTATATGAGCAGCTTCGAACCACACCTACTTGATCCTGAGTAGATTTTGTGAATAGGACCATATTATTGGTGAAGAATAAATGCATCAGCCTTGGTCCCTATGTTGACTTATGAATTGGCTTCCATTTGCCTCTAGACAACTTCCTCTCGATATTATGATTAAGCCTTAAACCTTTTCCTGGTTTAAAAGATTATGTCTTCCCTCCATTCCATAACAGTTGCATGGAGGGTGAATAAACACAGTCCATGTTTAACATCACCCATTACCTGGGCAAGGCTAGTTCTGTTAGAGTTTCTCTAACAAAATCTCAGTCAAGACGATCATATGCTTTCTTTAGATCTAACTTTAGCACCATAATACCCCTCTACACTATAAGACCGTGCATTGTGTGCAACATTTCCTAGAAGATGACAATGTTATCTATTATTTGATGTCTGAGGACAAAATTGGTTTGTGTAGGGACTGCCCAACCCAACAGGAATACTTTAAGTCTATTCACAATTGTTTTCGTGATAATCTTGTAAGTAACATTGTAAAGATTGATTAGTCTTTTTATTTTTTTATTACATATACACATTATAAAAAAATGTGTAAAATATGGTATTAATAAAAAATAATTTTCAAATGTATTCAAAAAGTTAAAAAAAAAAAAGAAGTAAAGTATAAAGAAATTTTATCATTTTTTACCCTTTGAACAAAGAAAACAACCAAAAGAAGAAAAAAAAACACAGTAAAGGGTTTTTGATATAAAAATAAATTGTTATCTAGTATAATGATATTATTTTGATTATTAAAAAAAGTCGATTTATCGATAATCAAGTTATTGTTAACTAGTAGTAGTTTTCAAAAGTATTATTCAGTATAATAATATTATTTTAATTGCAATAAAGCGTCGACTTGCAATAATTAATTTACTACTAATTTTTGAATATTTTGAAAATTAACCATAATCTTAACTTTTAATTTAACATAAATAGTATAACCTCTTTAAACTACTTTTGGCATGAAAAAGAATATGAAATTTGTTATTTAATTTTTCTTATTATTTTATATGTAATTTTTGTGTATACTTTGGGTTGATATGTTTAAAAAATTTGTTTATCTCATATAGGTTATTATCATTTTATAAAATTTTACATATGATGAAATATTGATTTGTGAAATTTTCATATTTTTTGGTTGTATATTTTGTCAAAAAAAATATTTTTCCTGTTATGTATTATTTTTCAAAATTAACACTAAAAATGCCAATTTCATGATACAAAATTTACATATATTGAAAGTACTCATTATAGGCTTTTCAACCATATGTTATTTATTAATTTTAGATGTACTAATTGAATTTTAAATTGAATCTAAAATTTTAAGAAAAGAGAATTAATTTAAAATAAATTTCAGTCTCATGTATTTAAATGGTTTGTTAAGCATATATTTTCATATGTTATTTTTAAAAGTCAACCACACTAATAATTTTTTAAAAGGTTAAATTATGGTGGTGTGTGCCAAAATTTCATAGTCACAGAAGATTCGAATGATGGCAAGTGTAATATACTCTCAAGATATGGGAGTAAAATGAAGTGTCTATTTGATTAATTTGATGTGAGAAAAACCATTAAAATACATGGTAACCATCATTGAAAAGATGTTACATGGCAAATTTGATTAAAGTCAAAGAAAAAAGTTCATTCTAACTTTATATTTTATTGACTAATTAAAGAGTACCACGTGTGTTGTGTATTGTCCATTAAGAATCAGTTATTTAATATTTTTTTTATTATTCCAAAAATTAATTATTTTTTAAAAAATTCATAATAATTAGTAGAAATATCATGAAAATATGAAATTTAATTTTGTGTTATACAATATTTTGATATTATATTTCAAAACTTGACAAATTATAAAAGTAATATTTTTTATATTATATTTTTAAATATCTTTTTAGTTTTATTTAATGATAAAATATGATTCATATGATATGAACTCTAATTAAAAGGATCATCAAAGAGTGTATTAGAAAAATGAATTTTAAGATTTTAAAATAATAAAGAAATTTATATAGCCAATAAATTTTTTGTTACACTTTAAAGAATGCAAAATGGAAAATGATAAGAAACTTATGGAATATGTTAAACATATGAGATTATCAATCGATTGTCTTAAAACCTTAATGACTAAAAGGTTTAAAAAAGGGATAAATATTGATATTGTGCTTAATTTATTAATAGACTTCTAAAGTGCTACGGTGTCTCATGAGTTGAAGCACATTAAGCATATTATTAAGTGGCATGATGACTTAGATAATGCCCTCAAAAAAGCATAAGAGTGTCATGTTGAGCATGTTATAAGGTGCTTTATTATGTCATTAATGAGCCTTAATATTCAAACTACAAGGCACACTCGTTTTGGCAAAAGAGAGATTGGTTCATGGCTTTTTAGAGTTAGGCTTAAAATTATCTAAGATGTCAAAAAAGATGAGACTTCACTAGCTAATAATTATTTACTTTAAGCCCATTATCTTTTATAAACAATATGTAAATAAAAAAAAAGTTAAGTCTTAATTGTGATGGATGATATTATTATAGTATTATTCCAAGTTTGATGTTATATGTTTTTATATTTAATGTCATGTATGTAAAACTTTATTGTAAATGTCTACTATATTGTTATATATGTTCAATTATTATCTTTAATAGTTAAAACATATACTTTGCATACATGACAAATTAATTAAAAAGTAAGAGTTATTAGGTTAGTTAAATTCTAAGAATCTTCATCTAAAAATTTAAATTTTTCAAAAATCAAAATAAATTAAGATAATCTAATATTAGTATGAAAGATGATGATTAGGAATATTGTGAATTTTTTATTCTTTAACTAATTTTAGATTAGGGTTAATGTAAAAAAAAATCATCAACTTTTCATCATTTCACAAATTTAATACCAATTTTAAAAAAGTAACAATTTATCCCTGGTAAAATTTATTTGTAATAAATTTAGCATGTTGTCAGATTCCACTAATGAAATCTGTTTAAACTAGTGATATGGTAAGAAAATGTGGCAAAAGCGCTAGCTTAGAGAGAGAATGGTGGTTAACTTAATATAATGTAAGTGCCTAACAGTTAGTAGGTCGTTTGGGCTTAATCCAACCCAAGCCATTAATTTAGCTAAATTAAAAAAAATAAAAATTGTTAAATTATTTGATAATTGGGAATTTTTAAAATTTAATTGAATCAATAATAACAAAAAGTAATATTGAGAGAAAGAAGCTAACAAATCAAAACTTTTAAAATTTGAAAAAGTAATAAAGGGAGAGATGAGAAAGCATGACATCCTAAGTATTAAACTCTAATTAACACTATTCCTTAGTAAGATCGACATCATGGCTAGGAACATAATTGTGGAGAATTTTTTTGGATCATCTTTTGTAGCAAGAAGTGGTACAGATCTTATACTATGCCATCATGGAATAGCAGTTTATATTTATACCTTATGGAGTTAAAATAATTTTAAGAGAAGGTTTTTGGTGTGCCATTTATGGAAGGATAATGATTGTCAATTTTTTCAGATGGTTTTACTCAAAAATAGGAGAGTGTTATAAGGAAATTATTAGGTCTCTTTGAATTAAGAAGAAAGACTTAAAGGCAATAGTTGATAGTATTGTTAAGACAGATAATTGAATTATGTAATTTGAAACTAAAATTATGTTGAAGAATAAGTAAATTCAAATGTTAGGTAAGGAAATGTATGGTTTGAATATGTTTAGATACAAATGAAAAACAAAACATTTGTATAAAAGATTATAAATCTAAAGGGATACAAAAAGTGTAAAGTGTATGTTGTACTATGAAGTTTCATGTTATCATTATTGTCTTTTATTTGTTGAGGGTCAGTGATAATAGAAAACTTATGTGCCATAGCATTTTGAGTAAGGAAATGTGAGAGCTTTTATTGTAACAATAATATTATTATAAGTTGATTGTATAGAAGTAACAATTAATAATGCATAATTATAGTTTATAGAACAAATATTCTAAACAACACTAATGATCTTTTATGCAATTTGTATGAAATTTGTTATGATCTCTTATTGAACAAACAATACAAATGATTATGACCTGATTTTATTTATATAACATATAAAAGTTATATTAATATGTTTTCGTGTCATTAAAAGTAATAGAATAATCTATAAATAAATTACAATCAATAAGGGCAATAAATGGTCCCTAAAAAAGAAATATGTTGCCTTTGATACGCATTTATTACCTAATAACAAATTTGGATGGAACAAAATTAATAGAAACTTATGTATATTGTCTTATTAGATAGCAAAGAGTTCACTAAATAAGTTGTCTAAAAAATCAAAAAACAAAGTGGCTAAATAGAAATAGTTATCTTCATTATTGTTTAAGACTATTGTCAATAGCTATCTCAATGGCATCGCATTAGAGATTTGCTTGGACATTATTCAATATTCATTAGCTGCATATGCATTTCTAACTATTTGTGAAGTACTGGTTTAGACTTGGTTAGGTGTGAAAATCAGAGTTATAAGTGAAGTGGACAGTATATGAATCATATAACATAAAAAGTTAGTTAATTAATAATAGAGGAATATAATCTTAAGCTTTATATTAGAATGTGACTTTACCTTTATATACAAGTTTCCTATCTTTGTTATATGATGAACTTTAAAACCTTGTTCCACTTGTCTTTTTTCATTTGCAACTTACTTGTTATATGCTATAAATGGTGGATTTGCTTGTACATGAGTCTTAGTTCTCCTCATTCTCCCTTTAGTTCTTGTAAGAGGTTGTCCTAACTAGGTTGGTAAGGTTGAACAACTTGTTTGGGAATTATTATCTTTCCTTAGTCTTCCTCATTTCTTGGCTTACAATAATGTAATAAAGAAACAATAATTGCTTTTCATGCACTATCTTATTGCTTTTCACTTATTGGCCATACTTAATTTGAATGTTTACCATTTGTCTATTTATTGGTTTTTGTTAACTTACATTGGTAATTGTTGTACCATGTTCCCCATTTGTTTTTGCTTGCCAATCTACATGGTCTTCCCTTCTTTTTTTTTTTGGCCACATCCACAAATAAAAATGGGAGAGAGCATTATAGAATATACTAAAAAAAAGTAATTAAATATAATAAATCTAAAATTTGTAATTATAGGTTTGATTACTTACAAATTTAAAAGATGATATAATTGGCATTTAAAGATTACTCCTTGGACATCCTTTTATGTTGTAATCAAAGTCCATGCATTGCTTACATTACAGTTTCACTCTAACCTTCAACATATATCTATGCCTTGTGGGAGACTCATCTTTGTCTCTCCTTCATGCCTTTTTAGGCCTGTCAAACATAGTTTTAAAGGTTGAAGGTAACATGATACAATTCTCGACTATTGGCCATATGTTATACCCATTTAATAGCTTTATTGTATGGATATACACACTTAAGTATGTTGCCTTTTTGTAATGATAATTAACAATATTCTTCGAGATTTAGCCTTTAATGATTTAAACATGCCACACCATGCTTAAATGGAATTCTTGTCACATTTCACTCTCTATAATAACAACTTGAAATGTTTTAAGTCAATAATAAACCTTTCAACATAACAACTAACCTCATATTTTATGGTTCCATTTGATTTGACAGTACATAACCTTAAATCAAGCTTGATCTTTTCAAACTTCTTCCTTATATAAGGACAAAGAACATCAAAAGATTGCTTCATCAACTTCTTCTTCTCCTAGATCCTCTTTATTAATGCCACCTTATATCCTCAAGCACCTTGATTATGCTTTTTGTTTCTTCTACTATGTATCCATTAAAACATTCCAAAATGTTGTTATCAATTATTTCACACTTAAGCCATATGTTGATAAAGTCTTTCATAAACCTATTAACCTCTCTATTGGTGAAATTTACACATAGTTAAGAAGATGATTCCTTCATTTCTTCCGATACTTGTCTTAAGTCATAGGTTGTTATGCTCCTAACTGTTATCCAAAAGTACTTCTTCAAAGAATGGTCTTTAAACTTCTTATGCCAATTTACACATATATGCCTGGAACAATTCCTATACTCGACTAATGACATTAATTTGCTTACTTGTTCACATAGTCCTTGTAATAAAAATAAGGAACAAAGGAGATTTAAAAAAAAAAAACACATCATTTAATAAGATTATAGCATAAATAACAATACACAAATCTATAGTACCTTTTGCTGATCACTTATGATTGTCCACTTACAACCATTTATGATATTTAGTTCTTCTGCCAAAAGTTGTAGAAACCAACCCCAATTGTCAATATTTTCTTGGGTCACGACAACCCAAGTAATGAGATACATCTAGTTGTCCTCATCCTTTCCTATAACACACAACAAAGCTCCACCCAAAAATGCTTTTAAGAAACATCCATCCCATCTAATAATTGGTTTACAACCATTTTAAAAGCCAGTCTTTAATGCCCTATACCCAATGTAGAACTTATAAAAGACAAGTTTTGTATTTATGATTATAAGGTTAGCCTTAAGCTTTAAAAAAATGTCTAGATTAATGTTGTGTAGCTTAATTTTGTATGACCTAAGCTTATTGTAGTGTTCTTTTATGGATCCCCACAATAAATTGAGGGCCTTATGTCTGGCCTTATAGCAATGCATTTGAGTAATAGTTAGTGCAAATGTCTTACTAATGTTAGCATGCATCTCACGTATAGACTAATTTAGATTAACGTTGCAATCATACCACTGATCATATTGGGGTATATCACTTGGTTGGGTGACAAATTCTTCATGTGCCATAAATTCTTACTCAATCACATTCTCTCCTTAAATTTATTTCATTTATTCAGTATAATCGATGATAACATGTTTATGAGATTGTGTGACTATTCCATTTACCTTTTTATCTTCCATATCATGTTCACAATCTTTCTTCCATGTCCCTTTACTAACCTTTATCTCCACAAGCTCTCCTATACCCTCTTTTACACCTTCTCTTTGACCATGAATTACAATTTGAAATTTACCATTAAAACATAACGACGGAGTGTTACCAACTACCTGTACCTCATCCACCCCATGTAAAACATAAATTTGCATATTATGCTTTTTTGAATTAGCCATCTCTATCAAATTTAGGATTAAAGGAATATTTAAAGTCCTATTTAGTAGCTTAAGATTTTTAATTGTTTCGTATGGAAACTTATACATGTAATCATTAATGTTGTTGTATCCATGCTTCTTTACTATAGCTTTTATGTTAAATTTAGATAAATACACTATACTAATTGCTTCAAGCACTTCACCTTTGCCACCAACATATTGCATCTCAAGTTTAAGTTCTATAATACCATCATGATAAATTATCAAGTTAATTAACATTTTATAATATTAAATAGTGACTACATACTCTAACTCACTGGCAATTATCCATATACTAATATAGTTATACCTCATGGAACATTGTAGAATGTAGGGCCATAATGTTGCTTAACAAAATTCTAAATTAATGATAAAAACCCTTAATGTGACAAACCCTTATTCTAATTTCATATCCTACAATGTATAGTATAACCTTATAATTACTAAATCAACGAAGAAAACCTTAATTTGTCAAACCCTTATTCTAGTTGCATATCCCATAATGCCCATTATAAAAAATTTCCTAATATGATTTTAGCCAATTTCACTTTCACATCCTTAAAAGCCTCAATAACTAATAGTTTAATCAAAAGCTATAATCTACCAAAAAATATGGAACCACACTTGTTCCTTGTGGACCAATGTCTATCTCCAAGATTACTATCAAAAATAATTACTAAAGATCACGTCCTCTTTTAGTTCATAACTTTTCTCATACTATAAGACCACATCTTCTATCAAGTAGCTTTATCTCTCTCTTTCCCACTTTTAGCCAACTAACCAAAGTTGCAACTCCTTGGATGTCACTGCCTTCTCCTTCTTTCCCTCTATCACTCTTTTAATTTTTTAGGGTTTTGATTCAATGGCTTCCCAATCCCAATTTTGGTTTTTGTTTTTCTTTATCCAATTAAAATTTAAAAAACCCCATTTTTTAAATTTAGAATTAATGTTAATAATTTCATTTTTTTTCAATAACTAAATTAGTGGTTTGAGCTAAACTAAACCCTAACAGCCCATTGATTGTTAAGCACTTATGTGGCGCTAGGTCAACCACTATTCTCTTTCTATGTCAGCACTTTTGCCACATTTTCTTACCATATCCTCAATTCAGACAAATTCCATCAATGGATTGTGATGATATGTTGGATTTGTCGAAATAAATTTTATAAGGGATATATTGTTACCTTTTAAAGTTGGTGCTAAATTTGTGAAATGACCAAAAGTTGATTTTTTTAACATTAACCCTTTAGATTATTATTAATCTATGTCAATATTAGTGCAAAGTGAATGATTAAAGTTCTAGAACTAATCATTGATAAATGTCCCAAAGTTGTTGTAACCATAGCTACAAAGGATATTGTTAATGAGTTCAATAAAGAGGATAAGTTGAATAGTGAGAGCTATAATATCTGGTATTGTAAGGTTTACTATATTCTCAAAAAGTATAAAGTGCTAAAAGCCACCAAGCATGCCATAATGGACCTTAGGGGGGTTCCTTAACTCAACAAAAGTAAGACCAAAAGGCTTTTAAGTCTTAGAAAAGAAAGAACAATATGCCTCGTTGTGCTTTACTTAAGAATATGGAAAATGACCTCATTTATGAGTTTAAGGAACATAAGACTACCCAAACAATATGGTTGGCTTTGGAAAACAAGTTTAGGAGTACTTCACCACTAGGCTAAAAGAGCAAATGATCAATTTTGACATTTATATGAAAAAGTCATATCATAGCATGAGGCAACACCTAATAGTGGTGTCTAAGATGATCAAAAAGTTTAAAGTAGTTGATTATACCCTTACAAATGAATAGCAAGGTCAAGTTTTCATTCGCTTCATTCCTTTGAACTAAGAGTATAAGAAAATTAATATGATGTATAATGAGAATATTAAGATTTTTGAAGATATCTCACACCATTTGATTATAGAAGAAAAGTGCCTTAAAGCTACTAAGTCTTTTGGTTAAGTGAACATTGTTAACGTTAAGATTAGTTCAAAGGTTATTTTAGTTAAAAATGTAAATGATATTATAAGCATTAGAAGAAAGGAAAAGGCAATGGATAACCATAGAAGAAGAATAAGAATGACTATCATAAGAGGCACGATGGAAAGAAAAAGGATAAGACCAAAATGACAAATTATAACTGTGGCAAATTACGTTATTTTTCTCATGAATGTACTTCTTATTGTTTAAGTAATGTTTCCAATCTAGTATTACTTATTAAATCCAATTGTTTGTGAATTATGGACTCAGGGATTATGGACCATATAGCTAAAGATCAAAAAGCATATTTAAAGTTCCTTCAAATTAAAACTGGTTTAAGATAGGTGTATGTTGGGAATAATGCGGGGGTAGAAGTAAAACAAATTTGCACTTACAAATTAGAAATATGAGATGATTGAATCTTATTACTTCACAATATTCTTTATGCATTTGAAATTCGATGAAATCTTGTTTTTGTTTCTATTCTTCTATGTTTAGGTTATAAACTTATTTTTTGAAGGTCATGTGGTAAATGTTTATGATAACACATCTTATGTTGGTCATAGACATCTATTGAATGGTTTGTTTATGTTGAATATTAACTATGGTGTGTTTAATATTTATAATAATTATTTTTCTATTATTACATCAAATAACAATAATGTCATAGATGCAAATATTTGCCATGTTAGACTAAGTCATGTTAGGCAAGAAAGAATGAATAGATTAGTTAAAGGTAGCCTTTTAGGTTCACTTATTAAAATTGAATTGCTTATGTGTCAACACTATTTAGTAGAAAAAAAAAAACAACTAGAAAACCATTTGGCAAAGCTATTACAGCCAAATTTCTATTACAATTAGTCCATTATAATATATATGGTCTAATAAGTATGAGAGCAAGGCATAATGTCTTATATTTCATTACTTACATAGATGAGTATATATGTTATGGTCATATTTATCTAATATCTCATAAATATGAAGCATTAAAATGTATTAAAAATGTAAAGAATTAATTGGATAAAAGAATTAAAACCCAAAGAACTAATTGAGGACACGAATATCTCTCTGAATAATTTAAGGAACCATGTAATAAAAAGGTTATAGTTAGGTAAATAATTGCTCCTAGGACTTCATAACAAAATAATGTTGCAAAAAGAAAAAAAAACATGACCCTTTTAGAGATGGTTAAGTCTATGATAGTATAAGCAAATTTCCTAATATATTATTAAGGTGATGCTTTATTGATGGTTATGTATGTATTTAATCGTGTACCCTTTAAATTTGTTATTTCCATATCACATGAATTATGGTTAAAACGAAAGTCTGACTTGAGTAATTTACAACCATAAGGGTCAGTAGTTTATATTCACAATCCATCTTATAAATATGGGAAATTACATATGAGAGGAAAAACTATATTTTTATAAGATATTGTAAACACTCCAAAGGTTTTATGTTTATTGGTGAACAAGCAAATGAAAATATTTTAGAATTAAAATCACATAATGTCATAATCTCATAAACTAACATTCCTAGTTATAACATACCAAGCCCACTAACTTAAATATATGAGCAAACGCCTTAAGCTATCAATTCAAATGGGAGTATTATAAGTTGTGCAAAAACCTATATTGCACAAAAGTAATTGTAAAAGTATCACACATTGTGGTTTTGAGATTAAAGGGAAAGTTTTTGTGATTGTCCCTCGTGATGACAGAAAGGCTAAAATAATAACTAAGACTTTATCATACCCTATTAAGGAAAAATGAATTATAGTAATAAAAGAAGAGATGGAATCCATAAAATCTAACCAAGTTTAGAACTTGGTAGCCCTAAGGATGTAAAGCTATTGGGAACAAATAAGTTATTAAAATCAAGCGTAAACTTTATGGATCTTTAGAAAGATATAAGGTTTATTTAGTGGCAAAATGTTGTACTTAACATATAGGTTTAGGGTCATGTAATGCAAATATGATAATTAATGGAAAAAAAAGAAAAAAAAAGTTATTAAAAAATTATTCTTATATTTCTTTTTTTATTTTCTTAAAAATAAAAAAATATATTTTTTAATAACCCTTATTTGCTTTAAAGAATGATACTTAAAATTTAAACTCCTTTTATTTCTTTTTAAATAAAAAATAAACAAAAATACACTTTTCAACATTTTATTATAATTGTGTGGATATATTACTAATATGTATATATATTGAAAAAAAGTTTTTATTTAAAAGGAAAGAAAAAGAGTTTAAATTTTAAGTATCATTCTTTAAAGCAAACAAGGGTTATTAAAATATATATTTTTTATTTTTAAGAAAATAAAAAAATATATATAAGAATAATTTTTTAATAACTTTTTTTTTCTTTTTTTTCCATTAATTATCATATTTGCATTACATGACCCTAAACCCATATGTTAAGTACAACATTTTGCCACTAAATAAGCCTTATACCTTTCTAAAGATCCATCAGGTTTAGGCTTGATTTTAATAACTTATTTGTTCCCAATAGCTTTACATCCTTAAGGCTACTAAATTCTAAACTTGGTTAGATTTTATGGATTTCATCTCTTCTTCCATTACCATAATTCATTGTAGTGGGGAAAAAAAAAGGAAAATTACTTCCAACTTTAAAAGAAAAAGAAAAAGAAAAAGAAAAAAAAGAAAAAATATTACTTTTAATATTTTCCTTTTATTTTATTAAAAAAGTAATTACTCTTAAGTGACTATTCTCAAATTTCTATTTTTTTTCTCAAAAAAGAATTAAGTATTTTTTGTTAGAATATTTATAAATACTCATTAATGATTGACATTATATTAAATTTGATACAAAACTTTTAGTTACAAACTTTTCTTCCTATAAATTTAAAAAAAGATGAAAATAAGATAAGTTCTTAAATTTTTTACCTTATAATTTTAATTATGACTTTATTTTAGGTATGCATTCTTAAAAATATAAAATTACTTTATATTATTTTTTTAAATAATTATTTTACATCATAGAGTTCTGATAAAAAGTTGTGATATATACTTACAGATTCTTTTTTATTATTTATAACTAATAAAATAATGAGAAAAATTAAGTAGTCATACATAACAAGTAAAATAATATATACATCAATTATATTTTATTTAATCTCATAAATAAATAAAATTAAATATAAAAAATTTATTTTATTTGTCCTCTTATATTTACTATATCATTTAATAAATTTTATTAGGTAATAATACTCTAAAATAATAATTATGGTTATTACTATAATACATAAAATATTTTTGCTAGTCAAGTTGAAAAATCTGATTGGTAAATGTATGTACATATTACTTCAAATAGAGAAGAGTCCGAATGTAACAAGCTCAATGTAAAATTATCAAATTAAGATAGATAATATTCTTGATTTAATGATTTAAAGGAGATAGATAAGGAGTTTAACTTAGAGATTCTGAAATAATATAGGCAATATGTAAATAATTTTTCAGTTATATCAGTTATCACTAACCATAATCTCACAAACCTTTCTCAACAACTGTTAGGAAACGAGGGTTTAGTGCAAGAGAAAATGGTATTAATGAAACTTATTTGAGTATGACACCAAAATTAGCGGAAGTTAAAAGCAAGTCTTGAATATTGGTATTTGACAAGAAGGGATTCACCACTTGACGACCAATTACGAGAACTGGTAGCACTAGTAACAATTAAAATTTGGGGCTCAAAAATCAAAGTAAGGAAATTACCCTAAAACCCCAAGCGAAAAAATAGGCAATTCCACTAGGCAATAATTAAGTTTAGATATCTTGTTTATTTAAAATTTTTCTTAACATTCATATCTTTTATTATAAAATGTTCACATTATTACTTTTTATATAGAGAAGCAAACCAAACCAAAGTTAAAGTCAAAATCAAAATCAAAATCATAACCAAACCAGACCAGACGGAATTTTCAAAAGTTTGACAAAACTATAAAAAAGACATTCAATGAAAAAAAAAAACAATACTTTTATTTTTAAAGTGTTTTTCCTTTTTCTTTTCGTTCGATAGGCCAATTGTTAAAGTTAGTGTCCCGGGACCAAGAAATCTCGTCTTTATGTTTTACCTTGTGCACTTTAGTGAGCTAAATGTCACGTGGACACTAAGTCCAACCCATCCAGCAAGTGAGAAAACAAGAATTAGGGGCCAAATTAAGTCTCTACGGGCTGCCAACATTGTCTAGCCCTTTTTACGGCTCAAATCCAGCATACGAAAGGTCCTAGAAGAGTGTTGAAGTGTCTGGAAGTGCCCCATCTAGAGACTTCCAGCAAAGTCCAACAAAGACACTCACTAGAACCTTCTTAAAGGGACTTCTTAGATGCTTTCTCTAGAACATTCATTCTAAATATTCTAGATAGTCATTTGTAGTCACACATTGAAGAGGTGGAGCAGCTATAAATAGGTCACTCCTCTCATTTGTAAACACACCTTTGCATACTTAATACAAGCTCACTTGCAAATCTCTCTTGTGTTCTCTCTCTTCCTCTTGCAATTCCAAGTCCTTACTTGCCGCCCAACGCTTTCTGTTGATTCTCTCAAACTCTCCAAGGCTTACTTAGCTTATCTTCACGCGCAAGATCGACTAAGCGTCACGCGGGTTAGCGCGTTCAAAGCCTAACTTCATGACAGGTGGTATCATAGTCAAGGTCCAAACCTATCTGTTCGTTGTTTGCTGAGTTTGTAAGCATGGCAAGCAAAGAAGGATTTGTTGCAACCACCATGGAGGAGCAACAAGCAGGGGAACAAACTCATGGGCGTGAGGTGCAGCGTGCCCCAGCCAAGCGTAGCAAGTCCAAGGCTCCAGAGAAGGAAACCATGGATACTTATGTTGCTGGCTTGGAGTGGAGCGTCACCGATATAAGCTCCGTTATGGGCGACCTCAGCGATCAAGTCGACAACTTGATCCATAAGAATGCAGAGATCACGCGGGCTGCCAAAGTCATGATCAAAGAGTTTAGTCGCTCGTTTAGGGGAGAACTATGCTCCCTCAATTAAGATCTGTCCAATCTACGCAAATTCATCGAAGGAGAGATTCACGACCTCCGTAGGGAGATGGATTCGCTACGCCGAAACAACTCATACGCTAGTACAGCTGCCACTACTAGCGCCATGGTAATGCCACTACTAGCGCCACGGTAATGCATGGCTTGAAGGTCATGAAGCCTGCCATGTACAATGGCACACGCAATGCCACTGTCGTGGAGAACTTCCTATTCGGTCTTGAGTAGTACTTCGAGGCCATGGGTGTTGTCGATGACCTTGCCAAGGTGGGCAATGCCCCAATCTTCTTAAGAGATGCTGCCCAACTCTGGTGGAGACGTAAGCACTCCGAGAAGGAGAAGGGCTTGTGCATCATCAACACTTGGGAGCAATTCAAGACTGAGGTACGTAAGTACTTTGTCCCTCACAATGCAGACAGCGAAGCGAGGGGAAAGTTGCGTCAACTAAGATAGACAAGTGATATTTCTGACTACATCAAGGAATTCACTACCCTTATGCTTGAAATCGAGATGTCCGATAGAGAGTTTCTCTTCTAGTTCAAAGACAACTGGAAAGACTGGGCAAGAGTCAAGTTGGAGAGGTGTAATGTGCATACCCTAAATGCTGCCATTGCTACTGCAGAGACCTTCGTCGACTACTCTGCCTACTCCAAAAGTAAGAAGCCAAACTCTGGCAAAAGTGAGGGAGAAAAGACCAAACAGAAGAAGCAAGATTTTGGCCGCAACGAGGGTGGATAGCAGAGACCCTCAAATGGCCGTCCCAAGCATGAGAAGAAGTTTGCAGGTATGCGCAACTCAGATAATCCCTCTAGACCCTATTTCATTTGTGATGGACCATACTAGATGAAAGACTACCCCAGACGAAAAGTAATGAACGCTATGATGGCGGTATTTGACCCGGAGAAAGCCAACATGGGATGTATTCAACGATTAGGTAATCTCACAAAACATGCCTCGCTAGTAGTCTCTAAGGAGAAAGGACTGTTATATGCTGACATTGCCATCGAAGGCAAAGCAGCCTGTGCAATACTCGATACAAGGGCAACACACAACTTCATGGATGTGCAAGAGACTAACTGACTAGGCCTCAAATTGACGAAGGAAATCAATACCATCAAAGCGGTGAACTCGGAAGCAAAGCCTATCCAAGGTATAGCACAAGGAGTAGCTATCCAGATTGGCGAATGGACTGATAAGTTGGACTTTACCATCATTCCTATGGATGACTTTAAATTGGTGTTAGGTCTTGCATTTTTCTGCGAAGCCTTGGATTTTCCCGTTCCTGCCTCAAGATCTCTTATGGTTATCCATGATCACAAGATCCGCGTAGTCTCCTTAAAGCGTAAAGAGAAATCTCAACCATCGATGATTTCTGCCTTGCAATTCAAGCGGGGTCTAAAGTCGGGTCCAAACTATATGGCTACCATAAGGGAGCTAAGCGATGAGGAAGACGTAGTAACACCCACTCCTGCATTGCCGCAACCCATCCAGGCAGTCCTTAACAAGTTCAAGGACGTCATGCCTTTTGAGCTGCCCAAGAAACTTTCCCCAAAGCGAGATGTGGATCACCACATTAAGTTAGAACCTGGTGTCAAATCTCCTGCAATGGCCCCTTATCGCATGGCACCCCCGAAGCTTGCTGAACTGAGGAAGCAGCTCCATGATCTAATCGATTCAGGCTACATTCGACCATTGAAAGCCCCTTTCGGTGCCCCTATCCTCTTCTCTAGAAGAACGAATCGTTGCGGATGTGTATCGACTACCAAGCCTTGAATAAGGTCACTATTAAGAATAAGTATCCAATACCCTTGATAGCTGATCTTTTCGACCAACTCGGTAAGGCACCAAGCTGGATTTGCGATCGAGATACTACCAAGTCTGAATTGCATAAGGTGATGAGCCAAAGACAACCTGCGTAACACGCTACAGAGCTTTCAAGTTCCTAGTAATGTCCTTTGGCCTCACTGATGCACCAGCTACTTTCTGCACACTCATGAACAAGATACTACATCCATTCCTTGACAAATTTGTAATAGTCTACTTAGACAACATCGTGGTGTACAACAATACACTCAAGGAGCATGTGGAGCACCTCAAGCAAGTCTTCTAAGTTCTACGGGAGAACAAGTTGTTCATCAAGAAGGAGAAGTGCTCGTTCGCCAAGCAAGAGGTGGACTTCCTTAGTCACCGGATCAAGGATGGCAAATTGCTAATGGATCCAATGAAAGTGCAAGCCATCCAACTGTGGGAACCTCTAACCAAGGTCCTGGAAATGCGATCTTTCCTATGGCTTGTCAACTATTACAATCGGTTCATCAAGGGATATTTTGCCGTAGCAGCACCCCTGACCAACCTCCTCAAGAAGAACCACACTTAGCATTGGATGAGTGAATGTCAAGCTTCCTTTGAGAGATTGAAACAAGCAATCTCCGAAAAACCTGTTATGGTGCTACCGGACTACGAAAAACCTTTCGAAATCTACACCGATGCATTTGACTTTGCCATCGATGGAGTCCTAATGCAGGATAGGCATCCCATTGCCTATGAAAGTCGCAAGCTCAATGACATAGAGAGGCGATATACCATCCAAGACATTGCTTGCACACTTAGAGACATTATCTCTTAGGAAGTAAGTTCGTAATCATGACCGACAACATTGCTACAAGCTACTTCCAGACCCAAAAGAAACTCAGCCCTAAACAAGCTCGTTGGCAAGACTTCTTGGCAGAATTCGACTACACTCTGCGGTATAAAATAGGACAGGCCAACATTGTTGCTGAAGCGCTGAGCAAGAAGGCAGAACTAGTTGCCCTCTCCACTAATACACTTAAGAGCAACCTCCTTGAATGAATCAAGGAAGGTACCGGACAAAACAGCCTGGCCAACAACCTGGTGAGATTGGCTAGCAAAGGGAAGACTCGTCAATTTTAGGTAGACAACGGAGTCCTCATAACAATCGGAAATCGAGTCTTCGTACCTAAGTGGGGAAACTTACGGAAGGAGATCCTCAAAGAATGTCACGATTCCCTATGGGTTGGTCACTCAGGTATGGCACGAACCCTTACTCTTGTCCAACTACATTATTTTTGACCACATATGCATACAGATGTCGAGGTCTATGTGTGAACTTGCTTGGTTTGCCAACAAGACAAGGTAGAACAGCAGCAACCAGCAGGTCTACTTGAGCCACTATCCATCCTTTAAAAGTCATGGGAAGGTGTCTCAATGGACTTTATTGTAGCACTACTGAAGTCTGAGGGATATGGGAGCCTAATGGTCGTGGTCAACAGGTTCAACAAGTATGACACCTTCATTCCAGCCCCTGCTGATTGTAAGGTGGACGAAGCTGCTCACTTGTTCTTCAAGAACATAGTAAAAGTTATGGGGCATGCCGAAGAGTATAATCAGTGATAAAGACCCTCACTTTACAGGCAAATTCTGGCGCGAGCTATTCAAATTGCTGGGAACTGACCTAAACTTTTCAACAAGTTTCCATTCCCAAAGCGACGGACAGACCGAGTGAGCTAATGCCTTGCTCGAGTAGTACTTGAGGCACTATGTTAGTACTCATCAACAAGATTGGGCGAAGCTACTCGATGCTGCTCAATTTTCATACAACATTCAGAGGAGCGAAGCTACTCGATGCTGCTCAATTTTCATACAACATTCAGAGGAGCGAAGCCACAAACAAAAGCCCGTTTGAAATTGTCATGGGACAACGGCCACTAACACCAAGTGCACTTGCCTCTCCTTACACTGGGAACAATCTGTCTGCCTTTAAGTTTACAAGAGAATGGCATGAGGAAGCAGACATAACAAGGACTTGCCTTGACAAAACGGCCAAAAAGATGAAAAGGTGGGCTAACACCAAACGACGCCCAAAGGACTATACAGCGGGAGACATGGTGATGATGAAGTTACTATCCAACCAATTCAAGTCTCTATGCAAAGTCCACAAAGGCTTGGTAAGGAAGTACAAAGGGTCATTCCCTGTGATCAAGTGTGTAGGAAAGGTTGCCTATCAAGTCCAACTCCCTCCAAAACTGAGGATCCATAACGTATTCCATGTAAGTCTTCTAAAGCCCTTTCATGAAAATGATAAGGATCCAAGTTGAAGAGAGTCCAAATGCGCGCCAACGACTGTGGTCACCGAATTCAACAAGGAGGTGGAACAAATCCTTGCTGACTAAGTGATTTGGAGAAGAGGAGTTCCTAACTACCACAAGTATTTAGTGAAATGGAAAGATTTGTCGAACCAAGAGGCTAGTTGGGAATGAGAGGACTAGCATTGGTAGTTTGTCGACCATATTCGGTAGTATAAGGCTGAAAATGCGATGAGAACGTCGCAGGATTAAGTGGGGGAGGGTGTCACGTGGACACTAAGTCCAACCCATCCAACAAGTGAGGAAACAAGAATTGGGGGCCAAATTAAGTCTCTGCGGGCTGCCAACATTGTCCAGCCCCCTTTGCAACCCAAATCCAGCATGCAGAAGGTCCTAGAAGAGTGTTGAAGTGTCTAGAAGTGCCCCATCTAGAGACTTCTAGCAAAGTTCAGCAAAGACACTCACTAAAACCTTCTTGAAGGGACTTTTTAGATATTTTCTCTAGAACATTCATTGTAAATATTCTAGATAGTCATTTGTAGCCACACATTAAGGAGATAGAGCAACTATAAATAGGTCACTCCTCTCATTTGTAAACACACCTTTATATACTTAATACAAGTTCACTTGCAAATCTCTCTTGTGTTCTCTCTCTTCCTCTTACAATTTCAAGTTCTTACTTGCCGCCCAACGCTTTCCACTGATTCTCTCAAACTCTCCAAAACTTATTTAACTCATTTTCGCACGCAAGATCGACTAAGTGTCACACGGGTTTACACGTTCAAAGCTTAATTTCGTGACATAAAACCCATAAATAGAATGCAACCATAATTTTACCAATCGAAAAGGAGAGTTAGAAAATATCATGAGAGATCCTTGACGATGTACTTCTCGATGTGTGCATACAAGGGTAAATGAGAAAAGGTTATTGATGTAAAAACCAAAACATATTCCAAATTTTCTTAAGTGTTGAACGAATTTTAATTTAACTTTGAATTTATTATTTTACTTTTAGTATATAATGAAACTAGCTTATTCAAAATTATTACTTCAATTTTGAGTTTCAAAATCATAATCCCTAAAAACAAAAAAAAAAATTCTAGATGCTGATGTAATGATGGGATCATGGGAGTATAATTGAAACCAAAAAAGAGAAAAAAATCCAATATCAAAGTCGAAGAAAATTCCATTTTTTATACAACTTAAGATTTATTCGATATCTTTAAATAAAAAGTGAGCAAATTCAGCAATTTTTGGAGTCATCAACCCTTAAAAAAAAAAAATATATATATATATATATATATATATATATATATAGAAAATAACAAGGAAAGCGAGTGGCCTTTCTTTTGTGGCTTGAGTTGACGAGAAAAAGATGGTGCAAAATTTGGTGGAGGAATGGGTGCGCCATGCACCCACAATGGAGCAATGTGAATTGGGCCCAATTGGGGCAAAAGACAAAATGCTTCATTTTTTACGTGTCCTCCTTCCATATGATAACTGGTTTACCTTGTCCATACCTATTCATTCCGGCCGTCATCTTGGCGGTGCCTTTTCCCTTCGATGTCTGCCTTTTGTTTTTCTTTTTGGCTTTTCGGTCTATTTATGTGCCTTATTTGGTCTAGGAACATATAAAGGTAACAGGAATTATGGACAAAATAAACTGTTGCATGGATAAGGTATGACGACTTCTCCCTTTGTTTTCATTGTTTTCTTGAATTGATATGGGACTAAGCTAGTGAGTCGTTAATTAATCTTAGAGAGTGAAATTCTTATTGTAAACCATCTCAAGTAACTGCCAACCATAGATGGATGGATTCTACTAATTAAGCAAATTGCTGGCCTTGCTATTCGGCATTCATAAAAATGGTGTGTACTAAAAGGGCCCTGCACAAAATCAAGCTGCGGCAATTGGCACTCTTACCAAGTTCCGGGGTGTTGTCTTTCCCCCGAAACATCTTAGTTTGAGTCACAACTAATTATGGCAACTCTTGTCCTCTTGCATGGACCATATGTTTTATAAACGTTTTTCTTTTCATTTCGTTTCCCTTTCAAGCTTTTTAGGGCGATAGCACTTCCACGCTTGGCAATGGAGCGGCGCGATTCACTCCTTTATTTGCTTTGTATGTGGCCAGAAATCTTACAGCAAAAACAAAAGCACAGCCATAGTGCTTGTCTCCTTCCAGATCCATGTGGCAAATCAGCATGGGTCTCATATATATGTCGAAATTATATGATGTTAAAATAGGAGAGCCGCAAATCTGCCAAGGTCTATAGGTAAAATTGTGAACTCTAGTTCTTATGAACTGATCAAAAAAAAAAAAAAGACCATTAAGAACCTGACAATAATATTTCACATTTAAATAAAGCATCCCTCCCCAACTTCATATTGCGAAGACGTTTTAACTGATTTAATGCTGCCCTTATCTGCAGTTCAGATCTGCCTAGTGATAGGGTTGCACCCAATAAAAGGTGCGGAAAGAAATAAAATTGAGGCTGCCATGCTAAGTGCTGTCCCAGCGCAAAGCTTAATTAGATTGGCCCTTATGTGGATGAGTTCCATGGAATCTAATTCTTTGAATTGTCACTTATTCTGATTCTACAACGAGAATTTAAGAACTAGGAGGAAGTTCTGTGGTGGGGAACATGCAGTAACATGCCAACATAGTGTCTACAAGTTGACAGAGGAAACTGCATCGAGTGAAAATTCACTAACCGCTTTGCCAAAAACAAAAGGAATGGGATTTAGGCATCCGATACGGAATACTTAGATAATTTCCACCTGATGGACCCCTCCAATCTCAAAATTGAAGTGCCTAGTAAGTCACCAAAATTGTAATAAAAATGATAATGTAAACTCAAAGTAATGGAGCTGCGTTTATTTTATGCAAGAGTAACGTAGGTCAACCAAAAAAAAAAAAACAAAAAAAAAAGCAATCAGAAATCGTTTTGTTACATAAAAATAAAACTATAAATATGCAATAAAATGATTATAATTGGACTTTTTGTTGGTATACGTTAATGCCGCTCTAAGAACCTCGTCCACCTAACATTCTTCTTTAATTTGCATGCCTTTCTAACTGATCAGAACTTCCATCGTTGAGCAAAAGGTTCTATTGGCTGAAGTTTCAGTGACTGTGAAATTAACCTTTTTAACATGATTTCGTTACTAGGCAACCTTCTCTTCTCCATCCAAAACATTCCATCGTATAAACAATTGCATTTCCCACATCATCTACCTTTCTGAAGCAAGCATCGTGTGTGACAAAGCCAAATGATTATCCAAATCTCAAATTTCTATTATTGCTTTCCCATGCATGCATTAATTTTTGAACCATACATGAACAATGAAAGTGCACGCATACACTTGTGTATATGAGACCATCTAAGAATCTGCTTTGAAACAGCTTCTATTGCCTTTAGGAGATCATGTGAAGGTATGTATATCTAGTCACTACATGCACGCATATGATATAAACTGACATTACTAATCTAAATATTCTGGGAGTTTTTAAATATATTCTGCATTTTAAGGGAGTATGCCATGCCAAGGGAAAAACACTTTATGTTTTTGTTTTTACTTTTTTATTTTTTATTTTTTGCTATTAAGTGATACCTCACAAAAAAAGAAAAAAAAATCTAAGACTGAGTAAAACATTTTTAAATTAGTTAAAATATCTTTTAAATTAAATAATTACTCAGAAATTCACAAATATTTTTTTGTTTTATTTGTTATTTTTTACTGTTTAAGTAACAAATTGTGAAAATAAATCTGAAATTGAATAAATTGTTTTAAAATTAAATGTAACATTTTGAAATTGAGGAATCATTCAATTTCTAGATGTTTACTCTTTTTTAAGATTTTGAATAATATGATGCTCAAAAATTTAAAATGTAAAATATTTTAAAATTGACTAAAATAAGTTATTTTCTAATAATTATTTAATTTTAAGTTATTTTACTAAATTTCTTAATGTTTTATTTTATTTTAAGATTTTAAGTAACATTTTAATGAAAATTATAAAATTGAGTAAAATGTTTTGAAACTAAATAAAACGAGTTGTTATTAAATAATTATTTAATTTTAACTTATTTTAATCAATTTTGAATAATTCTTTAAAAAAATTATATTTTTTATTTATACATAATTTCTTAAGATTTTCCTTAACTTTTAGATTTTGAGTATCCTGGTCTTTTCTCTTGCTGGATGAAAAGGAGGAGTAAGTGTAGCCAAGCACTAGAATTATTATGCACATTCTTGCTTATGAAATCCTTTGATACTGTTACTCTGATGGGTGAAATGGGGCCACCCCATAAGCCCGTTTCTTCCTATATAAAGCCTGCACACTTACATATGCTGATTTTATCCTTGCAAATAATCTCCAATTTCACAGCCTTCAAGTCCAATCGCGAGAATTCAATCCAATGGCTCCGGGTGAACTCGCAGGAATTCACCATCCAGTAACTGAGGACTACTCTATTCCATCTTCAGATAAATTTGGCGTGGCACGGCAAAGCAACATACAAGCATTCCATTTCAATAGACTAAGAACCAATTTCCAAAACTCTCCCTTCCCTCGTACAGGACATGCGTTCACTCCGCAGCAGACAACATTGTTCATTAACAACTCGCCTTGTAATGAGGCGCAGCTCAACATCATCGACGAGAGGAAGCGGCGGAGAAAGATTTCGAATAGAGAGTCCGCCCGCAGGTCCAGGATGAGGAAACAAAGGCACCTGAATGAGCTATGGTCTCAGGTGGTTCGGCTTCGGACGGAGAACAACAACCTCCTGGACAAGCTGAATCATGCATCTGAGTCTCATCACCTTGTCCTTCAAGAGAATGCGCGACTCAAAGAAGAGGCTTCTGACCTTCGCCAGATGCTTACTGACCTTCAGATTGGCAGTCCTTACACTTCCTAGCTGCTTTAACAGCGCTGGGAGAAGGGACCTGCAGTACAGCCCATCTCTGAGCTGAGTCCACCTCAAACCATTCTGTAGACTCGCCTCATTGAGAAGGAGAGAACTTTTCCGTAGTAACTTGCTTATTTTCTATCTCTTTCTCTTTCTTTTTCTTCTCTGGTGTTGTTAATCAGTTCTGACCATCATTTGAGCTTGTATGAGATAAGAAGGGAATGCAATGACTTTTCTCAACCATCCTTTTCACATCCTGTTCCTCTGTCCGGATTGCTCCCTTGCTTGCTCTAATATAAATTGTTAATACTCTGTCATGTAGGATTGGTAAATTTTTATGAATCTTGCTATTTCTTCCAAAAAAATTAAATCCCACCGAACACTTTGCTATATTTCCTTCTGGCAATGCATGCATTAATGCAGCTACAAGAGAACAAGGTTCTTGAAAATGATACGAATGCAGCAGTTCGGCAGAGACGGACGAAAGCCTCAATCATATCTCTGTTGCTTCTAATCGCTTTTAAGAAACCCACAAACTCGGTTTATGGCTTCATCTGAAAAATCAGTAGATGAGTGTTCTAAGAAGAAAAAGGGAATAGTAAAAATGAAATTCTGTGTGGTGGCCACAAAAGTAAGCAAGCATTTTCTCAGGGGTACTAAAGATAGTGAAGAAGCAAGTCATTGTTAGTAGCGGTAGAGAGACAATGTCTGAACAGGATCCGTTCACGCCTAAGCAAAAATTAAAGGGAGGCCCCATTGCAAGTCTCAAGTGTTGCTCACGATGGCAGGAGGGGGGAGGGGAGGGGACAAGAAGACAACCGATGGTGGAGCTGCTGTTGGTGGCGTGGCTCATCATGCAAATTAGCTACTGTTACTATGATAGACACAAAACACTTGAAATGGCCAATCCCCCCCCCTTTCAAAAGTACTGTTTGTCTTTTTTGGTGTGAGCGTAGCAGCCCGCTTCATCCTTTGCCAGCTTACACACTGCTTTCACCGATTAACCTCCGCTCCGATGGCATCGTTGCGGATCCTACTATGCTTCAGGTGTTCTTCTTCAGTGGTACCTTTCTCTACTCATGACATGTTCTATTGCTCCAACATCCCCACTACGTCACGCTTTTTTTTTTTTTTTTAATTTGTTTGGCTGCCTATGCGAATTCTAGACGCAGTCTCGGCATCAGGTTCCCCTCCTGTAGATAATTGAACACGAAACACATGTATTATTGGATAATAATGATATTCTTCTCGAGTAAATTTTCTGACTTATTGTGCGACTCCATTATTGTGCTGATGTAAATAAATTTAAAAAGGATAAACCTTAGAAAGGTCATCAGTAATGTCAGCTACCTGGTGTTTCGAGAACAAGTTAGTCGGATAATTTAGTTAGATAGAATAGCATTACTTTTATGGAATTTTGATCTTGTCCGTATATAAGGAATATGAGTACCGATTGACTTGTAGGCAGAGAATGTATGATTTGCTCCAACGTCACAAGCCTATGGCATCCTAGATATACCTTTCACATGTGAAGAAGCTAAGTGACTTTATTTGGCATGTAATTATTCTCAAACAAATTAAAGTGGGTGCTTGTTTTCGCATATTCTACTAGCACAATGAGAACATCGGATAAAAGAGATTGTGAGATTTACAGGAATCGATGAATATTAGGTAATAAAGTGACGCCGCACTGTGTCGGATGATTGATTGCTCACACCCCACGAGAAGATTTTATCCATTAATTTTTTTTTTCTTTCTTTTTCGGTTTGAGCTATCATCTTTAGGGTTAGACTTGCCTGGAAAGAAAAATTGTTGAATGCGATATTTCAGTTAAAAGGATTTACTAAAAATAATTAATTCCAAAGTGAGACAAAATTTTAAAAATATCATAATTAATAAATAAATTGACTTTCTGTTTCACAGTAAATTTTTTTATTATAATATATAAAATAATAATTATGAACTTAATGGTCATCCGAGCACATAATTAACTTAATTAAAAACCAAATTTGATATGGTTATCAAAGTTAACTAAGAAAACAAAATTTTACGCTTATAAACTTTATAGAAACCATTTTCTAATAATTTAGTTTAATTCTACTATAATAAATTGGCATATTTTATTTTTTTCTGATATTTTTATTTATGACTTAAATTATGCATAAAAAAAATTAATACTCTACACTTGATTGACCATGTACGAGCTTTTATGATATGGAATATAATTGATCTTGAAGAAATTGACAATTCTAAAGGCTTTTAAAAATCGAAATCTACTTTTATCATATTCTCCAAAATTTTGCAACAAGATTTAGTATTTATAATTGAAGAAATATTTTATAAACTAAATTTTATTACAAAATATACCTTAGTGATTAGTGTGATTCTATTTAATATTTAATAGAAAAACAAATTTCATTACCATTGTCTAATCTCTAAAGCAAATTACACAAAGATGAACTTAACTCAAAATTCTAATACTTATTATTTTTTTCACAAAGTGTTTTCTAGTAGAAAAATAAAATAAAAAAAGAAAAATTATATACGGTTAAAATTAAAAAATAGTAAGAGATAATTCATGTGATACTTGGCACGATAGAAAAACTAATATAAAATGAAAGGAAAACGAAAAAAAAAAAGGGGTAAATCTAAAAAAGTTTTGGTCCTTTGGGTAATGGGTTTAAGGGCCGAACCTCACGGGAACCTACATAACTCCGAACACAAAAGTCCAATTGGCCGATGACCATGTGTGTGTGTGTGTGTGTGTGTGTGTGAGAGAGAGAGAGAGAGAGAGAGAGGAGCTTGGAAAGGAGCACGTGAAGTAGTACATTCAATGCAACTGTAGATTGGTGGCTGGCCCAATTTCAGTGGTAGAATATATATAGCCTGTTTGAAATGGGGCCTCACTCTGTTTGGGCCCAAGCCATCTCACTCAGCGACTCGCTAAAAACCAACAGCTAAAAGAGGCAGGACCCGCACAAACCCCATTCCGCCACCTCAACCCGTCAACCCCCCGGTCCACCAACTTTTTTCCATCGGCTCACCCACCTGTTAGCTTACAATCAACAATATTACCAAATTTATTTGCAAGAGAAACTTACCCATTATGCACAAGTTTGTAAGGGACGTATCAGACTAATGAGTAAGTTTTTAAATATGATCTAATTCTTATATTAGATAAAAAAAGAAAAATCTTAATTTATATAAATATAAATATTATATATTTTACTAAGTAATTTTTTAAGAAAAAAATAATAGTAATCGTAATAATAATATCAGAGTCAACTCGATTCTGAATTTAGTATTTTTTACTAAATATTTCATGTAAAAGGAGTAGATAAAAGAAAATCTCAATTTTCAACGAGAATATTAATGAATTGGGTAAAAAAAATATAACAGACTTATTAGAATAATGAGTACTTTAAATACAACTCAACTTTTACATCAAATAAGAAAAAGAAAATTCTGAGTTATATAAATATGGACACTACATACCCAATTAGATTATATTTTAAAGAGAAAATAATAACTATGTAACAGGTTGCTCTAGATAATTGTTATTTGGAGTCTTGTATGAAAATTGGAGGTAAGATTATACACATTCGACATAAGAAAGTCATAACAAATGATATACAAGCAATCGCATTCCCAATATGTCATTTGATTATCCTAATTGTACTGAAATGGCCCCCCATTGTTAATACTAGAGGTGTGACCATATATTAATTTCCATCAACAAGGGACCTTTCAATAGCTGACCAGCAATGATATCGACTTCATCTGGCTTAATGCCATACTATACAACAAAATAGCATTTCATAAATTTTCTTACACCTAGCGAACAATAGCCTCACACCTATGGGATATAAATGTGCTTTAAAGAGGTCTGATATGAATAGTGATGCATTGGGACACAGAGTTAGATGTCGTCAAAAGTTACAAATGGAAAAAAAAGAGTTAATTTTTATGAAATATCATCACTTTTAGTAACGTTGTAAGTCTATAAAAATTCTCTTTTTTATGTTGCATATTTTGCATATTATAACTACTTAGGTGTCACAGAGTTTGATAAGAGTTTGAACCCTAACACCACCACAAAAGCTAGCTCAAGAATGGAGGGTTGACCCAACCCTTATAAACAGCCCAAAGACCCCCTCAGGAACTGATGTGGGACACATCATTCCCAACCCCTTTTAAACTGCATGTCCCCGTGCTGTCTCATTGGCACGGTGGTGGCAGGGAACCTTTGTACATGCGCCCACCAACCCTCTGAGGTTTGGCTCTGATACCACCTGATAAGAGTTTGAACTCTAACTCCACCACAAAAGCTAGCTTAAGAATGGAGGGTTGACCTAACCCTTATAAACAGCCCAAAGACCCCCTCAGGAACTGATGTGGGACACATCATTCCTAGGTATGCATCAGGATCATTTTTACCTTGGAATGGAGGAAGTGTCATTTTAATACTGCCCAAATTATGGTCATAGGTGCCTTGCCTCCCAAATTCTCTTTGATCCCTTCTATTGTTAGCAGTTCGGACCACAGTAGTTTGATCATCAATTTCATCATCTTCTACATCATCTTCATGGTCATAGGCACGTCTCAACTGCCTTCTTGCTTTAGGAGCCTCACACTCCCCATGTCTCCTTTGCAACTCTGCTATAGTATTAGATTGCTCCTCCATCCTCTCCCTCATATCATCAAATCTGGTATTCATACGCTCAAATTGTTGTTGCATAGCTTTGATCATGAAGGACACATCACCAGATCCCTCCTGAGCAGCACCTTTGTCTTTGGATGTCATAGTATTACTTCTACACAAAATAATAAGATACCTCACAGAGCCCTCCCTCACGTGTTTCACTCAAAAAAAGGTGTCACACTCTCTCGTATTTACACTTTTTATGGCTTTTCCTTTATATGAACTTTCACTCTTGCCTTTTACCACTCGGATTTCTCCTTTCAGCTCTATAAAGAACTAAAGAAGGTAAATCAAGAGTATTGATTTTGAACAGAATAAGATAAATGGTGTAGAATTGAACAAAGTAAAGAACAAGGAATCAAAAAAAACGAAAAAGGATATCAAGGCAAACGATTTTAATGAACTAAACTCACAAAAAGAATCAGGATAAGGGAAGTTAAATTTAGAGGACAAACTTGGATAATAAGATAGGAAAATGGATGATAGAATTGGAGTTGAGCAAGAAAACTTTGTTATTATTGTCACTAATATGGCCAAACTGTTAACTTTATCAATAACATGAATTTGATGTTTTCTTTCTTTTCTTCTTTTTCTTGTTCTTTTTCTTTCTTTTTCTTTTTTTTTTGTTTTTTTTTTTTCGTTGATCCTTTTTTTTTTCTTTCCTTTTTCTTTTGCTCAACACAAAACAACAGTAGAACACTTAGATATAGCAATTGGAATTGAAATTAGCACGTTGAGAAGGATTGCAACCAAATAGATTGGTGCATTTGAATTGTCATGCACATAATAGACGAATTGAATCGAAATAAATAAATTATAAGGTAGAAAATTGAAGAGTGAGTGGATTCAACTTGATTTAGAGCCAAACTCTGATACCAACTGATGTGGAGTTTGAACCCTAACTCCACCACAAAAGCTAACTCGTCTTATTGGACCTTCTGGAATGTGTAATGGACCTCTTATATCAATTGAAGCTCTAGCTTGTGTCATTGGGCCTTCTTGAATGTGTGATGGACTTTTTGCATCCTTTGAAACCTTCCACCCATCATCTCCACGGTTCTCATCAGAGTTGCAACATCCATTATGGTGAAATGATAAAAAAAGTTGTTAAATTTTTTAATAAATATATCATCATTAAATGCTAAGTCTTTAAATATTAAAGTTAAATATATTTATATAAATAATATATCTAAATTTACAAAAAAAGTGAAACTATTGATAAAATTGAAAATTTTATTTTAATTTAATAATTAATTTTTTTCTTTTAATATTTATCGTAATTATATACTTTTAGATGACATTTTTATATGTATTAAAAAAATAAAGGATGATTATGCATATACATAATTTCATAGATTAAATTAGGTATATATATTAATATCTGAATTAAATTGCAAATTATAACTCTTAGAAGTACAATAATGTAAAAAATTATTTCTTTTGAATTAGATCAAATTATGATTGAATTCTTAGTAAAAATATTATTTAAAAATATTTTTATATTATTAATTGAAAATATTCTAAAATTATTTCATTTGATTCAATTAAAATTTATTATATTAATTGTTATACATGAATAATGATAATAATCACTTGCAATTTTATCATAATATCATAGTATAATAAATTATTTAGTGTAAATTATAATAGTTATATTATAATTATTGAGAACATTCTCTTTTATATACTAGAATATTTGTAATTTATTATATAAAACTAATAAAATATATATAATTTTATAATTATCTATAATATTATCTTATACAAAACTCTTTAGTTAATGTTAATATAATAATGTGTATGTAATTATAAAAAAAAATTAAAAATACATAATATTTGTCAAAAAAACACATTATTAAACTTAAAATATTATTTAATCATAAATTATCATTATAATAACCAAGTCTCATTCTAAGAACATACTCTTTAAATAATTTTAGTTCTAAACCTTTCATTAAAAAATTTGCTATTATGAGATTTGTTTTAATGTGTTTAATGGATACTTTCTATTTCTAAACCTCTTTCTTAATGATAAAGTACTTTACATTCATATGTTTGACACTGTTTTTTTTTTTAGTATTTGTCATTTTTGGAAAAGAATACTACTATAAAATTATTATACTAAATTTTTAGTGACTTGGTAGTATTGCCAATAATTCCAAGTTTTGAAATAAAATTTTGCAACTATAATACATGAATTATAACTTCAGAATATGCCAAAAACTCTACCTTTATGGTGGATGAAATAATGACAAACTTTTTCATTTTTCCATGATATTATTCTTTTAGGTAATAGAAACAAATAATTGAAAGGGAACTTTTTATTATCAAAATATCTAATAAAATTTGAATTCAAATACCCAATCACTTTTAAATTATTAGATTTCGATATATAAGTATATAATTTTTTCTTCTTTGTAGGTATTGCATTACTTTTTTTTCATCTTTTCAAAGATCTATTCTAGAATTGTTTTGATATTTGCTTGACATTTTGACTATGAAATTGATATCATTTTCTTACAATTTACATCATTCATAATACATTGTATGAGATTAAATTTGTTACCCTTTTGTATGAGAAGAACTCCTGGCAAACACTTATTCATATTGAATTTCTCTAAAATCTTTTTGATATAGGTCTTTTAAAACAATTTTAATAACTTTTCTTATTTATCACAAAATATTTTTATTCCTATCACATCGGCTATCTCTCTCATATCTTTTATTTTAAAATTCTTCAAAAGAAAATCTTTAATTTCACACAATATACTTAAATTATTAATAGTAAAAAAAATATTGACAATATATAAAAGTGGAAAAATGAATTTACTCTTATTGATTTTTTGAAATATAAACCAATTAATAGTATTTCTCTTAAACTCAAAAAATATAATAATATCATTAAACTTAATATACTATTGTAAGAAATTTTATTTCAATTCATATATTGACCTTTTGAGTATCATACCATTTAATCTTTTCATTCTATGGAAAAGTTTTCAGCTTGATTTATGTAAATTTTCTTTTTAAGATTTCTATTAAAAAAGATGATTTTTATATCTATTTGGTATAACTCTAAGTCATACTGAGTAAAAAATAACATAATTATTCCTACTGAATCTTTCCTTGAAACTCAAAAAAATGTCTTTATATAATCAATATTATTCTATTAAATATAACCCTTAACAATAAGTTTAACTTTATATCTTTTAATATTGTCACTTGAGATGCATTTAGTCTTAAAGACCCATTTATAATTGACTATTTTACAACATTTTGGCAATTTGATAATATCCTAAACATTACTTTTTTCCATAGATTTCAATTCATCTTTTATGACATTAATTCATTTAATAGATTTAGTACTTTCTATGACTTATAAAAATGAAACTAGATCCTCGCTGATTCCAATATCAAAATCTAACTATTATAAATAAACCACATAATCATTTATAATAGTTGATCTTTTTTCTCTTTAAGATTTTTTTAATGTTATCTCTTATGATTCATTAATTCGTTATGAGTTAACTCTTTCAAGAAATATTTTTTCATCCAAATATTCTTCAATTTTTGGAGTAATATTTGGTTTAATGGTGGACAAAGAAACTATTCTAAGTAAAAGAATATCTATACTAATTTCTTTTATATTCACTTTTTGATGTCCATTACTCTTATTAATTTTACAATTCTCAATAAATCTTATATTACCAATTTCTATAATTCTTAGATTATAGTTTAAATAATAAAATATCTACCCTTTATATATAAATATATATATATATATATTTATATATTTGTATAATAATAAAGTAACCATCGATCACTTGAAAGTTTAATTTCTTTTCATGTTGATTATAAATTCTTATTTTTGCTTAGTAATCCTAAACATACAGGAGTTATAAATTAGGTTTTCATCCTATTTATAGTTCAATAAAAGTATTTTGAACTATCTTACTAAGAACTTTATTTAACAAATAATTTGTGATTTTTAGGTCATACATTCATAAAGATTTAGGTTGAAAAGAGTTACTTTCATAATCTTAATTATATATAGTAATGTTTGATTATATCTTTTTGTAATAACCATGTTACTAAGGCATGTTTAGTATAATATACTATATATATGTTTCATGACTTATAAGAAATTTCGCAAATAAATTTAAACATTACCCTAATTCATTATATTTACCATAATATTCATCATTTTTATCAAATTTTATAATTTTCTCCATTTTTGTTTAATTTCCTTTTGACATCTTTTTTGCATACTTTAAGGGCATCTAAAGATTGACATTTTTCATAAAACAAATAAGCATAACAATAGTGTCAAAAATTATCTATAAAGGTGATAAAATTTTCTCTATTAAGGGTTAAAGTGTTAAAAAGTTTGTAAATATTTGTGTGTATAATTTTAAAAAGTTAGGAGCTTGTTATGGTCACTTTCTTATTGTCTTTGGTTTACTTACCCTTAATATAGTCAATAAACGTTTTAAGATCAATAAAATTGAAATTTAGAAGAATTTCATTATTCATTAATCTCACTAATTTTTCTTTAAGTATATGATTAAATGTTTATTTTATAAGTAAGTAAAATTTTTATTCATTATATTGTACTTAAATCTAACATATGATGTATATTAAGTAAAGATTCACTAAAAATATGATTGATTTTTAATTTATATAAACCATTCGTAAGAATACGTAAACTAATCATACTAATATTCTTAAATAAACTGAAACCATTATATCTAAATTGAACACTTATTCTATAATCACCCAATTTAGAAACTAAAATAAGGCTCCTTCCAATTAAAGGTAAATAAAGAGTTTGTAATATCTCTAAATGATATATAGTAACTAAGACTAAATAACAAGTCATTATACCTTTAATTAGAGCCTTCATACAATCTCTCATAAAAAGAAAATTTTCAATTAGGTTTGTAATTTAAATTGTAATGAATCCTTATATCATATTAGATACATAAGCAGTAACACTAGAATTAAACCACCAAATATTATGAGAAATTTTAATTAAATTTGATTTAAAACACACTAAGGCGTTAAATTTACCTTTATTTTTTAACCAAGTTTTATGCTTTAGGCAATCTTTTTGATAATGTCTAGGTTTCTTATATAAGTGACCCTTATTACCCTTTTGTTCCTTCTCTTAAGTTTAAGGAGCAAAAGCATGCTTTGTTTATTCTTAAATTAGTTGCTATTCACTTTCATTCATTTCCTAACTTTCATACACATACGATTAATGAAATAATTTACTTAATTTTTCAATCTTGTTTCATCATAAATAAGTATAATAACTAATTCATTAACCTTCGATTTATCCTTTGTAGTGTTGTAATTAACCTAAAATAACTCATACTTTGGGAGGTACTTAATTATAAATGAATTATACAAAGAAAAAAGTATTTTACCATTAACCCCAAGGTCTTAAACCTTACTATAATATTAGTCATTTTCATAATGTACTTTTACATAGCTTAAGACTTAATAAACTTTATGATCATGAGTTCTACTATAAGAGTACTAACAAGTAATTTGTTCTTAAAATGAAATCACTCTTTTATAAAGTACAAATATTTGTTTACTCTTTTTGTTTGCAAAACAATTTTCTTCGGGTTATTGGCAACAATAATTTTATAAACATAAAGTTTAACTTATTATTTCACTATTACATTTAAAATGTAACTTTTTTTCCTCACTGTTTGAATATATAATGGCAAAAAGCTCATTCACTAATTATATAAGTGAAAATTTATAATATTTAAATAAAAATTGATTTGTTCATATTAGTACAAGAAGTTCAATTTATTAAACAAAATAACAAATAAAACATAAAGTGAATTATAAATGTTTGTATAATCATAAATGCTAATAATGAATCAAATAAATAATTAAAATATATTGTAATTCGTTTTGAAAAATTTACAATACATTATCATAAGTACAACTACATATTAACTTTAATATGTAAATTAAAAATTTTCAATTAAATATATTATATATTTTTAGATAAATAATTATATTTAACTAAAAATATTAATATATTTGAATTATTTTATTAAAAATAAAATAATAATTTACTTTTAAATAAATCTTCAAGTTTTAAAAATTAATAATAATAATTTATTTAATTATTTTTTTATTTATAATTATTTTATTAAAAGTATAGATAAATAATTATTTATAAATGTTATTAAATATATTAATTTGATTATTTGAATAACTAATAAATAATAATAATAATACACATATATCAATTCAAACATCTTAATTTAATCACTCTAATGATCATTAAATTACAAATATAATATATATAATATTTGTGTGAAGTACTTTAATAACCATCAAACCATGACAATAATACATGTACATAAGAAACAGTTCATTATTTGTCAACATAAAAAAAAAAAAAAGTGCAGTATTATGGATTGTTATCATAACAAGACCTTGAATTAACGTAATGGAGTTCAGTCTGATAATTTTGCGTAATTCTTTCTCTAGAAGGATCCAAGTTTGACGTGCACCAATCACAACTTCTATGGCTGTAGTTAATTCATTTCGTTGAGAATTCCTTAAGATACACATATATACAGCCGCCAAATCTTCATGCCGTCATCGCTTTTTTTTTTTTAAGGAATTAAAATTCCCTTTGTCAAGCTTTAAACTGAGGACATGACACAATTTTTTTTTTTTAAATTACCATAAAGGTTGTTGAACAATTCCATCGCCCTTTCATCTTACGTAAACAAAGAATCATGATTCCATAAGACCGACCATTATATAACGTTGTAAACTTTTGTTTCTTTTTTTATTTTTTATTTTTTTTCACATAAAAGCCAAACAAATCAATCCTAGCTTGGAAGGACCAAATATAAAGTTCTATTGTTTTTTTTTTAATGAAAAAAAATCATAAATTAGGTATAAACTTTTAGTACCATACATATAAAATATTCAAATTTTAAAATTATAAATTTTGATACTATTTGTTAATTTTTTTTATCATTAAATGTTAAACTTTCATTTCTTGAATTTAAATATATTTATACAAATAATATCATAAATAATATAATTAAATTTGTGAAAATTAAAATTATAAATATATTTGAAGAGTTTGACTTAATATAATAACTAATTTCTCTCATTTAATCTTTACCATAATTACAAATTTTTTGATAAAATTTTTGTATGTGTTAAAAAAATAAATAATTGACTATTCAAAATTATAACATCTAATAATATAATAATACAAAAAATTGTATTTTTACTAATTAGATCATATTATAATTAAATTTTTTTATAATTAATAAGAAAATATTTTCAAAAATATTTTAATACTATTAAATAAAAATATTCTAATAAAAATTTGATTTATAAAAGGTATAGAGTAACTATATGTTTATGAGAATGTGAGGAAGAAAGATTATTTTTCTAATTTTGACAAACTCAACTTCCCCAGAATAATTGGGTTTTAAAGTTTCTTCCCAAAAACTTTAATCTTCAACTTCTCTTAACTTAGAGAGAATCATGCCTCTATATTTTTCAAAATTATTCCATTATATATGAATTATATCCATGCAAAATTTTAGGCCTTGAAACCTATTGTACATGGAGTTACCATTAACAAGTCAAAAATCGAGATTTTCACAAATTTAATGAAAACACCGACAAATACTCAAAATTGAAACGAAATAGGGCTATGAAACAACCTATACATGCCTCGGTACTAATATTAAAAAATTAAATGCATAATTTCTATTCAAAATTTATTGAAAAATATAAAATATTTTAATAAAAATTTGTTCATAGTTCAAGATCTTGAAATTGAATTATCAATTTTTAAGTCATTACATGATCTAAGTGAAATTATAATGAAAATCTTTCATTTTTCACAATTTAAATATTATATAAGATGTGAGAACAATCTAAACTTTATCTCTTTTTACTGTGTTATCTCTTTTTTATTATTTTCATATGTAAATTCATTATAAATTGATAAGGAGTTGTTTTATTTTTTTATTTTTTTTATTTTCATACATTAAGTTATTAAAAATAGATAAAGAACTTATAGGATAATAATTTATAGTCTATTAATTTTTTTTAATATAATTATTATTTATTAGTTTACTTATTTATTTTATATTTATTAAATTAGATCGAATCAATTAATTTGACATAAATAAATATTATATTTATAAATTAATAATTATATTTTATATATTATATTTCTAAAAATTATAAAATATATAATATATTTTAAAGTATAATAAAAAATATTGTAATACAGATAATAAAAATTAAAAAATGCTAATTAGATAAATATGCACTCTTGTACCCAAAAAAACAAAAAAAAATAAAAAAAAAATAAAAAACAAGAAACAGTGTTCTCAAGTTCTGGTTTCTCAGATTTGCTATAGCAATTCACCTCCAAATCAGTCCTCCGTGCATATTCGCACCCCCTTTCGGGGAAAGTTCGCATCTTTGCTCTAAAATGGAAAAGAAAAGTAGAGACGGACACCCGACAATACTCTACAGTAGATATGAGATTGGTCGCATGCTTGTCCGCGGAACTTTTGCCAAGGTCCCATCTCGATTACCTTTTCGTTGCCAACCACCTTCACATCCACGCTTTTTGCCAGAAATTTCAGCTACGAAGACGGTTTACCAAATATTGTCGAGGTCATGGCAAGCAAGTCCAACATCTGTTTTGCCATAAAACTTGTTCGCGGCGGCAGATTGTTCTCCAAGATTGCCGAAGGTCTTTCTGAGTAGACATCGCCAGCGTTTCCGGCAATCGATTTCAGCCATCGACTTCTGTCGCAGTCGGGGCCGTTTTACCATCGTGATTTGAAGTGTTTCGTCCTATCAGCATTCTAATTTTTTAAAAATTTACTTCTTCTTATACAGCATCTATATTCCCATATATCATAATAAAAAAATTATAAGCGGCCATCTTTTGAACCATGGAAGCGAGGGGTGATGGATTCGAAAACGTCGCAGAACGTTAAAACCTTTTTTCTCTGCTTTTGGCCCACTCCTTTAAAAACAAGGATAAGAGAACGCTTACCTAGAAATTATTAAAGACTGGCCGTCCACACGAGAATCTTGAATGAGAAGGAGAAGGCAGTTAGTGGAAAAGTGAAAAGTGATTTGACGGTAATTTGATATATATAACTAATTTAAATATAAATTTTATTTATTGTCGTTAATTTTTAAATTTATTAATATTAAAATTAAATATATAAAAATTTATTCAAATTTAACAAAAAAAAAATTTGAGTGAGGTCATCGGAGGAAGCTTTTTTTTTTTTTTTAATAAAAGAAAAAAAGAGTCGTTACATTTTCGCGTTTTTAAAAGTGAGAAGCGTGAGTTTTGAGTTTGAATGACGCTCACAAAGGTGGGAATAAACCACACAAATGGTCAATCAGAAAAAACCAAAAAAAAAAAGGTGAAACGAGCAATGAACCGCCACCCAAAATGGTCAGTCAAACAAAAAGTAAAGCAAAGCATGCGATGACTTGGTGGTGCAGTGATGGAGGACTAAGACAGACTAGTATCAAAGTCAGACAGACAGTTTTGACCAACTCCTGACAATTACAACTACAAATGCACCCATCTTTCCTTTCCACAATAATCCAACGAAACAAAAGCAAAAGAGGTTGAAGGAACCGTGTGCTCTCTCTCTCTCTCTCTCTCTCTCTCTCTCTCTCACCTTCTCCGTGGGGCTCTACCCTCTCTAGGCCGGCAAGTTGAATCGGCAATGGCGAGAAGGGAAGAAAACATCATTGTCATGTTCCCATTCATGGCACAAGGTCATATCATCCCCTTCCTGGCATTAGCCCATCGCATAGAGCAGACAAAGAAGTGCACCATAGCCTTCGTCAACACCCCTCTCAACATCAAAAAGCTCGAGTCATCGCTCCCACCAACCTCCTCCATTCGCCTTGTTGAAATCCCCTTCGACAGCGCAGAACATGGCCTCCCCCCAGATTCCGAAAACACGGACGTCCTCCCTTACCCTCTCATCATTCACCTCCTCCATGCCTCCACTTCTCTCAAGCCCCACTTCACAAGGATCGTCCAAGATATCGCGCATCGGCGGCAAGGTAAGCGCCCTCTTTGTATTATTGCTGACATCTTCTTTGGATGGACAGCCTCTGTTGCTAAAGAGCTTGGGGTGTTCCACGCCATCTTTAGCGGCGCTGGTGCGTTTGGCCTCGCTTGTTACTACTCTGCCTGGTTATCGCTTCCCTACAGGAATGCAAAATCAGGTGACGACCAGCCCTTTGAGTTGCCTGACTTTGAGGAAGCTTCGAAGATCCATCCGACCCAGTTGCCATTAAGTATGTTAGAGGCGGATGGAACGGATCCTTGGTCCGTGTTTCAGCAAGAAAATCTACCGGCTTGGGTGGATTCCAATGGAGTTCTGTTTAACACGGTGGAGGAATTCGATCAAATTGGTTTGTCTTATTTTAGGAAAAAGCTAGGCCGCCCGGCTTGGACAATAGGGCCGGTTCTTCTATCCACAGAAAACCGAGCTCGTGTTGGCAAAGGCAGAGGAGGCTCTTCTTCAGATCATTGCAAGGAGTGGCTAGATACCAAGCCTGCGAATTCAGTTCTATACGTATGTTTTGGATCCAACAACACGATTTCCCCATCACAGATGATGCAATTGGCTATGGCATTGGAGGCCAGCAGCACGAACTTCATCTGGGTCGTCAGGCCACCAGTAGGCTTTGACATAAACTCAGAATTCAAAGCCAGTGAATGGCTGCCACAAGGATTTGAGCAGAGGATTAAGCATTCAGGAAGGGGTTTACTGGTGAACAAATGGGCACCCCAGGTAGAAATTTTGTCGCATATCTCTACGGGTGCATTTTTGAGTCACTGTGGATGGAATTCTGTTATTGAATCATTGAATAATGGAGTACCTATCATTGGGTGGGCTATGGCAGGGGAGCAGTTTTTCAATGTCAAGTTTTTGGAAGAAGAGTTGGGGGTTTGTGTAGAAGTGGCAAGGGGGAAGATTTGTGAAGTTAGACATGAAGACATAAGGTCTAAAATTGAGTTGTTAATGGATTTGGGAGGAAAAGGGATGGAAATGAAAAGAAGAGCATTGGGGGTCCAGGCCATGATAAAGAATGCAATGAAAGATGTGGATGTGTTTAAGGGGTCGTCTGTGAAAGGGCTGGATGATTTTTTCCAAGCTGCAATCTCGATGAGAGACGAGACGGAGGGCGACAGGGGCACAGCACAACAGTAGGGGGTTCGTATTTTGATGAATAAATCTATGTACTACTTTCATAGTGGAGAAATAAAAATAAAATGGACATGACAGGACATTATTGAATTATGAAATCAGCTAACTAAATAATTATTATTGTTACTGGGTAGTCTCAACTCAGATATTTGTCCTTTTCCAAATCTGTCCCATAACCTGTTGGTCCTTTACTGACACTTATTTTATTTTTTGAACAACTGGAAACCAACATTTGCATAGCTAGAAATGATGTCAGAGCATTAAAGATATCGGAAACTAAGAAGTCCTTCAAAATACAAGGGGGGTTGGGGATCCACTCACATGGACAATTCCTCTCCCTCGCTGCCTTCGCGAGTCCATCTGCTGGCCTATTTGCTTGTCTGCTAATAAGCTGAAGCTTACCCTCTTGCATCTGCTTTAGCCACGATCTTATGTCCATAACAATAGGATGGATCTGGATCTCCCATGGGCAGCCATAGCTATCATCCGTGCATGCCTTAAACATGACTTCACAGTCCGTTTCCAAGACGACATTCCTTCACCCCACTTTTTGAGCCACTCTTGTTGCTAAGCGTGGTACCAGTCTTCCTCCGCCGGAACAGAGGAGATTGTCTCGCAAAAAGTAGTCCCCTCCACTACCTGTCCTTGGCTATTGCGGCACAGAACCGCCCCTCTAGCATGATTTCCTTTCTTCACAAAAGCAGCGTCACGGTTTATCTTGATAGTCCCTCCATACGGTTTTACCCGGTGGTGGCCCCTGGTGCTTAACTGTCCAGTAGCGTACAGACTCTTGGGGACTGAGAGATTGAGAAGTGCAGTTTCATCCATCTCTTTGTTTGCTTATTGTAAACTTTGATGAAAAAACACTCTTCTATAGTATATTCGTTCAGAGTATAAGCTGTGATGTGAAAAATCTAAAAAAGACGGGGTTTAGGAAATCAATGCACACAATAAATTAAAAAATAATTAAAAATAATAAATCAAAAATTAATAATATAAATCTTAAATTTAATATTTAAAAAAAATATAAATTTAAGATGTTTAAAAAGAAAATGAATGCTCATCACTAGAAAAGAAAAAATTAAAAGTAATAAGTCAATTTAAATGTTAAAAAAAATATTTTTTGATAAATTTTTTAATTTTTAAAAAAATCAAGAAAGAAAAATTCTTTATTTTCTACCTTTCTCAAAGTTTTGTTAATTTGATTATCTAATTTTCTAGAGTTTGTAAAAGATATTTATTTATAAGATAAAATAATAATTTTAAAAAGATACAAATTCTAATTTTATTTCTATTTAAGAACAAATTCTTATATAAAAAATAAATATCTAATTTAAAGTAATAATAATTACTTAGTTCTAATTTTTTAATTATTCTAATGATATTAATAAGATTTAAAATCTCTTTCAAATTTAAATTTGTACTATTTGAAATTTGATTAACCTAAATATATTTAATCAACTCATTTAATACTTCTTTTATCTTTCTAACTTTATCTCGTGTTACGTCTTATATTCTTTGAAATCTTTTCCCAATTATCTCTAATGTTTTCGTTAATATTTAAATAGGAAAATCAATTTCTTTTAAAATTAAATCCTATAACTAGTAATATAATCATCCTACCTTATATGTATAATAACATATTAATTTATTATATTTACAATGCTCTTCTTAATTTAAAGTATAAATGTTAATTATATTCAATTTGTTACAAATATAATTAATCACAAGACTACTTAAAATATTTGTTAATATATTATTTAATTATTCTTCCGTTAAAATATGTTTAGTAAATATGAAATTTTATTAAATCTTTTTCATAATAAAGTATTCATTAATTTTGATATATTTAATCCTTCTGTAAAAAATTATAGAATTGATTGTTATATCATAATTTCATAAGAGTTAAGTTTTTAATTTTAATATTGCTTAGCAATTGATATATTTATATCATATCACATATGAATTGTGTCATGACTTTATATTTTACCTTTATATTATATTAGATTAAGACACCATATTTTACTTTTTATCCTTTTAAGATATCAAAGGTTTTTCAACAAAAAACACAATAACCTATAATAGATTTTCTATCAACTTTGAAATTTGCTAAATTTGCATTTAAGAAACACTTAATATAAGTATAATCATAATTATTATATAATATACTATATACCTAAGCTCTTTTAAAATAAAATAAAATATACTTTAAAAGTGTTTAATGAGTGAGTTATGGAGAAAATATAAATTAAGGTGTAACATTAATAAAATATGCAATGTTAAGATGAGTTACTATAATATAATTTAATTTTCTAACCAATCTTTGGTAACTCTTAGAGTTTGCAAACAAATTTTCATTATTTACTATAAGTTGCATCATGGTAACCATAAAAAGTACTATAAGGTTTGGCCCCAACTTTTTAGCTTTTTGCAAAATATCAATGATATACTTTCTTTGGGATAAAAAGATATTCTTCTTACTTTTTATAATTTCAATACCTAAGAAGTATTTTAGTAAATCTAAGTTTTTTTTTAAATATATTTAAAGAAAAGACTTAAGGGTTAAGATATCTACATTGTTACTTCTTATTATTACAATATCATTAATATAAACAATCAATAAAATAAGACTAATTTTAGATTATTAGTAGAAAATAAAATTATAATACTTGCATTTCTTCATACCAAACTTTTGAATTACATTACTAAATCTACCAAATCAAGCACAAAGACTTTATTTCAACTTATATAAAGATTCATAAAGTTAAAAAACTTTACTAGACTCTTCTTGAACAACAAACTCAAGTAATTGCTCCATATATAATTCTTCTTGCAAATCACCACAATATTATAACACTTTTTGTAATTTTAAACCTTTATACTTCTTCCTTTAATTTGCAAAGAGATGTCTACAATAATATATTTGTTCAACTCAAGGCAACTCATTATCAATTGCATTGAAAAATCTCTAAAATGAAACATAAAATATACATTCATAGTTTTCTCAAATATTTAAATGCACAATACATAAAACTGATTATTTCAAAATCTTACCTTTTGCTAGTTTGACATGATGGTCCAATTATTGCTATTTGTGATCCCTAAGTCATGCTTTAAAAGTTTTAGAAACCAAGTTTAAATATTTGTGGATTCAATTATTACCACTCTCCTCAGACAATTGAAAATATCTAATTGTTGACATCCATTCCTATTGTTGCAAGTATTTTCCTTTTAACAACATCCTTCAAAAAACATCCATCTAAACTAATGACCTTTTTATAGCCAACCAAAAACCCTTCTTACAATAATCAAATGTGAAATATCTTCTATGAAATTAACTCTTTTCCTAAAGCAAATTTCACACCTTCAAGTAAAATTGTTCTTAGGTTACTCCTCTCTATCTCAACCTTGTAGTTTCATAATTGTGTGTGTGTATGTTTTTTTTTTGGTAGCATCTTCTCTTATATTCTTAACAACCATGTATTTTTCTTTATGGCACTTTATGAGACTAACTTCTAAATACACATGTCTCCTTCTCATATCTTTTAATTCATCTAAAGTTAATTTTGAAATTTTCCGAAATTCATTGAATATATTGGCAGCCAACCATTTAATTAAGATTCTTTTATTCTTAAAGACAAGATTACATTTATGGTTATTGACCAAAGTCTTTACTTGGACATAATTCAGTTCTATAACCAATCTAACAAATATTTTTCAAGGGCAAAGAGGCTTCTTGCATAATGCTTTAACAAATACTTTGTTGTTTTAGGTGTATTTAAGCTCAATCTCATGCTTGATAACATATTTCATTAGTGCATTTTTTTAATCCACTAATACTTTCAAAAAGCATGAAGAGCTGAAATTTTGGTATTTCTTAGCAATTATTTAAAATTGAAAATCTTCTTTTTTTTCTAATTATAAAATTCTCATCACTTCTACTAATTTTAAAATTCTTATAGTCACTTATGTTAAGTCATTTTCTTTCATCAAATTTCTTATATTTTGCTAGATTTAGTTAAGTTTCATTGCCCACTTCATTACCCTAATATTTAACTCTTACTTCTATCTTTTTAGTCTCATTTGTAGTAACATGACCTTTGTTAATTCTTTTAAGTTCTTCCTTTACTTCTTTTAACTCTTAATCATCATCATCATCATCATCATCATCTATCAATATATCAACTATCAGCGTACTCCTTTGGTATTCATCATTATTAAAATCATCATTTTTAGATTCCTTATCCTTTTTTGTAATTATTTTGATTTTAATAATCATATCTATAATTTTATTAAAATTCATGCTACTTAACAACTCATCAAAAGTATAATTCATGTCAATGTTTTGACGTGATGGTACCACCCTAACAACATTTGATCCATTTATATCCTCCACTCCAACATCCCATTCTTCCTGTTAATCTTCTTACTTCTCACCATCTTCCTCTGCCTATTTTCTAACATTATAGTTTACATTACCTTTATTGTCTCTAACTCTTTTTAAGTTCAAGACATCTTCATTGTGTGTGACATAAACTTATATCTTCTTATGTTTCAGAATGATGTCACTCATATAAGTTATTATTTTGTTTGTTTTGCTTACTCTCTTAAGCCCTTTATCCAAAATTTTTCTGATATTTTATAAAACTTTGATTTTTTAACAACTTAATCACCATGTTTTCAATATTTCAATAATTAAACATGTTTACCTTAATATGCATATTATCCATATTGTTTCCTTCATAAGGTTTTTATGGGTTATGGATCAAAACCTCACTATAGTACATAATCATATCTCCATTATAGTTATCCATCCTACAAAAGGGTAAGATATGTTAAGTTCCCAGACTTTATAAAAAAAGCTTTTTTATTTTGTATTCATAAACTTTAAAGGAGCGAACAAGAACACAATATGCTTAAAAGGTGTAAGCATCTAGATGTCACCAATAACCATATGAGTTCCACTATTTGTTATTTTTAAAAAAAGGTCAACATGTATACAAGTAATCCCTTATTCTCAATTACTAAAAACTACTATTAAACTAGACAAAATTTAAACCTCTTTATCAAAATCACATTAAAGTGGCTTAATAAAAAATTATAAAGTGAATATTTTAATATCTTATGGTTCTAACACCTTATTCAATAGGAAATATAATAAAACCAAACACATCTTTATCTTTTAGGGAAAATCTACAAACTCAATATATTTAGAATGCTTTAGTCAAAGTTATTATTTAATTAACAAATATAGAATATGGTCTTAATAATTAGTAAAAATAACATTTATTGTATAAATGTTAGTTTATTTATACAAAAAATAAATTAAAATACTTTCCAAGTCCTTTAATTTAATAAACTAGTCAAGAAAATATTATAAGGTATAATCAAAGCTCCATCTCTTCAAGATATTAATCTCTTCAAGGGAAATTGAGATTTTGATTGTAAGAGTTCTTTGATCTTTGAGTTTTTCTTTTTACCTTTTTTTTATATATAATTTTAGGAAAGGGGTGATGAAAAATATGAATTTAGGGGTTTTTTTTTCATTATATGGAGTGCATGCACATTTTTTAGAGTGAATAGTAAGATACAGTAGTTTGATATATTTTTTTTAATTAAAATTTGTTTAGTCAAACTATGGTTTTTAATATCTTAACCACATTATGTCCATAAAAAGATTTGATTGAAAAAATTCCATAAAATATAGGACTAAATTGAAAAGGTTGAAAGGGATAAGGTTCAATTGTAAAAATCTTAAAAAGTTTAGAATTAAAAAAGTGGATATCCTAAATTATATATATATAGATATATTTTTTTATTTTTGAAAATTTTTTGAACTTTAGATTCTATCAAAATTTTTGGATTTTCTTATGATTTTTTGTTTCTTTGAATTTTTAGATTTGTCTTTGAGTTTTGGAATTGTTTAAAATTTTTTCAATTTTTTTTTAATTCTAAGAAACTTCAATATGTTTTTCAGTTTCTTTTTTTTTTTTGAATTTTTCTTAATATTTTAAACATTTTTTTTGGATTATTCTTAACAATTTTAAGATTATTTTTTAATTTCATAATTTTTTGATTTGTTTTTAAATTTTTCCAAATTTTTTAAAAATATTTTGGGCGGAAATTCAAAGTAAGCGACCCACGGTTGAGCTACCACGTCGGCAATTTTTCCTATGTCATAAAAAAGCTAATTGCGTCGGGTTATCATAGCCAATTTAGTTGCTAATGTAAGATGATAAATCATCACTTAACGGGTTCTTCTGACGGAATGCAGAAAATTAACCGAATTACGTACTAACTTATTTATGGAGTAATCAAAAGTTATTGTCCCAATTTTAAACTTATCCCGTTAAGAAGCAAATGTTATCATTTCTCACAACCATAAGACAGGGATTGAACCTCTTAAAACTTCAATGAGAAATATAATCTAGAATAGGGACAAAGAAAGCAGGAGTGATCAAAGGTTCAATTGCCAAATTCGATACCCAGGAGCGAAAAGTCTTGGGAGCTAAGGTAGTTACATAGATCTAGGTCATGCCCATGTAAATGGATGTGGGTTTCATCAATAGATACTGTGCATGCTACTGGGTGCTCATTTCCAACTAGAATAGAACAGTTTTCATAGACACCATCTTTTGGTGGCAGATTCAATAAGCAAGACTTTGGAGTTGAGAACCTCCATCGAGTGCTATCATTAGCAACTACCTTCTGGTCTTTCAGCATCAGCATAAGACGATGTTTACGACCTAGAAGGTCGGACACATACTTCATTTCACCAGCAGCTAAAGCATGGCGAACACGAGTAGATGACACTTGCCCTCTCTCTTTTAAATTACTTGATTCCATATTTATGGGAACTTGATTCTTGTCCATCACAGAGTTCACTATGTAGGCCCCCATACCATAGTCCACGCACAGCCTCGCGAGATCTGATGCGTCACCCGCAGCTTTATATCCAAATCGGTAATTTTGTCCTGGGAGCATTAACCACGACTTCCATTTAGTAAAACTATTAACAGTCATTAATGTTGAGGTCAGAAATTAGTGCTACAGTTTACCTGCCACAACTCCACAAACCCCCAGTTCCACAGATAGCTTCTCAACAAATTGTCGAGGAGTCAGGTGTCGAACACTCGAAAATTCAATTTGGAACTCTGCTGGAGCAATATTTCCACAGTATGGTGCCCAGGAGGAAAGAACCCTATTCCGATCACATTTGGCAACTATTGGGGCCCTGCTTGGTGAATTCAAATATCAAACAAATTATCAGCCTTTGTCTAAATCATAAACAGCATATCTGGTTCAAGAAATCAGAATCAGCAACTACAAAGGTGAGACAAACAGTGAGTTCAAAAACATGAAACATGGAACTGGGGAATCGACAATTTATTCCACAAACAAGGAAACCTCATAAACTCCTAAAATAAGCCATATGAACTGACCTCCATTAACAAGTGTTGAGTCCTTGAAACCATAACACAAAGGCAATAAACATGGCTATCCTAGCTGTTAGCAACTGTCTAATTCTAAATAATTCTCAACAACTGTGTCCAATCACAAAAAGCAGTCATGACTATGACTGGGATGCAATACAACACATCTAAATTTGTTTAGTAAGAATGATTGTCCATCGCAAACAGCACAAAAATATTACTTCTCCTAAGATGCCAATGAATAATCCACCGTCTCCACCAGTTGACCCCAAAGTTCATCTATAGCTGGATTTAACAATTTCTGTCAAATCTTTAGAGATTTGCATTAAAATAATGACAACCAAACTTACTGATAAATGTGTTCAGTCTATCCAATTTTGATATATGCCTGCCAGATAATTTAAAAAAAGCTTGACCTTGTAACTCCAAGTGACCAAAAAAACATTAGGCTGAAGCCTAATTTCAGTAGGCTATCAGTATCATATGCTTTGAGGGCAATAAATGCTCAGCTGAAAAAAGATAACAAAGAAAGAAAAGAAAACAATAAATAGTGTGGACAAACCTAGACCTGGACTCCACATCTCTAAAGAAGAATGAGAAAGGCCGTCATTATCTAAAATAAAGAGTTGAGGCTTATTTGCTAAATTAAGACAAGGAATAAAACAGAAAAACTTTGCATCAAATGAAGCCCTCCATGTGATTAACAAATAAGGCAGCAACACTATCTCCTAATCTGCTCAATAATATGTACACCATAACTGAAGCTATAAAAGAACTTTCCAAATACTAAGAGTAAACACCAAAAAAAAAAATGAAAATAAAAAAAATAAAAAAGTCAGAAACAATGGCAATGCCATACCTAGGCTCCCATCCAAATACTTCTGCCATTCCCACAAATGATAGAAGATATGGAATTCCAACCTTTGACGCTTGAATAGCAAGTTGTCGATGGCCAATATGAAGGGCATCAAACTTCCCAAGTGCCACTACTCCTCCTGCAATAATACTGACAAAGGAAATCAATATCCCCATGTATTGAAGATGACCCTAAAAGGAAAATACATCCAGCAGCAACACAAAGCAAAAGGTAAATAGTGAAGAAAAAATCGATTGGTATTAACAGAGGCAGGCATCAAAAGAACATGGCAGCACTTTTCCAAAAAGAAAAAATAAAAAAACCAAAATTTAGACCCAAAAATCAATGCACTAGATTCAATTCAGTTCAGATTTTTTGTGATTCAAGATTCTAAAGATCTACTTTCAATCCGGAGATGAAACCTAAAAGTGAACACAGACTAATTGTCCACATATATTTTATGCTTAAAAGCTGATATCATCTATATTATTGTACAAACTAAAATTATCATATCAATATTATTGTATGTACAAAACATCCCTCATACAATTTATAAGCTAGATACATTAAGACAGGAATCCTACACTTCCAGTGAAAGATTCCTTTGTTTTTTTACCTACCAGACTCTAGCATTTCGTCTAGTATAATAGTCTGCATTTGTCATTCTGTTAATGTTCCTTAGATCCCTGACTTGTAGTTTATAGTTTGTCAAGGTAATATTTGCATCCAAAATCTTGCTAAGTATATTTAAAAAAATATCTTCTTTTTTCTTCGTTCTATAATTCCCATTTCCCACATTTACTTAAAATTCTCTTCTGAACTTTCAGTCTTACCATTTCTATCCAGAAATGGAGTAAGTTTATCAACTAGCTAAGGGCTATTGGCTAGTGATAGTGGCAAGAAAAGCAAAAGTCCTAAGATCAAAACCAATCCCAAGAATTGTTTATACAAAGGATGACTCGGTGCTCCATTGATGGGGAATAAAATGATTCTATTGAGATTTAATGTATTTATTAGAATAAGTCTAGAATATTGTTACTAATGTATTTTTATTTCAGATTAGTAGTCCATAGGAATTTACTTAATTAGGAGTTATGTAATTGTTTTTTAGTTTCATATTTAGTTTGTATATTCTAGGTAGCTATAGCCTACAGAGAAGGAGGGGCAGATAGCAAAACAGAAAGAATAAAAAAAGAGGGTGGGGGGGAAGAGAAGGGAAGAAAGCAGAAAAGAAAAAAAAAAAAAAACAGAGGAAATCTAGAGTGATAGAGAAAGAAACAGAAAGGAGAAACATAGAGAACTAATATGTCCTACAGGAAATTGAAAGCCAAAGGAAAATTCTCCGCATTCACAATCTGCTTACAGGGACTCCATTGTTATCCACTTAAGCCGTTTGGCTAGAAAGTAATAATGAGAACAGGCAGCAGCAGTCATAGCTTCCAAACAAGACAGAAGAACTGCCCCAATTTTGTAGTTATGATACAACTATCTTTTGTTTTCCAAAAAATTATATCATGGATTCCCTTCCTTTTTGATATACTGAAACTTGTAGTCCACTTGGTTTAGTCTGAAGTTTATACTAACCAAGACAACGAACTGATTGCATTCCCACTTAGAAACTTGATATCAAGATGCCACCAAATGACATCTCTGGTGTAGCATATAGAACAAATCAACAAAATGTAAGATACTAAAACTTCATTGCAAACATTAACAATCAATGAATAAGCCAATGCAGTATTCAAAATACTGTATTTTATTAACATCACATTTCAGTCGATATAAAAAGAAGAGTTCTTGAATTGAAGCTGGAAACAAATAAAAGAACATGCCAACCTCAAAAATAAAGGAACAAATACCCACATAAAAGGACAGGAGAAACAAAAAGGAAAGTGGAAAAGATGAACCACAGAACATAGAATGGAAATTGGCAAGCAACAAGAAAAGAAACCTGCTACTGAGGACGGTCCTCCAGCAGACATCTCTCCCCTCTCTTCTGGTTGGCTTTGAATAAAGAATTGTTCATCAGCTTTTTGACCAAATGCGGTATGTACTAGACACAGAATGATTTCTATATAAACATGCATACATGCATGCATACAAATATATATGTAAAAAAAATTACACCAATATTTCTAAATATACTTAGGCATACACAAATAACATGCATACACCAAAGGGCAGTGTATACATAGCTATATTTGAAACATCAATGCACAAATGCAAAAACAGATGAACGAAAGTGCAGACACGCACACACAACCTCTGAAGAGGTACTTAAAAAAAATATACGTATAAAGTAAAAAAATGCAGAACTGCAACAAACGAGAGCATTTGGTTGCAGGAAAAAGCGAGTCGGTAAAGAGCATCTGATTCGTACAGCAGGCAGTTAAACCATAAATGCACAAGTGAAAGATATAAAATTCTTCTTTTCAATTTATTGTTACGCGTCTTTTTTAGCAATTGAGTAGACGTGCACACACCCACACACACACATCAAAAACTATGATCCAACCAGGAGCACGCATAGAGCAGAAGCTCGATGAAACTTGAAGCACTGGTAGCACACCCAATTTGGACAAATTTTACTAAATTTCAGAGGATCAATGGAATAGAGAGTGCACAACAGAAACCTGTGCTGCGAAGTTTCTAAATTCCATTGAACATTGGTTGCCTCTGTACCTTTTGCTTTGGCCCACATACTAAACGACTAACAAGGCCTCCTACATCATCGCATCAATTTTTGCAGACATTTAAGAAAGATATTTCTTATATATATAAAAAAAAAACAGAGAATTTAGCTTTTGCATGAATTCAAAACAGGAAACAGTAATATGAAAGACCCAACTTTTCTGTAATTTTTGTAAGCTTCCCGCTCCCCATCCCCCAACCCCCTCTTACCCCACAACAGGGAAAGAAACAGAAATTCCAAATTCATTTCATACCAAGAAAAGAACAACTTGGAGAACCTGGAGGAATCGGCAAGAATGGGAATTTGGCCAGGGGACTTGGACGAAGAAGAACGAGAGGAAGCCATTCGCTGTTGCAGTTGGCTACGATGACGGCGGCAGTAATTGTCGGCGATTAGGGATAACGACGGTGGGTTCGTCAACATGGATGCTGACAACCATAGAAACCCTAAACGTTGAGTTTCGTAGTCATTGTAACGGTGCTGCTGGCGGCAATTACAGTCTCGTAACCGCTGCCAACCACCGCCACTTATCATTGTCAGTTCCTTCCTTTCTCCCTCCCCGGACTCTTCTCTTCTTTCCCCTTTTCTCCTCTTCACGGGGAATCCATTGTCAAAACGACCTCGTCTCAACTGCGTCTCCGTTCTCCGTTCATTAAGACCCGAACACCCGACATCCGCCAGAATATTTGGACAAATAAGGGTTCGTGTCCTTTGCATGTGGTGTACATGCCCAAAAATAATTTTAACTTTGAGTTATTATAAATTGAGTGTTTTTTTTTTTTGGGGTCGTATCATAAGTGAGTTGAATTTCGATCTTTTGATCAACTTGTTAATTTTTAAGAAATTAATCTTTTATAATATATTAGTATAAATAAAAGTATATTATTTTTATTTTTTATATTAATTTGTATTGAAAATATAAAATTATATTATAGTTATATAGAGTATTCATATAGAGAAATAAATATATGTATATAAATGTTATATACATATATGTATATATGTGAATATATTTTTAAAATGTTATAAATATCAAAAATAAAAATATATGATTATATAAAAATGACATAATATTAATATAAATAATTAAATATATAATATAAATCAAAAAGATATAAAAATTAAATGTACCATATATGTTAGTATAATTTATGAAAATAAAGGAACGTGTATACGTAATGTTTATATAAAAATAAAATAATAAGTTAAAAGATTCTTAGTTAAAATAATATAAATTAACTTTTTTTAAAATAAAATTATAGTTCAAATACTAAAATATTTAATTTTATTTTTCATTTTTTAAGAAAAAAAAGGAGTTGCACATTTGAATCTAAATTTTTAAAATAAGTTATTTTTATATTGAGTTAAGTAAAATATATTACAGGTGAATTATAAAGTTAAGTTGAGTTTTAATATATTTAATTAAAAATTTTTAAGTTTTTATTCATCATTGATGGTATATTATTTTTTTTAATTATTAATTTTAAAAAATTTATAAGGGTATTGTGATAGGGACATAATATTTTGATGCATCTTTAACACGGAATCTTTTTTGGTTTTATTTCTTATTTTTTTCCGTGAATTAGGGGAAAAAGTTAAGGGTTAAAAAATTATTTTTTATTTCTATGTCAAGCCAAGAGTAAAAGGTAAAAAAACGGTTGTTTTTTTTTTTCTTTTTAATATTTTTATGTGGAGTCTAGGAGTAAGTCTCATGTCGATAAAGCGCCTTGGGTACCGTTTCCAAATTTAAAAATTGAATTCAAATCATGCCTTCCAACTGCTTAACCAATGCCAAATTCTAAGATTTTTTATAGTGGACTCAAATATTCGTTCTAGATCAATAAGACACGAGTTTCACAAAAATGATGAGTGCCACATGATGCGTTTTGTCTAGAGCGCAAACTTTGCAACCAATAGTATAAGATTACCCACTTGTCGCAAGTACGTGCATTTATGTGTCCAACGTAACACCCACGAGTGAATGAATGTTGACAATCACAAGTGAATGAATGTTGACAATTGGGCCATAACCTAGACATAATAATAGCTAGTCAAGTCAATGACATTGGTGCAAAACGACACAAGTCTAGCAACTTAAGGAGGTTAGTTGATGATATTGGGTAAAGTGTGATGAATTGGGTTTGAGATTAGGGAAGATGGGTTTTTGGATAAGGGAAATTGGGAATTTTGAAGCTACCTTCACTTTGCCGATCAAAATTTCATTTTTCTTCTACTTTTTGAAATACAATTCAATTTTATAATACAAAATGTGATAACTAATGTAACATTTCATGTTAGATCGAACCACTACATAAACAAACTAACAATATCCATTAGTTTGTTTTGATGATGAGAAATATTTAATATTGAGACAAAGTCCATTGTATAATTGCAAAAACAAATTCATGATAAATTTGTGAAAAAAAATTAAAATTCATGATTTTATTAGTAATCAACCTAAAATAATGTAATAGTTAATAATGAAAGATATTTCTAAAAAAGTTATTTTAAAAGATCTCTTTCGCACCTAATTAGTATTTTTTTATTTATAATATTTTTATTTATATACTTATTAAAATTTTCTTATTTACAAAATTTTTATTTTTTTATTTAGATTATTTTGTGATGTTTTGCTTTTCAATAAAGATTTCCTTTTTATTATTATTTTCATTTTCTTCTTCTAATCAACTCTATAAATAAGATTTAGTATTAGTTTTGTTAATTAAACATGTTATTGAATTGATATAAAGCATTGAGTTTAATTTTTGGTGGATTCCCTTTGCGTAAATTTTTGTGTTTTTTTTTTTTGTGCAAAACGAGATATTTTAAAAAAACAATACAAATAATAAACAACAAAGGTAAGACTCTTGTGTGCATTTAGCAATTCATCTAGTTATATACTTATTTGTGGATCCAAATAAGGAGTAGAAAAAATGTAGTTATGACATAAGAAGTAAAATTTTTATGGGCGTTGACATTGTCAAGCTATCTGTGTAGCTTTTAACTTTCAAAACACATTGATTTTCTAGTTATATGAATCTTCCTTTCTCACAATCTCACCAAATCTTTGTATCCAACAAGAATATTAATTAAATCTAATCAAACCAATTATAAGTGATGGGTCATCTAACCAAAGGTAATAAAGATAGCTTTCAGGATGTTTATTTTACTTTTTGGAGGCTGTAAGACACATACCCTCAAAGTGTTAATGAGCCAAAGCAATTATACCACCTTTAAAGCCAAAAATAAGGATAGTACCATCACTCTTGCTAGAAACGGGCAACTTGGAGGCAAGAGTATTGAAATCCCTAGAAGAGTTGTCATCCAAAGAATTCATTTCTTTTAAGCCTAATTCTAGGCTAAAAAATTTTGAGGCATGGTCTTAAGTGCCTAATAAAGGATTGCTAGACTTCTCATCTTAATTAATAGTAGGATTTGTTATAATTACGTAAAGCTCTTTAATAGTATCTAGAACAACACTAACTCTATTAAGAGAATCCCCTGACCACCAATCAACTTGACAATAGCTTATGGATGTAGGTGATAAGAGTCCATAGTGACTCGTCAATATCAAATGCATTTTTTATAATTAATTTGGTCACCATCATCACTAAAGTGCTTCTGGTTATTAGATTTCTTCTTGTCTATAGCCATTTAGATCAAAAGCTTTGAGTTGACATTTGCTTAAACTTAAAAGTAACAGTAGGTTGAGAGTTTGACTCTTGGCTAATAGACATGCCTATATAAAACAAAAATAAATACTTTAAGATACTATATTAAAGTAATACAAATGGGGAATGTACCCTAAAGAAAATTGTCATAGGTGTCTTGATTGATCTATGCTTGATCTCCTATTATAAATGATCACAAGTTGGCTAGCCATATTGTTAAGTACTTGTAACTTTTTACCTCAACATACCCACATGGCCTAAGAAAAAAATGAAATCACAGGTAATGGCCTTATCATTTACAGGGTCATTTTTATTTAACCATTCAAAGACAAAAAAAGGAGCAAAACATCTCTCTAGTACCATTAAGAAACATCTAAAGATAAGGTATCAAGCTAGAAAGCCTTTTGTAAACTCATCCTTTATATCTTTTACCATGGGAACATACTCCTTATTAAGTTTAACAAACACCTAACTTTAATAATAGATGTCATACCCTTTTAAAGGTCATATGAAGAAAAATATTCCCCTTTATTCCTAGAAAAAGGAAGGTTCTAGCTTTCTAAAGCATTTAAATTGATGTTACCTTATATCTCCATTACATAGAAACCCTTATCTCTCTCTTGTAACCATAATTATCTTATGAAATTAACTGGCATAACCCTAATAATAGTGATCTAATAATAAAAATTTAAGGTTAGCAAATATGTTAAGAGACTCTAGGAATTAGGAACCATCTAATTAGGAGTTATCCCTATAAAGTCAAAAAAAGCTTTTATAGAGTCTAGTACCAAGGAAATATGAGCTTAACCTTTAAGTACTCTGTATAAAAACTAGTATAGGTAAAAGTGAAACAAGTCATATTGCTTAGACAATAAGTTATTAGCCTAGTACTTGATGGAAGATAATATGCCTTCATGATAGAGAACTTATTTGATTAATATTAAGGAACTGCAGAAGCATAATGACATCTAGTAAAATCAAAGACATTATATGGCTCGTGGACAAAAGGCTTATTCCTCTCATGATATGTAGCCAATACTCTGAAAAAACTTGATTGTGGTACTCCTTATTAGGTTTAACAAACACTTGACTTTAACAATAGATGTCATGCCTTTTTAAAGGCCATATGAAGAAAAATGTTCCCTTTTATTCCTAAAGAGGAAGGCTCTAGCATTCTAAAACACTTAAATCAATGTTACCCTCTCTATCTATTACATAAAAGCCCTTATCTCTATCTTATAACCATAACTATCTCATAAAATTAACTGGCATGACCCTAATAATAGTGATCCAACAATAAAAATTTAAAGTTAGCAAATATATTAAGAGACTTTAGGAATTAGGAACCATCTAATTAGGAGTTATCCCTACAAAGTAAAAAAAAAAAAAAAGCTCTTATAAAGTCTAGTGTAAAGGAAATGTGAGCTTGACCTTCAAGTACTATGTATAAAAACTAGTATAACTAAAGGTAACACAACAAGCCCTATTACTTAAACAATAAGTTATCAGCCTAGTACCTAATGGAAGACAATATGACTTCCTTACGGAGAACCTATTCGATTAATAATAAGGAATTACAGAAGCATAATGACATCTAGTAAAATCAAAGACATTATGTGACTTGTTGACAAAAGGCTTATCCCTTTCATAATAAGTAACCAATACTCTAAAAGAACTTGATTGTGATGAAGAGCAATTGGACAAAGGTTCTCAAGATGCAAAAGAACCATACCTTAAATATGTTAAAACAATAATTTAAAATAATGATCGACACCTAAATATGATAAAACTCTTAAGAGATGAAACACTTTGTGATAATATTAGTAAACAAAAGTGAAATGGTGAAGAAAGGATATTAGTCCCAATATACAAACTAACCCAATCAATGATTAGTGCATAAGTGGCCACTACTTTTGATAAATGTAACAAATGAAATAGGTGTAACAGTCATAGTTCCTTAATAATGTAATGATTAAATTATTGAAACCTAATTACTACCAGTATGATACTTTAATAAGAAAAAAAGGTGGGAGAAGAATATATAAGGAAAAATAATAATAGTATGATTGAAGGAAATTGAGACATAATTACAAGTTATAACATAACAAATTAGTTCCTTTAGTTGATTCAAGTAACAAAAAAAAAAGAAAAAAGATAAAAATTTAGCATGTGCTATACATTTATATTAGAATTGAAAAGTTACAAAACAATTAATATTAGCCACTAAACACTAAAATAAAAAGAAAAACACTCAAACTAAATAAAATTTTTAAGGAGTCTTGAGAGGATACTTATTGTTTAAAAAACCCAAACTAATGTCCCCAACTTATAAACTTTTTATTAACAATTTTAATATAGAAACAAGTAGTTAATCATGGTATTGATCAAGGAAAAAATCAAGATAGTTCACAGTGATGTCCTTCATCTAAGAATTAAAAGCCCCCTATAACACTATAGAAAGCAAAGTGGTTGTAACCTTTTAAATATGAAAATCCTTTTATGTGGGATGGCAAAAAAGCTTTTATGTATAGCTTGCAACTCGTTCTTTAGCTCCTTCATCTTGTCTTAAAATCTTACTACCTCCTTCTTTGCCTTGGTAACTTAATCACGTTAGAGAACAACTTTGTCACAAAGTATTTCCCTATCTTCCTCCATTTTGGTAGCTACTTCACCCATACCATAATGTAACATACGAAGGATAAATCAATCCTTAAGAGTAGGCACACTCAAAGCCTTCTCCTTAACTTTGGTAACAAATCTTTTCTTCGACTTAAGAACACCTTTAAAAGAAAATTTTGGAATATTAATTCATAAGCCAAAAGCAATTGTATCCTTAACCACTCTAAAGGAAGAAAAAGCATGCATAATTGAATTACTTAAATAAATTGTAAGGACAAAAGGCCTTGAAGGAGCAAACTCAAAGGTAATTTCTATAACACTTAACCATATTTCCTACTTTTAAATAAGTTTTATAATGAAAGGATCTTTACCCTTTATAAGAGGATAATCCTTATTTAAGACAAGATGATTCCAAACTAGAGGATTGAGGAAGGGGCCTTCATTTTTGAAATAAATAAACTTGGAACAATAAGATACATTTTGCACTTCCTTTTTTAGTTTAACCCCTTCAATAATTCGATAAGAAGTGGAATAAAGGCTAACACTATTAGGACCAACTACCATTTTGAAATTATAAAGATGGATGAGGAAATTTAGAATAAGACTAACACTAATCTTTTGAGTTGTTTCCTTTAGTTTGATAAAATTGCTTAGACTATTGGGATGGAGTTGTTTAAATGCAACCCAATAAAAGTGGAAAAACTCATGAAAGATCTTTGGAATGGGGAGAGTTAACCCTTTAGTTAGTTACTTCACATAAAGAGAGGTGTACATAGTGGCGTATGACATACTCTTTAAGTGTTAAAAGGATAACAAACTCAAAACCCTTATATCCATTTGATCAAAGCAAACCTAAAAGGAGGATGGAAAAACTTGAGAGTACTTAAACCACTTTTCTCCTCAATTAGTAAGCCAAGAGGAACAACATCTCTCGAAGAATCATCCTTAATCACATAATCATCCATTTGCTCATCCTCCTCTTATACAACTTCCTTTTAGTGAATAGTTGTGACATCCCTTAAATATTACTTTTCCTGAAAAAAACATCTCTTGATATTCAAGCTATGAAGAAAACTAAGAAAATAACTAAGGAAAAGGGAAATGAGTTAAGGAAGAGGCCTATGTTGAATCAAAAGAAAAGATAAGAAAAAGTTAATCAAAGATTGATAAAAAGGAAAGGCTTTAACAATTAAGGGAAAAGGCATAATTCTCACACCTTAAGTAGACACCTTTGAGTATATGAAAAGATATCATCTAAGTCTAACAATTAGAAACTTTAAAGAATACAACTGATAATGAACAATTGATAGAATGGATTGATTCAAATCTTTTTAAAATCATGACTAATAACAGATAAGCAAGTCCTAACTTCCTTAATGAGCCATAACTTTAAAAGTGGGGCAAGTGATAATGACATTATCACTTGGGCTTCTGATGAGCGTGTTATAAGCTTAAAGCTTTAACCTAATTACTACTCTTGAAGGAAGAAACTAGGTAGCCTTTACTCAGTACCTGCTAAAAAAACACATTCACCATTTCTTTAGTTGTAACCAAAAAAGACATTACATAGTAAAAGGTGACACTTGTAACTTAAAGAAACACTTATACCCTTGGTGTAGTCGCCTTTTGTGTCACGTTATCTACAAAATGTTAGTTTATTAATTGTTAAAATAGTAAGAATGATGGAGGATCATACCAACACTACACGCTAAGAGGCCTTTAACATACTTCCTTAATCGTACCCTTTTTTGCTAACCAAGAAGAGTTTGCCAATGACATAATAAATATTCCACAATCGCATCCTAATAAGGTAGACCTAATTCATTAATCTCCATTTTCTTCATTCTTTTAAAGAGCTCTTACTAACTTAGGTATTAGAGTGTTGACATTAAGTCATAGCTTAACACTATTTACTCTTCTCCTTATCTTGTAGGTCACAGGCCCCTTATTGGAAAACACCATCATTAGTATATATCACTCATTGTCTCACATTAACTTGGGCTTTCCTACTCCTTTACCTATTTTGGCTTTTTATTTGATCACTTTACTAAACAATACATCTATAAGCCTGCATATATTATGACACAACTATATCAAACACTCCATAACATAAAGGAATACTATCTTTGTCTACATGAGATTTATTTAATTATTGCATCTTGTTGTAGTTATTTTGAGGCTTGGGAAATTTGGGACTTATATTAATTTGTTTAAATCTTTTGAGATATAGGTCCAATTATAGTTTGCCAACTTGTAAGTATTGATAACTTAAAAAACATAAAGCATCAATTTTTATGGGTTATTTTGAACAATTGCTTTTGAGTTTTAGTTTTCTAACTCACCAAATACATATTTTGCCTTCATTTAAAGTTGCTTGCTTCTTGTTAATTAATGTTGCTTAGTTATCCTTGAATCAACATTCATGTTGTCTTACATTATATATGTTTTACACTTTCTTATGTTTAACAATCCTTCTTAGTTATGAAATCTATCATCTAGATTTCATTTCATTTTGTTTCCTTAAATGTCAACTTTAATAGCTCAAACAACAATAATTGTTTTTTATTTGCATCCTCTACCTTTCTCCTTTTTTGAGCCTTCTAGGTTTTATGTTTTTAATTTCATTATTTTAGGCATAAACTTTAAGTTTAAATGTTGCCTTTTTGAAAAGCATAGTGTTGCTACCAAATTACACTTAAGCTCAGATGGATCATACATGTTAGTTGTTGGCAACAAAATAGTTGTGGAACCTAAAATTGCCATAGTCGAAGCAATTTGCTAGTTATTCTCAAAAAGTCTTTAAAGGTTATCTTGAACTTGCCAATAGTAAATATGTAATTTGCTCTCTATAGTTAAGAATGACTCCAACCTTATATTACTAAATGCAAAATAATATGTCATCACTCTTTGTATTGTTGCCTTAAAGACTAATTAAATTGTACCTAATACTTTCCTACTACATTTTTAGAGATTTTTTGATGTATTGGACCTATTATCATTTAGACAATCTAAATATCTACTACTATATATACATAACTCTACAAATAGAGTCATTCTTATTGAATTTGTGGATTCATTCATAAAGGAGTAGCAAAGGACTAGGCATGAGGTTAAGGTTTGTGACTTTATGTTCATGCTTCATGTTGATCATTTTAGAAATGATCCAAAATTGTATATTACTTAGCTTAGTCAATTTTTGGATGATTGTGTGCTTAGTAGTTGTAGGCATCCTTGATTGAAATTGCTGAGGTAATAATTTTAAAGATTAAATCATTGACACAATAACATCAAATATTAACTATAATTTTTTATTCTTATCAATTATTATTCAAAAATAATTCGTTAGTCAATATAAATCATAAGAATTATCTCATTCATATAAGTGGTGAATATGAAGGAAATTAATAGAAGTAAAAAAAGTTCAAATGTTATGTGTTAATATCTACTGATATGAAATATAGATTTTCATTTATTTCCTAATTATTTGTCAATATGCACTTGAGTCATCTTAAAAGATTTACTTTGGAAAATACTATTTTAATTAGACGCAAGAGATTAGTTGAATAACTTACTCTATGTTCTAATTGCCTTTTTAAATGTTTACTATATGCCTTAACCAATTACTCATGCATTATATTATTTAGAGGATTCTATTATTTTGTTTTACTAGCACAATACAACTAGAATGATTAAAAAAACAAAATTATAACTACAAAGATTTTAATAATTTATTTAAGTAATGATGGAAAACTTATTTTTCTCTTCTAGTATTATAATCTATTTCAAAATAAAAAAAAGAAAAGAAAGAAAGAGTAAGAGTTGCAAAATGTTTCATTTTATTGGATATTTAATTTAATTAATAATATTGTATTTCATTTTATATACATGAACTATTTTTTATCTATTCAACTAATTTTATATAACATGACTTTTATGTATAAAGGTTTACATCACACTGCATACCATTATAGTGATATCAAAAAGTGAAAACTATTAAAAAAAGTGTAAAGATAAATTAACTATCATGAAAATTAAATAATAGAAAAAATATTTAAATTTGTTGATTTTGCTTCTTGTTTTTACATATTTTTCCACAATAACTTATGAGAAATTTTCTAATATAAAACTAAAAAGCTCTTGAACTAATATTTGTTTCACTCCTTTTTTGAACTAATATTTGTGTTTTTAGCACGTTAAAAAGTCATACAGCTGCAATTAAAAAAATAATTATTTTTCAAGCTTACATCAATTAATTCAACCTCAAAATGAGAGTGAATGAGCACTAAGAATCATAAAATGACCAAGCCAAACTACATCATATGCTTAAAAAATATACATTAAATATAAATGACAAAATATTTAATAAATATGCCTAAAAAAGTTACTATCTAGTAATATATTATGGAGACCTTATGTTTATCAAATTATTTAAGGGCATGACAATTGTGGACATTAACTCAATCGCCAAATGTTTGGAAATTGGAAAATAGTAATTCACTAGTTAATTTTGAGTTAACAAACATGACTTTTATGTACTTAAAAATTAAGATTTTGGATTTTCAAATGAATCTTTAAGTGAGGTTAGAACAATTTTGAACATTAACTCAATCACCAAATGTTTAAAATTTGGAAGTTAGTAATTCATTAGTTAATTTTGAGCTAACATGAATTTTATGAACTTAAAAATTAAGATTTTGGATTTTTAAATGAATCTTTAAGTAAGGTTAAAACAATTTGAAACTAGACATGAAAACATTAAAGTGACTTTGATTTCAATCAATATGGATGGATAGACAAAAAATAGTAAAAGTACTTTGAAGTTAAGTTTTACAAATGAACAAATTGCATTAGGAATAAGTTTATATTTAGGTTACTAAGTGTTTGATTGTTTAGATCTATGTCAATAACTTCAAAATCTTTCAATTAACATTAGGACTATTAAAAACAAAGTGTGAATGAGTCAAAATCGTTAATTTTTTCAAAAGCATTGTTAATTCAACTTAGTGAAAATGTGCCACATAGGTTGATCTTTTCTCTCTTATTAGCTCCCACTCAAAAATCTCTGTTTTCTCTCTCCTCTGCCCATACTTTGTCTCTCTCAATACCTAGAAATCAAAATTGCAAAAATTTTCACAAATTTTTTTCCTTTGTTTAAACAATTAAAATCAAAATAATGGGATTTAAGGTCTCAAAACCATAAAGTATTGTTAATTCAACTTAGTGAAAATGTGCCATATAGGTTGATCTTATGTCTCTTACTAGCTCCCACTCAAAAATCTCTGTTTTCTCACTCCTCTGCCCATACTTTGTCTTTCTCAATACCCAAAAATCAAAATTTAAAAAAGCTTCAAAAAATTTTTTCCTTTGTTTAAATGGTTAAAATCAAAATAATGGGATTTAAGGTCTTGGAACCATATTTGACTAAGTAATGAACAAACCCCTAGTTGATGTCATTTCATCATTTTGATGAGTACAAAAATTTTTTGTTATAGATATTGAGGTGTGTATATTTAAATGACAATAAAGCCCATTTTTTAAAAATTATTTTGAACCCATTATTAAAATAAACTATATCTATATTAATTTATTTAAATTCATTATTTTAAACTCCTATTGAAACCCTTTATGTTTTATATTTAAAACTTATTACTTTATATGTATAAAAAATAAAAAAAATGGTGTTTAAGTTTATGTTTACATTATTTGTTTTGTTATAAAGGCATAATTTAATGAGGTTTGTGTAAGTTTTTGTAATGAGTCATTAGATAAAGACCTTGTATTCTCTTATGTGGAACACATATGACATAAGATTGATATGGTTGACTAAGATAAATTTTGTGTTTAGTATGTTAGAAATACCATAAATTATATTCTTAGAAATGATACTTTAAATGATGATAGAATCAAGGTTATGTATTGTAGGATTATGGGACAATTTTTAGGTAAGGACTTTGAGAGTCATATAGCAATCGTGCTATTTGTATATGGTTAAGCATATGTTTAAAAGTAAGGAAAGACAAATTAAGTGCTATGTGAAACATCATGTCAGCATCAATATTAAGGTAATAAAAGTAAGGAGCATTCTGGATAGAGTAAAAGATCTTAATGATGTAGAGATATGTATTATGGAATGAGGCAGATTTAGATTTCTAAGGCCAAATGTTGACACTAAAGGAATTAAAAAAAGTGATGTTGCTAAAGAAGAAAGTTTGTTGAAAAAGCCAGAGGACCTATAAGGCCTTAATATCGGTGGGACTAAGACTAAAAGAGCTTCAAGGTTACAAATACTATTGAAGTATTTGAATCATTTATTAATGTTCCTATAATAAAAGCACAAAGGAACAAGGTTAAGAAGCTAATAGTTGGTAGTGATAAAGAAAAGGAGGAAGATGATTTAAAAAATTTTGAACATTAGCAAAGTTGTTGTTAAAACTATATCAAATGACGATAAGGAGCTCCTTAATGCAAGGCATCATGTACATAATTTTTACAATTATGACATTAAAAATAATAGAGAAAAAAAAACATATAGGAAAAATGGAATTAGTGGGAGCAAAAATGTTCAACTAGGAACAATTACAATTAATGGAGTCAGAGCTAATATAAGTGGTGTAAGAGAGATTGATAAGGATGATGGATACCAAATTGACTATTTTGACTTTAATAAGAAAAAAAGTTATAAGTTAATGGGATTAAATGGAGAAAGTGAAAGAAATAAAGTTGTATGGAAGAAAAAAAAATGCAAAGCACTTATGTATGATTAATACTCCAAGGATGTACAATTTGTATTAGGGATGAGATTTTTGGATGCTAATTAGTTCAAAGAAACAATTATGAAATACTCAGTTGCTAACAAATTAGAGATATCATCTTTGAGGAATAATTGGAATCTTGTGAGGACATATTGCATAAAACCAAAACTACCCTTGAAAAATTACAACTGCAATATCTTGTAGGGTTGTATTTAGAGCGACTAAGCTTGTTAAGGAAGATTATAATTATGTCAATGTGCTTACCAACAAAAGGGCAATTATAATATGGCATACAAAGATTGTCTTCAAGAATTATAGTAGAATTAAGACTCTGTGGTACAATGATATGCAAATAATTTGCAAAGAATAGTATTGTTTAAATATTAGTAAATCTAAATAAAAGAGAGTCATGAAATTGATATTAGAAAGGTGTACTAGTAATAGTTAATGAAAAGTATCCAACTTTATAAGACTATAAATATGAGCTTTTAAGGTACAATAAAACTTAAGGTTTACATGCCATTAATAGGGAGGGAATTGCCAAGTTTTGATTGTAAGTACATGACATTTGATTGTTGTAAATTTTTTGTTTTAAAAGATTGTAAAAAGATAGTTGGGATAAATGTGTATTTCTCAAGAACCTACTAAAGGATCTTATTTGCAATTGGTCAAGACATAAATAATTAGATGTTTCACTTTGAATGGGTTGTGATGAAAAAGGAGACTACTGCAACTATGAGTTAGTTCCTCTATTTGATTAAAGTTGACATCAATATGTTTAATGATGATGAATAGGATGTCATTTTTTACAAATACCTTATAAGTTTTATTTTATGATGTTAATATTATGAATATATTTGTAACTATGTTGTCATCCGACATTATGTGGTCAATTTCTTAATCGAGTTTGATCCAATTATAACTTAATCTCAAACTTACTTACCTATTTTCAAACTTATTCAAAGTAATTGACTTAATTATAAACTTAATTAATGCATAATGTCTCAATTACAAACTTATCCTTTATTATGAGGCCTTTAATAGTACTTGTTTATAAATTGTTAATGATCGTGTGTAAGGAATTTTGAAGGTTATAAGGGAGTGTTTGCTTAAAGATAAAAAAATAAATTATATGCAAGGCATTATTTTCCTAAATAGAGAAGAAAGCATATGGGGTATGAATTATTAAAACTATTGTGGGATTGAACCAAGGCTCCAAAAATCTCAGATTTGGAGTAAAACTCACCATAAATAAATTGTTATTACCTAATGCACACAATGACTTTGTAAGGTAGCCTATTGAAAAGTGGTGTAGTGTTTACTTCAACATAGCTATTAAATGCAATATTGTGGGCAACAATTTGTGTGAGACATTTCGTGGTAGGATTATGGGTGCTAGGTCCACATGTACTGTAATGCTTAAAGAATTTAAAGTGATAGTGGTAACTAAACTAAGGACCCTATTGATCCACCACTTTTGAGGAGTATGTTTAACAAGCCAAAGAAATTGATTGAGAGACCTATCCTTATACAAGCAAGTTAAGAAGAGATCTATCATGACATGAAAAAACTGCCATAAAGTGGGGCATAACAAAAGAAGCTACAAAAATACCTTAACTCCTCATCCTCCCAAACCTTAAAACCCAATTAACCATCCACTTTTAATTGTTTAATTGTTTACTTGTTAATCATGAAATTGTGAACTTTTGGTATTTTTCTTTACAAACAAAAAGGAGCAAAAGTGTAGGTTCTAACTACTTACATAGAGTTAAGGGTCTAAAATCATTAGTCCTCAAGAATTGTAATAAGTATGTTTAGTCTTCCTAAAGATGATGGTAGATCCACTTTTGTGGTAAAGGCTATGCAAGAAGTCTACACATAAGAGTCCACTCTATATAATTGACTCTTAAGATACCTTTTTGATACTCTTAGGATATACTAAATGTTTGGTATGCATGGTTTACTTGGGCAACATAAAATGCTTTTGTAATGAAGTTATTTTTTATTTTGAATGAATGAAAATTGTTACTTCTATATTAAAAGATCTCTCAAATAACTCTCTTACATTGCATAACACATCTTCCATAAAGAGGAAGCAAACCTTTTACATTAAGCAAAATAAGCAAGACAAAAGAGCAACCACGAAATGTAAGATATGGATAATATATTTATGTCATTCTTACACTAAGCCAAATAAAACATTGCTAATATAAGCATACTAGCAACATTTACATCCCATAATGAACCACACAAAGATGCTCTTTTCCATTACCTACAATTGCTCCTTGACAAACTTTATTTTCTCCCTCTCTTTCTTTCATCACAATTTAAAGCAAAAATAAAAACACCTATGTAAGAATCAAAAAGCCTAGGAAGCATCACACTCACTTTCGTTCATTTTTTGTAGCATTCTCAATAATGGTAACCCTTCTAAGAGGTCTAAGAATGATTTATTATGCCAGAATCAATCTATTCAAAGAAATCACAAGCTTTTTGCCTTTATCATAATAGAAAACATCAAAATTGATGGCTTGTAAGATAATTTTAGTACAAAAAATTCATAATGGCACCACTTTGATTCACAAACATAAGGCACATGCCTTAATTTGGCATCCTAGGTTAGTATCTATCCAAGAAGTCTTCAAACTTGAAGGTGGGTTTTAGAAGCACGTCATGCTTTAAACTCCTTTCTTTATACTTTTTTGATTCTCATGCTAGATTTAGTTTATTCTTTCTTTGACCTAAATGAGTGTGATAGAGAGAAAGAGTTTGAGTGATAGAGTATCTTTTAAACTTAAATAATAACCATTGTGATAAAGGGACAAAGACATAAAATGTGGGAGAAGAGAGAAAGCAAAAGAGTCATTGGGCAAGATTTAATAAGAGAGAGAATATCAACCTACATGTCACATTTTGCTGAGACATTTTAATAAGATTTGCCATATATGATGATAGGTCAACTTCATATGAGTACTTAACATCATTTTTGAAAAACCTAATTGTTCTAACTCACTTGCACTCTATTTTTACTAGTACTAACTTTAATTGAATGATTTTGAAATTATTGATAGAATACTTTATTTTTAATGATATTGACCTTAATTGAATGATTTTGAAATTATTGATAGAATACTTTATTTTTAATGATACTGACCTTAATTGAATAATTGTGAAATTATTGGTAGAATAATTAAAAACTTAGTAACTTAAATGTAAATTTATTCCAACTACATTGCATAGTACAATGTTTTTATTTTTTGGTCAAGCTTAGTGTCCATACAACATTGAATTAAAATGAAATTTTATATGCTTAGAAGCTAAACTTCTTATTTCCAATAATTTATCGCTCAAATGATTTGGCTTTGAAATGAGTGAAATGTAATCATATAAGTTAGACCATCACAATTGATGGACTAAAATACAGTTTGTGTTTTTTAGTAACCCTACTACTAATCTCATATTTTAACGATCTATCGCTTATAGAATAGTCTGTTGATTATGTGTTTAATATCATATCCTTCTTTAAACTATTTAGGGAGGAGAGAGATACGAGAGATGCCAAAAATTTTATTGTATTAGTCTCTTCAATTCTACTTAAGAAGAGTCAATTTTTAATAAAATATAATTAGTTTTTATATTTACAAATCATATATTTGATTCAAAAAATTTCTTACTTTTTAAATCATATTTAGCATGATATTTATCTTATGTTTTAAAGAATTGCTCATTTGTATATAATACATTAGGTTTTTGATATGTTAACAATTGGTTCATATAAAATTATAATTTCAATACATTAGATAAATTATACGCATTTAATTTAATGAGTTTAAATGGATTTGAAGTTTGTATAAATCCAACATTTTAGGCTAACACCGTAAGACCTTTTTTTTTTTTTTTCAAGTAAAACTCTTAAGTAATATCAAAACGTTAAAAGAAATTATGCAAAATAATTTTGATATTAATACTCCGAAGAGTCAAATAGTGTAATTTGTCTTAGTTACTTTTATAAGTTATATTTGATATTTTGTGCAAAAAGATTTTTCGTACACAAAATTTAAATTTTGAATAAATCTTTTTGACATACATATTTAATCTAACATTTAAGTCTCTCATCATATGTCTTTATTTCATAGTTATATTAAATTTTTGGCTCTTGATATCTTGCTTCATATTTATATTTCATTCTTTAAGTGTTAGCATTTGTTAATGTTTTTAATATTTCTCTGCCAATAGTTCTTAAAAAGAGAAAAAAAAAAAATTTCCTTTGCCAATAACATAAGCTGGAAGAAGGTGATGATAAAATGGCCTGTTTAAGAAAAACACAATTTTAAAGCAATGATGGTTCATAGATCATACATAAATTACACAACACTTTATTAGTAGGAAATCATGCGATTTCAACACTTTCTAATTGTCATAATGAATACTGGTAGCTAAATTACTCCCACTAATTAGATTTTTTATTGTATTTTTGAAGGAAAATAAACTTATTGAAGCATGTTTCTAGTACAATAGTAAATTATTTAAGGGTTTTGTTTTCTTTTTCTTTTCCTTTTTTTTTTTTTGTTGCATCAATTAGTCCCTGTTTGCTTCTAGAATATGCTCAAACCATTTTTCCCTTTCTTTTAACATAAAGATGAGCAATTAGGAAACCAACAAAGAATTAATATAACAAACAACATGAGCAAAGGACAACTAGAATTTATTAATGTTATTATAACTAGTAGGCATCAGCATAAGAATTTCTCAAGACGATTAACCTAGTCCATACTAAATAGGGAAGAAATGTTTCGTTCCAACAAAAATGCACACCATCACATCTATTCTCACCAAGCATTGAAATTACTTATTTCCATTCACATAATAAAGTGCTCGACCTTTTGGTACATTTTGTTAGGATCCAGACCCTACATCCATTATTCCAACCATATAACGCCCATCATTAGTGGAGAGGGATAGTCCAATAGTACAAGATAATGGATTGGGTTAATATGTAATGAAGGACCACTCAAAGGTATGTATATATATATATACATACATAAACCCTAGAATAATAGGGACTTAATTGAATTCATTCTCTTAACTGCCTTCTCTCTTTCTATCTCTCTCTCTCTCTAACGTAATTTATTCCTATGGTTCCTATTCCTTTTTGTTATGGTCCTAACAATTTGGTATCAAAGCACTAACCTTCCACACATACTCTAACTTTGGAAAGGAAATGTAATCCAAACATGGTAAAGAAAATGAGTGTCAAGGTAGTGGATAAGCAACTCCAGCAACATAAGCAATTGATACAGTCATTAGCTGAGAAGTTTTAGTCTTTAGATTTTTTACCTAACCAAGTACAAGCACTAAAGAGGTAGCTCGTTGAAAGTGTTCAGGTAGAAACTAAAATGGTGATGCAGTAAATTATGGAAACTATCATCGCGCGAGCACCCATCCAATACAAAGACAATGAAAGGGTGGCAAGAATGCCAATTAATTCAGCGAGGGAGGGTATCCTTTTGTCTCCTATAATTCAGCCCTTAGACTCAGGTAAGCAAAGCTTCATTAGAGGACTACCGTGCATCAGGAATTTAAGACCGCCACTAAAACCATTGAAACTAAAGTTGCCAAATTTTGATGGTGAGAATCCGTGTGCATGGTTAAGGAAGCGCAATCATTATTTCTAATACTATTGTGTGGCTGAGAATGAGATACTAGAGATCGTGACATTGCACATAGATGGTAGGGTTGACATCTAACTATAAGGGTGGTTAATAGCCAAGCTTAATGGGATGTGGTTCTTGTTTGAGTAGGACCTTTGCTACTGTTTTAAGGATCTATCTCAGCCATATGTCCTTTAAGAGTTATATAAGATATAACAGACCATAGGGGTGAAAGCATACTAAGAGCATTTTGAAGAGCTCCACTACTTATTGTTGGTTGGAAATCTCTTGTTCATTGAACCATTCTTCATTTCAAGCTTCCTCAGGAGGCTTGATAAGGAGATTTAGCTAGTGGTAAAGATGCTTCAGCCTACCACTCTTAAGGAGGCTTTTGAGTTTACGGTCCTACAGGAAGTAGCCATGAATGCTACTAGAATAAGGGGAAAATAAAGCAATCCAAATAGAGTAGTCGGGCCACAAACGATTGTGGCCATGCCAGCGGTTAAGGAAATATATGACTCATCCAAGTATACTACGCTGCTAGACCATAAGTTATGGGAAGAATTGAAGACAGCTAGGATTTGCCATTGTTGTGAGGACAAGTATACATATGACCATCAATGCTCCTAGAAACTACTTCACACACTTTAAGGCAAGGATGAGGGCAATGCCTTGGCTACTGCCTAGTCATAATCGGAAGATCCAATTGAAGAGATGTTCAATGAGATTTCAATAAATGCCATCACTAGACACTCTGTGAGTAGCACCCTTAAGTTGATCTGAGTCGTGAACTAGATGCCACCAGTGATATTAGCTAACATTAACAGCACCCATAACTTCCTAGATACGAGGATGACCCAGGAATTGTAGGGTCATCACATCTTTACTCTATCGATGGTAATCATAGTAGCCAATGGGGAGAGGGTAGCATCAACAGAGAAATGTCCAATATTTGTCTGGAGGATGCATGGACACTCCTTTGCCATGGATGTCTAGCTACTTTCTCTTAGCTCATGCAACGTCGTGCTGGGGGTTAATTGGATGAAGCTACACAGCCCAAGGGTGTTAGACTTTAGGTCCATAAAGATGAAAATCATTAAAGAGGGCTAGCCTATGATGGTTCATAGAACCAAGATGGGTTTCACCGAAATAACTGAGAAAAGAATGAAAGGGATAATTTAGAAACTAGGTCAAGAAGCCCAAGTCCATTTATTTTCATGGGCACAGAGACTCAGCTTATCGGAATTCCACTACCACTGTGATTGCTAATCGATAAATTTACAGATGTGTTTAGTGAACCAAAATCAATGCCACCAATAAGAGAGCTAGATCATTAAATTAACCTTAGATACTCTCATCAAGGATAGTATAAGCCCATTTGCCTCTCGTCCTTTTGGTAAAAAAGAAAGATGGCATGTTGCATTTCTGCATCAATTATAGACATATAGACGAGGTCATTTTTAAGGACAAGTATCTAATTTTGATCATCTACGACTTATTGGATTAGTTGCACGGGTCATGATTCTTTTTCAAATTGGACCTCCAAACAAGTTACCATCAGTTACAAGTTTAGGAAAAGGACATTAGAAAGACGACCTTTCGCACCCATCACAGGCACTTCAAATTCAAGGTCATTCCCTTTAGTCTGACCAACGCTCTAGTAATGTTTCAATTATTAATGAATCGGGTATTCTCGATAAAATCTTTGATGACATCTTGGTTTATAGTCCAAGCTTAGAGGACCACATCAAGTATCTCAAGCACTTTCTCTCCCTTTTCCAATAACATAGCCTATACATCAAACTATCCAAGTGTTTCTTTGACCAAAATTGCATTGAGTATCTTAAGCATATCATCTCGCTAAAAGGAGCATCCATAGATGGAGCCAAAATTGAGGCGATGAAGAATTGGCTAGTGCTAACTATGATTAGGAGTTTGCGGGGATTTCTGGGATTTACCAGTTACTATTGAAAATTCATTTGACACTACAAATTGATTAGTAAGTCACTAATGGAGCTATTGAATAAAAGGAGTTTTAGCTGGAGTTAAGAGGCCCACGATGCCTTTGCTTAGCTAAAGGAAACAATATGTTTAGACCCTGTGTTTGCCTTGTTGAACTTTAGCAATGGTGACTAACGCTAACGCCTTGTAACACAGGAATAAGAGTGGTGCTGTCACAAGACGGATACCCCTTGTCATATCTCAGTAGGCCATTCACGCCACGGAACCAAGGCCTCTCCACTAATGAAAAAGAGTTCCTAGCCATTATTCGAGCAATGACCAAATGGAGACACTACTTGAAGGGGTGTTGTTTCCATATTAAAATGGACCACACCAACATTAAATACCTATTAAAGCAAAGGTTGCATACCTATGTTCAACAAAAGGGTATCACCAAGCTCTTAAGGCTGGACTATGACATCATCTACCGAAAGGGAACAAGAACACAGTCGCCCATGTTTTGTCACACCAACAAAAAGTAAAGTGTCAAGTAATCACCTTAGGAATTCCACAATGGAAGAAAGAGATAAATAATAGCTATGATGGAGATCAATTGATGCCTAAACTAATTCAATCTATCATTGATTCCTCCCTTACTGAATCTAGCTTAAGGTACGGCAACAAATTGCTAAAAAGGAAAAGGAGGATTTTTATCAGAAGTAAAGGAGAACTTCATTCCTAGTTAATCTAGGCATTGCATGATTCCATTGTTGGCAAGCATTTGGGCATTTGGGCTACTTACAACAGGCTTAAGGCTTATTTCAATTAGCCAATAATGAAGTAAGATGTTTAGGATTGGGTTAGAACTTATGAGGTGTGCCAGAGATGTAAAACAAAGGGCATTCCTTAGCTAGGGCTCTTTCAACCACTGCTGTTGTTAGAGCAAGCTTGGTGCCACATCTCTATGGACTTCATCGAAGGGCTCTAGTAATTGGAAGAAAGGAACATCATTTGGACAGTATTTGGACAGTGGTGGACCACCTCTCCAAATCTACCTACTTCATTAGGTTAAGTCATCGCCTATCTACACCAAAAGTTGCTTAAGTCTACTTTGTATAGATTTTCAAATTACAAGGCTTATTGGCCACCATCATCACTGATTGCAATTAGCTCTTCTCCATCTCAATTCTGCTTACCATCCCCAAACAGACGATGAAACTAAATGAGTCAACTGCTGTATTAAGAGTTACCTAGAATGTATGTACTTTCTACAACCCCATTGGTGGTTCCAATGGCTTCCTCTTGTCAAGTGGTGGTACAACACCTCCCACTACACTATAATTAATATGACTTTGTTTAAGGCTCTGTATGGATAGCCTACTCCTCAGATTGCCCTAGCATTAGCAGAACAAATAAAAGTGAACTCTCTGGCCAAATTTGTCCAAGAACGATAGACTCTCTCCACCCTACTGAAGGAACAACTACAACAAGCACAACAATGAATGAAACTCTTTGCTAATCAGTGACAGACTCCAATTCTCAATCGGCGAGCTTATCTACCTTAAGCTTTAATCATATCAATAGACAAGTGTCCCCTTGCAATCAAACCTGAAGTTGACCTCCAAGTTCTATGGGCCTTACAAGATTCTGGAAAGAATTGGATTAATTGCCTACAAATTAGAGTTATTGCCAGGTAGTTCGATACATCTTATGTGTCACGCATCACTCATGAAAAAGGCAATTGGTAGTCGTAACATCACCTAACCACAATTACTCATTATCACTGACAATGGACAATTTAAAACTAAACCAATGACCATCTTGCAACACTACATGATCAAATAGCACAATTGGGCTATTGTGCAGGTGTTAGTTCAATGGACAAACTTGATGCCAGAGGAAGCAGCCTAAGAAGACTACTTGGCCATTAATGTGTAGTTTATAGACTAGGACCAATCAAGCTCTCATGCTACTGATCATTGATTTTTTTAGGACAAGTACAAATTTGGAGTTAGGGAAAATGTTAAGATCCAAATCCTACGTCCATCATTCCAACCACCTAATGTCCATCATCGGTGGAGAATAGTTTAATGATACAAGATAAAAGATTAAGTTAATATATAATAGAGACCCACTCAGAGATCTATATATATGTATAAACCTTAGAATAATATGAAATTAATTGAATTTGTTGTCTTTCCTTAACTGCCTCTCTCACACACAATCTATTCCCACCATTCCTATTCCTTTCTATTACTGTCCTAACACATTTGGTAGAAAAGATATGGTATGATGATGCAATGCCTTCGAAAGCAAATAAGTTAAAAATTCCAGAAGCCACCAAATATAGGATGAGCTAATCTAGGATAAACTACTGCAATAACAGGCTTTTCTGCAATGAAAGACAATTAAGCACAAATTCATGTAACTTAATACTTACCAATAAGAACACTGCAGACCATTACTAGAATATCGAAGATGTCAAGATTCTTTTGCACGTACCAACAATGAACTTGCAGTAGGGAAAACACCTGTGTGTGTGTGTGTGTGTATCAAGGAAGAAAGAACATGAAAAGGAATATTAGACAGTATCCCTTCAGCAACCCTGAAGTGGCGTTGATACCTTAGTTCATTGATTTGACTGTCTCGATGATGGCCTAAGACCACTGCAGAAAGCAATTTCTTCCCCTAAAGAAGGATTGTAGCTAGCAGATACCAAATTCATGTCCAGTCAATATGATCAACTAGGAGAGGTCATATGTTGAGAATTTATCCCATCCATGCAAAGGATCCTCCGATGACTTCCAAGGCTTTCTCAACACCTATTCCCCCCTCCTCTCTATTAGCTTACACAAAGTTGCAGCCCTTTTCGTACATTGTCATGAACTGTTGTTTCAATCCAACCGTAGCTCACCTTCGGGGAGAAGGCCGCGGTAGTACATACCTCCCTTTCCCCTGGTCTTCACAGGACAAGAGCAGAAATCGTATAACTCAACCTTTAGGTTTTGAGTGGGTTTATATATATCTTGGAGCTTGATACGATCCAATGATTGGTGCACATACGATTCTTATGAGTGTATCTGTTATAATTTTCTTTTATTATTAATGATTGTCTACTAATTAATAGGTAATATTATATTTCTAATAAAGTGAGATTATATTCCTAATAGTTATTTGTCAAGTTTATATAATTATAATACCCTAACTAAGTAATATTATTGTCAAAGTATTTATTTTATTAGAGGTTGATCCCCTCGAAATAATCATTGGAGGTTAATCCCCTCGAAACAATCAATTCTATTATTTCTGCAACAACTCTACTTTTAATCCCCAAGTCCCGATCCCTATTCCAAATTCGTAATTCTAAATTTCTAAATTCTCATCATTTGGTATCAAAGTGGTGTTTTTAGGGATTTTACTTCCATTCCATCCAAAAAAAAAAAAAATTGTTTATGCCCCTTACTCGACAACAAAAGAAAAATTTGGGTATTACTGATTTGCGATCTTACAAGATGTCTTCACACAACTCTTCTGATTCTAATGCTAGAATATCTCGCATTGAAAAATCACTATTTCTCATGCAAGAGTCTCTCAAGAGGCTTAAACAGATGGTATTTTCTATTGCATAGAGGGAGTCACGAGACAACAATTCTGCATTTGTTGACAAAAAAAAAGCACCTGTGGAGTCTTATGGAGTCACCAATCGTGACTATACCTAACCACACACAAAGGTAGAATTTCCCCGCTAGGACGAGAGTGATCCTGCAGGTTGGATCTCTCAGGCTGAAAAATATTTTTGCTTCCACCGTATGTCAGAGCTCTCTAAAGTTGAAATTATTTTTATTCAATTAGAAGTTGATGCAATCCAATGGTATGATTGAGTCGAGACATATGGTGGAGTTCTAATGTGGGCCAAATTTACTAAAGGCCTTCTTGTGCGATTTGAACTCTCGGAATATCACAATGTTGACGAGGAACTCACAAAAATTCACCAAACATCCACCGTCCTCGAATATCAAAGTTGATTCGAGCGACTTGTCAATCAAGTTAAAGATTGGTCTAAAAGGAAATTAGTAGGAGCATTTATTTAAGGGCTTACTACTGATATTCGACGGGAAGTCAAGGCTCACCAACTACGAACAATGGTAGTAGCTATCTCCTTTGCTCGCTTATAAAAGGAGAAGCTAGGTGCTGAAAATCGTCGACCATCTACTAAGGTGACTAGCAAACCTATCAAAGGTAACACCAACTCACCCTCTTTTACTCGTCCTACAAACACTAAACGTTTAACTCAAGAACAATTAAAAGAGCGGATGACAAAAGGGTTATGTTGGCACTATGATAAGAAGTGACATAAGGAGCACCGTTGTAAGTAAGGGAAGTTTTTAATGATTGAACCAGTAGAAGAGACTGAAGAAATAAATGATGACCACGTAGACCCAGATGGTGACAACACCTTTGTTGAATACATAGGTGGGTCTACAGTGTATGCTTTAACTGGGTATTCGAACCCACAGACTATGAAGATTGATGGATTTCTCAAGGGACGACCAATAATGGTATTAGTTGACTCAGGTAGTACCAATAATTTCATGGATGAAAAGATCGCAAAAAGGCTTGCTTTTTCAATCGAGGATTGTGACAAGTTTGCAGTGAGGGTTACAAACGGGAGAAATTTGACATGTCAAGGGAAGTGTACAAAGGTAAAACTTGTGTTACAAGGTCAGATCATTTATGTTGATCTCTTCTTACTACCCTTAGAGGATTATGAAATTGTCTTTGGCATTGATTGGTTGCAAACCTTGGGAGATATTACTTGGAATTTCTCTAGGTTAAGAATGAAGTTTTTATTGAATGGACACCCAGTGGAATTACACGGAAGACGCGGAGGTAAAATTACCACTGTTAGTAGTTATCAAATGGAAAAAGTCCTACAGAAGGCAAAACAAGGGTTATTGGTGCAGTTGATAGGTGCAGAGGTGGTCAAATCTCATTCTATACAAGAGAAGGAGGTTACGACACTATTAACTAAATTTTCTAATTTGTTTACGGAACCAGCAGGTCTACCCCCACAAAGGACACATGACCACCGTATTTTGTTATTATCCGAGAATACACCTATTAATGTTCAACTCTACTATTATCTATACTTATAAAAAAGAGAAATTGAGAAAATTGTTAAAGAGATGTTGGAAGTTGGAATCATCAGACCGAGTGTTAGCCCATACTCATCTCTTGTCCTTTTAGTAAAAAAGAAAGACGGTTCTTAGAGGATGTGTGTGAACTATCGGGCGCTCAACCACATCACTGTGAAGGATAAATATCCTATTCCTATGGTCGACAAACTATTAGATGAACTGAGAGGTGCTCAATTATTCACTAAACTGGATTTAAGGTCGAGATATTACCAAATTCAGGTCCATAAGAAGGATATTCAAAAAACAACTTTCAGGACTCATGATGGCCATTATGAGTTCTTGGTTATGCCCTTCAGACTTACCAATGTGCCTTCAATATTCCAGAATTTAATGAATGATATCTTTCAGCCATATTTACGTAAGTTTGTCCTGATATTTTTTAATGATATTTTGGTGTATAGTTCTTCCCTTAAAGCACATTTGTCACATTTGTGGACTGTGTTCACTACCCTGCATGAGAACTCTCTATGTGTTAAGAAGACAAAATGTAGCTTTGCTAGTCAAATAGTAGAGTATCTTAGTCATGTTGTCTCCAAAGAAGGTGTTGCAATTGACCCTTCCAAAATTCAAACGATGTTGGATTGGCTAGTCCTAAAAATGATCAAAGCACTACGAGGCTTTTTGGGATTGATTGGTTATTATCGCAAGTTTTTTCGTGACTATGGCAAGATTAGCGCTGAATTGACGACTCTCTTGAAGAAGGATTCGTTTAATTGGAACGACAGAGCAGAGGACGCGTTTGATCAACTCAAGCAAGTCATGACCACCACTTCAGTCCTTGCCTTACCGGACTTTAATAAGATATTTATTATTGAATATGATACTTTTGGAATTGGTATGGTATTAATGCAGGAAGGTCGCCCTATCATCTTTACTAGTAAGGCATTATCACCAAAATATCTCAGTATGTCTGTCTATGATAAGGAGATGTTAGCTATTGTTCATATAGTCTTGAAATGGCATCCGTATCTCATTGGGAGACGTTTTCAAATTCGGACTGACCATAAAAGTCTGAAATACTTATTGGAGCAGCAAATCTCTTCTATGGAACAACAAAAATGGATTTCTAAATTGCTGGGCTATGATTATAAGATCATTTATAAAAATGGGAGTGAGAATTTGGTAGCCGATGCATTATCTCGTATTCCAGAACAGGCTGAAATGGTGACACTCTCTATCCCTACCTGCACTACTACAATTGTGCAAATTAAAAAAGAGTGGTGGGATGATCGCGAAACTCTAGAGATCATTGAGAAGGTACAGACAGGTCCTGATCCCATTGCTCATTACACTTGGGATTCTCAAGATTTATACTATAAAGGGAGATTGGTACTTGTTCCTCATTCTCACTACAAGGACACAATTCTCACTACAAGGACACAATTATGCAAGAATATCATGCATCCCCGACTGCTGGCCACTCAGAATTTCTTCGTACCTACAAGCGTATTGGTAAGGAATTTTATTGGAAAGGTATAAAAAAGGAAATTAGAAGGTTTGTAGCTGAATGTGATATATGCCAACATCACAAGAGTGAATCTATGGCATCTCCAAGACTTCTCCAACCTTTACTTATCACAGAAAAAGTTTGGACAGATGTCTCTGTGGATTTTATTGAGGGACTTCCCCTGTCCCAAGGTAAATCCACTATTTTTGTTGTTGTCCATCGCTTGACTAAATATACTCATTTTTGTGCAATTAGTCACCCTTATACTGTCGCCAGTGTTACTCAAGTTTTTGTTGACAATATTGTAAGGTTTCATGGCATTCCTAAATCGATTGTCAGTAACCGAGATAAGGTCTTCACTAGTTATTTTTGAAAGAAATTATTCCGTTTACAAGGGACGCAACTAAATATGAGTATTGCTTATCACCCACAGACAGATGGATAAACTAAAGTAGTCAATTGATACTTGGAAAATTACCTTCGTTGTTTTGCAAGTGACAAGCCAAAGAATTGGGTAAAATAGCTTCCGTGGGCCGAATGGTGGTATAATACCACTTATCACTCCTCTACGAAGATGTCCCCATTTCAAGTAATTTATAAGCGAGTCTCATCTACTCTTACAAGGTATATAACTGGATCATCTCATGTGGATCAAGTCGATAAGGATTTACAGGATGGAGACAAGTTGCTCCAACTCCTGAAAGATAACTTTATTGCAGTCCAAGTTTGTATGAAGCAATATGTGAATATACATCATATGAAGCGAGAATTTTTAGTAAGAGATTGGGTATATCTTAGATTCCAACCATATCGACAGTTATCTATCACTGTCCGTTCCTCAATGAAATTATCTTCTCGTTTCTTTGGGTCATACCAAATTCTAGAGCGCATTGATCTTATTGCCTACCGTCTTAATTTACCAACAGGATCAAAAATATATCCCGTCTTTCATGTCTCTTACTTGAAAAAGAAAGTAGGGGATGGTGTGGTGAAACAAAACTAACTGCCTAACATTAGCTACATAGGAAAGGTCAACCTTCAGCCACAAGCCATCCTAGACCGTCATATTGTTAAATGTAGAAATTGAACTGTTGTCCAAATTCTAATTCAATAGACTAACCTTCTTGCTGAGGATGTTACTTAAGAATTTTATCATTTTTTTACAAATTAATTTTTAAATTTTATTATTAGTTAACCTTGAGGATAAAACTAATTTTAATAGACAAAAAAATAATACAATCTCATAATTAGTGCAGATACAATCTTCATGAGTTGTGTTTATTATAATTCTCCTTTATTATTAATGATCATTTTTTATTATTTTTTAATTAATAAATGATATTATATTCCTAATAAAATAAAATTATATCTCTAATAATAATCTATCAAATCTATATAATTATAATATATCTAGAGATCAACAATTAGCGATGATTACATGTTTACATTTCAAATATGGTTGCCACCAGTGACATAGTCAAGCTCGAATAAAATATATATGCCATTAAATGCGCATCTCTAATGGCATGCAGAGAACCAAAACAGAATACGCTGGCCCACTCGATAAATGTTAAAACTCTAATGACAAATTACAAACCATGGGGATCAAAGTACAAAGTTACTTTTACAACAGGAACCTCAGCCTTTAATAATATTCAGTAGATTGGCCACAAGAGATTCCTAACTCCGACTAGAAAAAGGCTTGTTAAACAAGAAGCAGACATGGCATACAAGGACCAAAAAGAGAAGAGAGGAGAAAAAAGAGGTTAAGACAAAAAGGAAAAGAGGTAAAAAGATAGTAGTCAATTTAAAACATTACAGCCATTCTTTTGGATTTATGCAAGCATCTAATAGCTTCCGCTCTTCAGTTCCCTCTTCTGGTTTCTGCATTTGAAACAAGGAGATACCTCTCGCTGTTAGTTCATAATCTTCTAGGCATTGATCACACAAATACAGTATTATGCAGATTGTTCTTGCACACTCACATGGTCATATTCCCACCGTGCAGTTAATGGCAAAGAAACAAGAATACTTTCAATTCGGCCCCCTGTTTTCAGGCCAAATGTTGTTCCACGATCATAGACCTACCATTGGAACAACAAATTAAGTGCAGCAAAATTAAACACCAGCTTACAATGATTGTATGTTAGGAATTATATATTTACTCAGCAATGGTTTTGTACCAAGTTGAATTCTACATAGCGCCCCCTTCGTAACTGTTGCCATGCTTTGTGCTGATCTGTGAATGGTGTATCCTTTCGTCTCTCTATGATGGGAATGTATGCAGGTACCACAGAATTTGCACATTCTGCAATTCGACAAAAAGCTTTGCATATTAAAAAACTAGAGAGTGTTGAAAATTAGTAATTTTCTGGATAATAAATCATCGAAGAGACACAATTTTTATATTCTAAACCAAATACCAGTGGCAAAAGAAAGAAGCATCTCCTGGTCATAGTCATTCAGATCATCAAAAAATATCCCCCCAAGCCCTCTTCTCTCACCTCGGTGCTGCACACAACATTAAAACTCAACATAAAATCAAATGATAATAATGCTACTCTGGATAGCACAATTTACAACATCATGAGAATGACATCACCTTTGAACATACTAAAGTAGGTAAATCCCTTTTTGCCAAAATGATGGCCTAACTATACTGCAAACAAAATTTCCATTAATTTTAATTCTTCAAATCCCAGTTAGAGTCATCAAAAGATCTGGTTGCAAATGATTTATGTCAACTTAAATCCATGAGTTTCCATTTCTCACCATGTTTTAGTACTCACACATGTGCCCACTTCAAGTTAGCCTACTAACAATCGCTGGAGCTGAATCACAACCCAATTACCGTGCCACCACATTCAAATCTATGCAATTCCAATAAGCATATATTCATGCCAAACAAGTTTAACATGTGAATTAAGCATAATGGGTCGTCCAACTCCACTTCAGCCATGCATTATGTCAAAATTAGTAATGTAACAAGACTAAACTAAAACAGGCTAATGATAGTCCAAGTCATTATTATGCTTTTAGCCAAATGGACCACCTTTTTGAAGTACTTCATTGATTAATGCCCAAAACGAATAAATGACATGAACAAAGAGATAAAAACATAAGCATCATCGGATATAAGTTATGTGTTTTTTTTCTCTTCTTTTCTTTTTAGTAGGAATTTCAGGTATAAGCACCAAATCAGAGAAGGTACGACAAACACGCTGCCAGAACAAATAAGCAGAATACAGAATATATATATAGGATGAGTAACATGAAATATCAAAATCAAAATGTCTAACCAAAAAACATAATATTTCTTTACTGAAGTGAAAAGTATACCTTAATGAAAAAGTAGTCATCACACCATTTTTTGAATCGGGGATAAAAAGCAGGATCAAACTTATCACAGGTTCTTTTTTGAATCTACAAAACAGATAATGTGCATCATTACAGAGCAATCAAATTATTCTACACCTGCAATATAAAATTGCATTCATGGAAACTGTATCAAACAACAAATGAGATCATGGGAGAGGGGCTAGCGTAGGGAGGACTATTATTTCTATGGAAGTAATAAATTAAAAATTGTGTTTCCATGGATCCAGATTGTCTTTCCTGCCCTTCTGAAGGATCATCATAGAGAATATATCAAGAATGAACAAGTTACTAAACGGATAGGAAGCCAATGCATCCATCTTCCCTTGCTCTTATGGGCCTTGTGTGGCCTAGGGTTCAGTACAAATTCTAAAACGGAAATTAAAGCATAATAATAATAATAAGGAAGATTTCAGCACATACCGAATGGAAGTGCTTCACATCCTCCTCAAAGATATAAGCAGGAGTCAAATCAGTGCCACCACCGAACCACCATTGCCTAGGTGCTCCAGGAGCATCTGTGGATGTCAATAATGACAATAGCTAAATGAAAATCCAAACATTTCTCCAAGCTTAGATGAATTAAACACAAAGGTGAAATGACCTTTTGGAGCATCGGTCTCAAAATACCGATAATTGAAATGCAATGTCGGCGCAAAAGGATTCTTTGGATGGAGCACCTGAAAGGCATGCAAAAGAAAAGGGAATTCAGTATCTCTGTTAACAATTTGAAAAGAAAGAGAGATTTAATTTTAGCAGAGAGAGAGAGAGAGAGAGAGAGAGAGAGAGAGAGAGAGGGAAAGTAATTTTACAGAGCTGATCCCAGCAGCGAAGAATGGTATGGGCCCGGGCTTCTGTTCGAAGGAAGCAGCCTTAGCAGCGCGATATGCTTCGGGCGGCATTACACCGTAGACGACGGAGACATTGACGCCAGCCTTCTCCCAAACAGCCCCGTCCTGCAAGACTCTGCTAATGCCGCCTCCACCCCCAGGCCTCGACCAGACGTCTTCCTTGAACTTGGACCCCTTATCCACAGCCTCGATGGCCTCGCAGACGCGGTCCTGGACGTCCCTTATCATCTTCTCGAAGCGGAACCTCACGTCACCGCTGCTCTCCGAGTCGTCGCGCAGGAATGTGGGCGGCGGCTCGGCCTCCGGGGTCTCCTTTTCGATTGATTCAGCAGCAGCGGAAGCGGAGGATGCTCCTGCCACGAAGGGAGGACTGCAGGGCCTGAGGCTGTTCCTAGCAGCGAATTTGATTGAACTTGTCTTCATGCTGAACCAAGGTGGAGCAGCGGCGGAAGTGACGGCGGCGGCGGTGGTGTTAGTGGTTAGAGTCAAAGACGGAGCGGAGGAGGAGGAGGGTGGTGGAGAGAAGAGACGGGGACCCAATTGCGCAATTGCTACCCTTGCAGGCATGATGGAGATTATTAGGGTGAGTTGGGGGGAGTGGGCTGGGGGAAGATCAAGAAGAAGACCCCATTAAAAGGAGACGAGAAAGAGCTCCAGGGAAATGCCAGAGATAAGGCCGAGGCCTCTTTCGCGCCGCACCCACCCACAGATAGGGAGACAGAGAGAGACCCACTGAACCGAGGTTTTGCCCAATGTTTTGTCTTTTCTTTTTCCAAACTTAACAGCGCAGCTTCGATTAGACCATTGTAAATCATCGTTACTTGTATCAGTGCATAAAGATCAGACATGTGGAAATAGTCTTATTAGTATACAGGTGTTGACCCACGCATCGCCTGTTCTACGATTTTTGTTGAGAATAGAGATATTGGTCAAACCGACTAATCCGCTTAACTCGTAAAATCCCCCAAAAATCAACTAGTAATACCCAAAACTTACTGAGAATTGTTTGAATATTATTTGTAATTTAAGTAAAAAACACAATAATTAATAATACTTCTTAAAAGTTATAAGACTTGTAAAAAAAAAATATATATATATATATATAAGTTAATTACATCTTTTTTATGGATATAAATAAATACAAATTTTATTTTATTGTTCTTTTGTATTGAAATAAATGTTGTTACCTAGTGTATTCTTTAGGTAAATTATAATTAACGAATAAGTCACAATTTTGAGAGTTTAAAAATTGTTAAAATTAAATCAAACTATTCTATAATCTAAAATTTTAAATATATAATTTTATATAAGCATAAATTACACAAAATATCCAACTCTTCCCATAATTCACTACCTACTCGCAATTAAACACGCTCAATATAGAGATAGTGTTACTTATTGTTAGTTTCTTATCTTTTATCCTTATTATTCAAAATTTATTTTTCATTTTGTATACTCAAAAAGTCAATATTTAGTTTAATTATTCTAAAATTGTTTCTCTTAGATACTAACAATTTTATTTGTTAAACAAATCAACATAATAAAAGATATGAATAATAATTGTGTTATTGCAAATAATGTAATAATCATATAATTATATATTTAAATAAATGTGACAAACTAGTTCATCTACTTTTTTAATTTTTAATTTTTAATTATTATTTAAATTATAATAATTCTTGATAAATATAGATATCCTATAATATGAATGATATAATAATAATAATAATAAAATTAAAGAAATTTTTAACATAATCTACAATTAGTTATAAGAAATTTGTTCATGTCAATATCTAACAAAACCCTATTTTAAAAAAGAAAAAGAAAATTAAAAAGGTGATTATATTATGAAAACATTTTTTAAAAAATTTTTAAAAATAAAAAAAAAATACTAGTCTAAAAAAGAGTTCAACACTTTATAATATATTTAAAGAAGAGATTTTCACATAAGAAATCAAAAAGAATTAAATTATGAATATTTTTTAAAAAATAAAAATTAAATTATAAGTATTCTTTTTCTTGTTTTAAAGAAAAAAAAAGAGAGAGAGAAAAATAAAACAACACTTAAAGTGTGAGTATATTTTTCATTTTTAAGAAAACAAAAAGGATAATGTAAGAGTTTTTCTTTTTTTGCTTTTTTAACTTTTTAAGAGAAAAAGTTAAATTTGGGAGAAATTTTTTCTTTGTTTTTAGGGAAAAAAGAAAATTTTGGAAATATATTTTTTTTTTCAAAAAAAAAAAAGGAGAATGTGAAAGTAATCTTTTCTTTATTTTTTTTAAATAATTGCAAAATAATTTTGCCATAACACCATAGGAGAAGGCATCTCTCAACTTCCAGTTATCTTTAAGAGATTAGTGATAAGGAAGACCGACTTGAATGATTTTCTCTATAAATGAGTTAGAATGATTTTTCTTTTGTTACTCATTAACTCCACAAATGCTTATAACAATGATCTGTACTTGTATAGCAACTGGATCACAAATATAGTAAAAATAAGGGAAAATTATAATGAGAAAATTATATAATGTTAATTTTTAAGAAATAATTAAAAAGAAAGTTACATCAATTTTTGAGTTAGGATTATAAGAAATCTTTCTCTCAACTTGTCCAATATTATTTCTCATGTTGGGTCTGCCTGATTTATTGGGAAGTGTCAATATGGGTATTTTATTAACTTGTGTTGTGCTATTGCAAATAATGTAACCATCATGTAACTATATATTCAAATACTTGCTGACCCTATTCCCTTCGTTTTATGGGTAATTTTTTTTAGACCATTATTTGATCAAAAGCCAGTTGGTGCGTTCCTTTCTTACTTTTCCCCCCCCTTTTTTTTTTCATTTTTGAAATTATTTTACGCTGCAATAATTCGCAACAAATATCGAGCTGTACAATGTTGACAGTATAACAGTGAAATTATAGAAATATTTGAGATAATCGACGAGTGGTTACAAGACATTTATTCATGCTTATATCTAACAAAGCTCTCTCTCCGTTTTCTTTCTCTTTTTTTTTTTTCAAAGAAAAAGAAATAGGGGATTATATCACCGAGATATGAGAAGCAGTGTACTTCTAGATGAAAGAAAATCAAAGTTTATATAACTCAATTTCAATAGAACACTTGATACACGAGAATTGTGTCTCTATACATACTTGATGAAAGAGTAATTAAAACAAATATAAATATAAATATAAAGAACTGGACAAGAAATAAATGTAAAGAACTATATATACTTAACGTTGCTCTCCATTATGTTAGAAAAAAGAGAGAGAAAGCCACAAACCCCTATTATGCAAGAGAAAGAGAGAAAATCCTAGTCACAGAGGAAGAAGATGCAATGGAATATGAGTTCTTTAAGGGACGAGATAAACAAATTTAAGAAGAAAAGAAAAAGAAAATACTAATATGAACTCAATTTAATGGCTTTGGACATTTTACCGTATATTTAAAGAAGAGACTTCTACAAAATCCAACAAAAAAAAATGTATTGAAATTATGGTTTTATTTCAAGAAGAAAAATCTTTTTTCTTTTTCAATAAATAAAAAAATAAATTATTCATATTTTTTATAAGAAAAAATTAAGAGTATTTTTATCTCTTTTTTATATATAAAAAAAGTCAATTTAGAAGAAATTTTTTCATTTTAAAAAAACACAAAAAATGTGAGTATTATTTTCTTCTTTTTATAAAAAAGAAATTCATGAATATTTTTTCTCCTTTTTCTTTTTTCTTTTTTAAGAAACAAAAGAGGAAAAAAATTAATAAACACTTTTATTATAAGTATATTTTTTTCTCTTGTTTTAAGAAAACCAAAAAGAGAATTTAAGAGTATTTTTTTCCTTTTAATAGGAGAATTTGTAAGAAAGTTTTTTTAGAATATATATATATATATATATACTATAAAATGACAAAACAATTTTTTGTGGAAAAAGAAGAGACAGATACTATATTTGTCAATTTTATAAAAAAGAAAAATAATTTTATAAAAAGAGAATATTTTACAAAAACTAAACCATCTTTGCAAAAGTAAAAGTTATTTTACAAAAAGAAATTTCACTTTACAAAAAAGAGATTTCAAGTGTTTATCTTGGCATTTGGCTTTTTACCTATCTAAAAAAGCTCATAGGACATTTAAAGATATTGTTTTAAGATTCTGTGATTCCTAAATGTTCTCTTTAACTCTTGTATCTTTATCTCTTCTATCTATTATCCTCCTCCCCTTATACTCAAAAATTTATATCAATAAAATATTTCATTGGTAAAAGTGTTTTGCCAAGTTCTGCATCCCTAATTGGTATCAAAGTCAATATCGATTGTTTTCATTGCATTAGAATATAAGGTACACTCTACATGTTTATTAATTCATATTTTTGCATTAAACTGTAAAACTCATTTTTGTATTGCGGTATAAAGTATACTTCTGCATTGTGGTATCAAGCACATTATTCGTTTCAAGTGTATTATGTTTAAAATTTGTTGGTTGTTTATGGTTTGTTAGACATGTATGAGTCACTAGGATGTCATGTGACCATTAGGAACTAGTGGATTGTAAGAAGATTACTATGCTCAAATCTCAATTGTTGAGTTTGTGTAAAACCCTAATTCTTTAGTTTATGTAAAACTCCAATTCATAAATATGAACCCAATATTTTGTCAAACTACTTTTTGTTCCAACACTTTTACCTCATATTACTTTAAATCTCATAGAATAGTTAACATTGAGAAGATTACTCTAAAAGACTTTAATAGAGGTATTAATGATTGAAAATTTCCAAAAGTTTAAAATGATCAAATTTGCAAAATTTACAAATTTAATGTTTTCAAAAATGATTTTATTATTAAAAACGAGGAAAGAGATATACAACTTTTAAAACCTTTTAAAATTGTTCATCTTCTTTATCAAAACTCTTTGCAAAATCACAAAAACAAGCATTATAAATACATTCATATTGACCTAGTACAAGTAGGCATAAAACCCCTTATAAAAAAAAGTTTAAATACTTATATTCTAGCATTCCTTAAGAATACTAGATTTACAAATTATTAAGATTCTCTTCTTTTTTCGATAGAGTCTAGTCTCTATTTTGGACTTATTGCTTTTAATTATTATCTAAATCTTACTATGTCTTTGTTTGATAAAAATATCTTACAAAGGATGTTTTTTCAAATCAAAACCCATAATTACAATATGTTGTAAGGCTTCATTTCAACTAGATTGATTTATAAAATTCATTACAAAACAATGATTTTTGCATTCACATCAAAACACAAATTCCAATCCTGAAAAAGAGAAACTCTTTTCTTACAAACCAACTTGCTTCATTTAAATACTATTATTCATAAATCCATCCATTGGAAAGACATTATCCTTTTTGATGATTGGTTCCTTGAAGGAGTAGTAAAACCTTAACCTCCAAAACAACTTGAACCAAATACAAAAATTTCCAAAATAGACCAATTTTAAGACGGAAATGTTGTTTTAACCTTTAACAGAAGATTTACAAATTTTAGATTAATTAATAAAGATTATATTTCCTTTACAATTGACTTGGGACATATTTCCAACCTCCCATCTACTATAAACCTACCTATAAAACCTCCAAGATTTTCAACTTCAGACATTTCAAGTACTTTTTTCTAAATCGTAAATTACCACACAAATATACCTCATCCGATCTATACAAATTCCCAAGAACAATTACCTTTGATCTCTCCAACACCTTTTACTATCATAGAAAACATACAAAATGAATTGCATATTTTACAAAAATCTTTAGAAAATGTTTTTGAACTTGACAAAACTCTTTTACATAATGATTTTTATGTATCACAAAATACTAAAAAAAGAAACTGGTTTTTCCAAAACTTTCTTTAAAAAAGGCATGAAATCCAAAAAGAATTTTATGATTTCATTTCTACTTCAAAAACTCATATCATGTTTTTTGATTAGTTTGAATTATATGCATCTTAAAATAACACAGAATACCTAATAAAAAAATTTCATTTTAAAAACCCTTCTTTATTTAAAACCTTTATCAACCCTATGACTTCTCGTAGTAAGTTCATATAATGGTCAACTCCATATGACCAAGTCATAAAGTCTGATCACCCTTTTTTCAAACAAACCAAAATCACCCATCAACAAAAATAGTTGATCTTGCACCTTACAAAATCTTGAAAAAAAAAATGATTTCTCATAAAAACTTTTTAAAATGATTGTCCAATAAAACAATTTCTCAAATACTCATCTTTATACCATCAATACTCAATTGAACTATGTAAACAACTAGATTCAACAGTTTACTAACTAAAAAATCATTACAAAACCTAAACCTACAAAAGTTAAACAACTTGTCTTTAAACCTTTTGAAACCTCCAAAACAAAAAATCCACAAAAACTTGTTAATCCCTTTATTCAATAGATCAAAACAAAACTTATTACTTTAAAACCACCGTCATCCTCTTCTTCTAAAAAGTAAGTGAACACTTTAGGAAATAAATCCAAATAGAGTCCTTAAAACTAGAGTACTCTAAAAATCATTCTCTACCTTTACAGGTATCGAAACCCTAGGTTAACCATATATCATAGCCAAAACCCATTTTTGGACTCACAACTCCAGATTTTGACCTTGAGAACAAACCAAATAAATTAAACTAGTAAAAATTTAATGTCTCTTCCATTTACAAATGGAATATTGACGATATGTCAAAATACCATATTCTTAGTCTTCTACAACAAATGACTATAACAACAAATGTTTACAAAACCCATAATAATAACCCAAACAAAACCGTCGTTAAGCTCATTATAGTAGGATTTTTAGGACAACTTAAAGGATAGTAGGATTACCATCTCATTAATGATTAACAAGATTAAATCCTTAGAGCCATCAAAACCACAAAAGACAGTATACCTATCTTAGATAACTCAGGTGAGCCTATCAAAGATACTTGAGTCTATCTCATTCTTACTATTTCTCTCTATTTCATAGGTGACCCATCTCACCTTAGAGACAAAAACGTTGAGTTACTTACAAATCTCAAATATAAGAAAAATTCCAAAATTACAAAAATACTTTCCTTACTAGGGTTATGCTTCGAGAAGATTCTAACCAACCTTTTTAAAAAGAAAATTTTCTTATAAGACTTATAACTCTCTTAAAAGAAAAAGTCTGCCAAACCATCAAAACTGTTCATAAAAACCTGATCCCTTAGGATCAACTCACTAATGGTAAATTGATCAATTTCACCCAATAACAAGAATTTAAGATCTATTAAGATCTTAGAATTCAAAAACACCTCAAATAGGAAATGAAATAATCCCATTTTGAAGTTGGAACCTTTTGCTAGCAATTCAACTTAGGAATTCCAAAACTTGTTGAGCTTGGTAAAAAGAAGTATAACAAATCCTATACCAAGTCTTACCATACTTCTAAAAATCTAAAAAATACATAAACAAACAGACCTATTACTCTAGATCTAGAAAAACAAAATCTTTTAAATCTAAACCAAAATAAAAATTTTCTACTTCTAAACTTTTTTACAAAGACCTTACTTGCTTCAAGTGTTAAAAGAAAAGACATATAGCCATATACCACAAACTTAACAAAAAAAAAAAATCCTAGAACTTCACCTATAACTTGAAATTGTCTCAAAATTAAAAGTCATACTCGAAAACATTTCCAATTCTAATTTGACCCTTTATATAATTACTTAGATGAAAAAACTCTTCAAACAAATGTACTTCAAACTTTTACTTCTTTAGAATTCGAAACAGGTTCCAAAGACGTAAACACCATTACAATAGATCGATAGACCCTTGTAGAACTTATCAAATATATTACCGACCCTAACCTCCAAAAAGAATATTTAGAAAACCTTCCAAAAACAAGAAATAAAACTTGCCACTATCATTCCATCAACCTCTAGACCTCCCTACGACCTTACTACAATTTTGGGGAAGAAAAACTAAAAAAAAATCAACCCCTACTATACAAAAACTCCAAAGAGAAATCAAAATTGTCAACACAAAGTTTAAATAACTAAAAAAGAACCAATAAAAAGATAACTAAACCCTTCAATTTCTTTTTTCAAAACATTTAAAAGGCACTCCAAAAAATGATCTTGAATCGGACCAAGAAACTCAAAATCTTTAAAACCTTGAGAAAATTCCAAATGCTTTTCTTTTTTCTTTGGAACAAGTTACCTCTATAAAATATTTTTGTAAAATCACTTTGGTATTTTTTAATGATTTCAAATTGGATACAATAGCCTTACTTGACATAGGTGCAAATTTAAATTGTATAAAATAAGGAATTGTTCCAACTCGATTTTAAGAAAAACCTAATGAAAAACTTACAATAGGAAATAATTCCAAAATAACCATTACAAACAAAACCATTGCTTTTATCCAAAACTAATATTTTTAAATTAGAACTTCTTTTATTCTTGTTGAAAATATGCATCATATGGTGATCCTTGGAACATTATTCATAAATCTTATTACCCCGTATATTGTCAATTATGATGGTATAGTTTAAAAAAAATCCCAAAAACTTTATTTTTTTTTCTTAAAGCTTTAAAGACTAGGAATTTGAATTTTATTAAAGCCCATTCTATTTATGAAAACAAAATTGATATTATTCAAGTAAAAGAGTAAGATCTTTTCTATTTACAAAAAGATCTTTCTCTTTAGAGAATTCAAAACCAGTCACAAAATCCTATTGTTTTATAAAAAAATCTCTGATTTCAAAGAAACACTTCAAAATAACCATTGTTATGACCTTCCAAATGTTTTTTAGAATAGGAAATAACATATAATTGATTTACCTTTTGAACCAACCCTAAGTTAAAAAAAAAAATCCCTACAAAAGCTAGACTTATCTAAATAAATGCAAAACTAGAAAGTTACTATAGAAAAGAAATTTGAGATTTAGAATCCAAGAAACTCATCTCTAAATCTAGATCACCTTAGTCATATGTTGTTTTTAATGTCAACAAATCAACTAAACTTGAAAGAGATACTCCCAAGTTTACAAAGTCCTTAAGTGGATTAGGTACCCTATTCTCAATAAAAAGGATTTGTTACAAAAACTTCATTTTACCTATGTGTTTTCAAAATTTGATATTAAATCTAGATTTTGGCAAATATAAATTCATCCAAAAGATAGGTACGAAATTGCTTTCACTATTCCAAAATGGACTTATAATATCTCAATCCAAAATATCTTTATTTCAAACTAGAGTAAGATTCCTTGGACATTACATTTCTTAAGGAATCAATACTCTCATAAAAGAACCCTTTCTTTTGCAAACAAATTCTTTGACCAAATCATTGAGAAAATCCAACTACAGAGATTTTTTAGGAAGTTTAAATTATGTTTTAGATTTCATTCCAAACATAAATCTCATTTCAAAACCTCTTTATGACCATCTCAAGAGAACCCCTATTCCTTAAACTCCTCAACATATTGCTATTGTCCAGTAAATCAAAATCATGGTCTGAGAAATCCTTTACATTCATTTTTCTGACTCATTATTTCTAAAAATAGTTGAAACTAATGCCTCTGAACTTGGATATGGAGGTATTTTCAAATAAGTCAAAGAGGAAAAGGAACAAATCATGTTATATGCATCAACACAAAGGAATGATTGTTAAAACAATTTTGTCCATTGTTATGTGCATTACAAAATTTCAAAGTGATTTCCTTAGTCAACAATTTCTTTTATGGATTGATTGCAAATCTACAAAGGAAGTTCTACAAAAAGATGATCAAAACATTGCATCAAAATAGATTTGTTCACGTTGGCAAGCCATTCTTTCTACATTTGATTTTCAAATTGAGTACATAAAAAAAGATAGAAATTGTACTCTTGATTTTCTAACCTAAGAATTTCTCCAAAACACACCCAAAGATACCCAAGAAATCAAAGAATAAATGTAAAACTCATATTCATAACCCAAAGGAGAGCTCAGTCTCAACTCCTTCTTAAAACCTTACTTTATCTTAAAAACTTTATGATGCCTATGCTTTTCCAATAAGAACCTGGATAGAACAATTTGTCAATACACAAAGTCAATCTTCAAAGCCAATTGAAACCTTAAAAACTCCAAAAACCCAATCCTAAAAAATTCCAAAAAAAGAATTATAAATCCAAAAATGGATGGAAAACATCCATAAATCTCCAAAAGTCCTCTAAAGATTATCTTCTCTTAAAGACCTTTATAGAGAGGATACTAGTATAGTGATACCTTTTATCTCTTCAACTTTTACAAAAAGGGTTTTAAAATTTTCTTCAAAATATTTTAATAAAAATTATTTTTAAAATATACTTGTCATAAAATAAGGATTAAGGATTTTATGATAAGACCCCTTTATCTCCATTCGAGAGATTTTCCCTTTAGGATGGTATTTCAAATCCTAAGACCTTTTTAAACCATAAACATATTACATGACCATACTTGAAGTAATAGAGTTAGTCGGATTTAAACACTTTCATCTGGATAAAATTCGCAATGACCCTGCTTACTTGTCTTTTCACATTTTACAAATTATTCCTCCTTATGAATGGGGAATAAAACTTTTAAAACACAAAATTTTCTCTGTTTCCTTTAAAATTAGAACGAGTTATTCCTAAACTTTTTTATACTAGTATTACCAACGAGCCTGGTACAATACATTTCTCATCTAAAACCAAAAGGGTAGCCATTCATGGTTATTCTAATTTGATACTAAAGTAAACATTACAAAAATTCCCAATTAGTTCAAACAATGGTGGAAAAGGAAGAGATAAACACTCTGTCTGTCAGCTTTACAAAAAGAGAAAAAATTTTATAAAAAAAGAATATCTTTACAAAAGTTGAAGCATCTTCGCAAAAGTAAAGGTTACTTTAAGTTCTTTCTTTATAAAAAAAAAGCTACTTTTCCTAAAAAAGATACTAGCTTTTATAAAAAGAGATTCCCCTTTACAAAAAGGAGGTTTTAAGTATTTTCCTTAGCCCCTGGCTCCTCACTTATATAAGGAAGCTTAGAAGGCATTTGTAAGACATCATTTTGAGACTCTTTGATTCTTAAATCCTCTCTCTACCTCTTGTATCCTTATCATTTATATATGTAATCCTCCTTCTCCAATGGTCAAAGATTTATTTCAATAAAATACTTCATTGATAAAAATTTTAAATTTAGTTGGTGACGAATGATGGGTTGACTTGGATAATGCAATGGAAGAATGACATCAAAAGATGATATCCTCAAAACTTTAAAACATCTTTTCGGTTGTTAGAAGAGGATATATTTAGACCACCAAAGACTTTTAAAAAAATAAAGTTGACAGTTTCAAGATAGAGCTCCTGACTGCTAGTTACCGTAAAAGGACAAAACAACTTTTTGATGGAAAAGGTAAAGACAACACTCTGTTTGTTAGCTTTATGAAAGAAAAAATAGTTTTATAAAAAGAGAATATCTTTACAAAAACTATAGCATCTTTGTAAAAATAAAGATTGCTTTATGAAAATAGACTCTTTCTTTACAAAAAGAAAGTTGTTTTCCAAAATAAAAGTGTTAAATTTAGTTGGTGACAGAGGATAGGCTGACCTAAA